>OX596199.1:745795-1169063 GCA_951394215.1 Glyphodes perspectalis
AAATACACCACAGCACAAACATTAAACAAAACACGGAGTCACACGAACAAACATTGATTAAAACAATAGTAGTGTGATTTTGGATAAAACAAGTTTAGTACAAAAAAAAAAATCATACTTTTTGGTGTGCTAGTGTAATTGAACTGTAATGAGTGATTTCCAAAATAAACAATCCCATTACACCACTGATCCGCGATGTCTTTTATTACAATTGACTCTTATTGATGTGACAAGTGCCATATGAAAATTCTTGAGGGTTTTCAGTGCCTCTTGAAATCAATCCAATAATAGGCTAGTTGACTAAAATATTTTTTTTAGTCCGCTAGTCAGATTATCAAAAAATATTGAGTTCGTATTTTTTGCTTTATCAAATGCTCGGAAAATAACAAAGATACAGCGCTTCAAAGATCTGGAGTGGGGCGCTTTTACATCACTTGTTACTTAAATTATACAGAACAAGTGACGTCACGCGCACCTTTAACGCGCTGTATCTTCGTAATTTTTGGTTTGCTGAACAAAAGAAAAAATACGTGAGCAATATTTTTTTGTAATCTGTATAATGGACTAATTATTTTTTTTTGAGTCAACTTGCCTATTATGACGAGAAGATATTAAAGAAGTAAGGTGTGTGAGGACCGTGCCATATGGCGTTCGGTTCTCTCTTCCTACCCCGCTAGGGAAATCGCGTGAAGTTTAGTTAGTTAATTTTAAAACGTTTTGTGGATGATTTATTCAGAAAATCCTCATTTCCGATGGTGTATGGATGTTGTCATGTGTAGATATTAAATAAAATGAACGTCACTCTAGCTAGTATTTACATCAATAGCAAACTGGCATACATCCTGCCCGATTGTAAGCGGTCTCCGTAGCCTATGTGATACGCAATACTAGTGACATCCCATGTGTGTATTCCCAGTGTAGGTACAATGGGGTATTACCCTCAAAAAATTGTATTAGTCCGTGAGTTTTTTTGTTTTTTCTGATACTCGATGACAAAGATACAGCGCTTTCTGATACTCGCTGACTATAATATTTTTTTTTAAGAAAAAGTCCTATTAACCTTTACTATAATAACATATTCACTAGATGTAAAAACTGATTTTCCAGGTTTTGTATTAAGACAAAATATGTGGTTAACTTCTGATATATTAAAATGGAAAAAGGATTTTAATTCTTCCCATTAACAAACCAATAAATCATTATGACAAAGCCCCTACGCAACAGGGACGCCACCTGAAGGATATTATATTCAGGAAGTCATTGATAGTAACTACTATTTACATATTCATAAGTGTAAGATTGTATATCATGTACATATATAATAAAATATATAAATACAGACAGTAAGCAATATGTTATTATCTTCATGAATTATCGATTGATAGCTCAACTGCTTTTAAAAATAAATATTAACATTATAACTGTCTTTTGTTATAAAATTAATTGCAATACTTCATATACATACACAATACACATTCAATGTAATATTATATAAATTAAAATACAAAGACAAAAACTCTATAAGGTCGTAAATGCGATTGAAGCTGAACAAAAGTATGTACATAAGCTGAATTCGGACAGCATCTATTGAATGAACACAGGTGATGCAAAGCGCAGCTCAGGCACAAAGGACAGTGACATAGTATATATAGTGTTATACATAGTACATACAACATATACATATATCGGTAAACACATATCTCACTGAAGCATACGGTATGTTCAAAGTTTCATTGGTCAGTGCAAATGTATTCATATCTGTACGGATGACGTGAAATATGATCGAATAGAAATTTCTGGAAATACCTTTATACATCGAAAGTGGTAAACGATCGTACGACCGGCCTGATCGTGACCGGTTATCGTAACTTGAAGGGCACTTGCAACATGAGGGATGTGACTCCCATTTGCCAAACCTTTGAATGTTAGTGATCATCATATTGACGACAAATTGGAAAGTAATTTACCAACATTTGTATAGCGGTGTATATAAATGCGCGAACTCTAAATTCACTATGTTTCCTGTCTCATTATGCCTTACTAGATATACATTATACATATTTAAATATATACATATATAAGGTAAAGGTATGAAATGAATTTATGTTTTTTTACAATGCGTATATATCTGTTTTTTATTTATAATTAACCAAATTTACAGCACATGATTGCACAAACATTGAAACACGATGTTGATGGTTGTATATTTTTATAAAACAAATTTTATTTTTAATATGTCTCGAGATATGTATGGATTGTAAATACATAGCGTCTCATCGACACACAATAAAAATTTTAATCATAGTTATTAGTAATTTGCCTGTTTGATATGCAATAAGTAACAGTTCTTCAAATAGTGCACGATTTAAAGAACAAACATATACGCCGATGTATTAATTTGATACTAGTTATGTAATAATAAATGTTATTTTTAATTCTTCATTAATTAAATATTTCTAATCAGTCATATGGATGTTGCAAAATTTATATATATATATATATATATATATATATTAATAATATTATATTGTTATATATATGTACGGTGTTCCCGGCCCCCGTATCAGGTCGTATACTTACAAAGTGTTTCGACCTAGCGCTACACACCTGCGCGAGCGGACAAACAGACAAAAAACGCTAGTTACGCATACATCAAAATATTACTTACAAATAGATATTCTTTACATTTTACTTACACATACACAGAAATAATTTGTAATAAATGAAAATGTACATACATAAGACGTTGCATTCTTAACATTGTAATGTAAATGAAATCGTAAGCAACATGGTACATAATGAATCAATAAATTATATAACTTGTAGAAGCCAGTAGCGCAAGCGAGAGAGTATTGACGAAACATGTGGGGCTGATGTGCGCGGGCGCAGTGGTCCGGGCATTTAATGCCACTCTTTGTTTAAAGCGAGCCTTTCAGTGGCTTCTTTTGTAAATTATACTTCGGGATACATGGAGTAGAGATGCCTTTCTCCAATTCCATCGTAAAATATTCAGCAAAAACATACGAAATACTAACACATATAAACAGTTGCAAATAATCTTTCCTGTGTTCGTTTTTATCAAGAATAAGAAACCTAGATTAGGCGCTAGATCGGTCGCAAATAATACGACGTGATTATTGGATACCGTCAACCATTGTCATTTCTTATTTCATTCATAAGCCTATGCTTCGGATATTTGGTGGTAAATAAATAAAAATAAAGCTTTAGAATACAAACTAGTATGAAAACTCTTATGTTCGTATAACGGTTGTATTCTGTTGTTGTCCGTATTATTTAACACCCGTTGGCCCGTTTAATTGACTTAAATAACATAACCTGCAGAGTGACAATAAAATTATTTGTAGCAAAGAGGCCATTCATACCTAAAGTTAAGATATATTTAAACCGAGGCAAAGAAGTTTTGTGCCGCATCGGGGTTAATGTGGAAAATGTATAAATTTTTTCCTTTAAATTCTTACTTAATAAATATTAAGTTGGCGGGAGGGGGTCGGGCGATATCTTATTTTTTCTTATACAGTGGTAGGAGGAGTCAAAAATTAGCCAAAGTAGTCTTACGTAATAAATGAATAGCCCCAAATCACTGAGGAAACAAGATATAATTAAATTCCAAAGAAATCAGAGTTTTGTCACTAAAATTTAATTATATTTTCTATTTTCAATGGACCAAAACTTTATCGACCATTCGGCGTCTTGCAGCTAGCCCGTTATATCATATCAAGTCTGTTAAGCGAATCAGATCGCAACGATTACATCGTATTTAAGTAATTATTTGAAATGAAAGGCAATCAAATTACCGTTCTAATGGTTATATGCTCGATGTCACGCCCTACGTTGGGTGCATGTGGTCGCGGAAGCGAAAGGGCGTTGTCTTTACATTGCTCTTTGATTTGTTATATATAGCCAGGTGTTCAGCTATTAACACTATGGCTTAGTAAATGTGAATGTTCTATTAAAAGATACAGCACTACTAAGTTTGTTAATCCGTGTGTTTAGGGGCAAAGCAATACATTTGAAGTTGGTTTGCGATTATCAATAGAGATCTTCAATTATTTGCTGTAATACAGGAGATGTCATGACAGCAATTTGACCTCGAGTTGTCATAAAAAAATCTTGTTAGTGACCACATGACATATCTTGAGCGACTTAGTCATTTTAAAGCTAGGTATGCTAATGGTTTAATGCAAAAATAGCTCGTGGAATTATGTATAAAGTGGTAACTAAACTAGCGTACTATTCGTACGTTAACGAATCCAAAATCTTGAGGCAAATTTTCAGCGGGAGATTAGCTTAGTAGACGGGGCCTAAATAGCTAGAAAAAAATAGGTTATACTCGAAGGGTGCCAAATCTCGCTTTCATTCCAAAAGGTACACCGTATTTTTATACAGCTGTCAAGTGGGATATTTATTTCCTACAAAATGAATGATGTTGAAATTTTAAACCACTAGACCGCATTTCTAGGATTAATGTGTCGCGGCCGTAGACTTGCTAACGAAGTGACTGAATTGTGAACTTCAAATGTTGAACGATCAACGTCAACTTTAGATCATCGCAGCTACACGCCTTGATGCCGTGGCTTGAAAGTAAAGATTAAGTGACGGGTCGTTACATTCCCTCAAATATGGTCGAGTGAAACGATGGCTGACACATACGTCGTACTTGTGAACAAGTGCCACCTTCAGAGGCTGGCTGCTCTGGTTTACCTTTTACTTGTAATAATACTCGGCTAAATCTTTAACTGTATGACTTGGTATAAATATTAATCTAATCTGTGAAAATATTTTTTTTATATTTAATCTGGCATTGAAAAGATTAACTACCGAGTTTCTTTCCGGTTTCTTCTCGGTAGATGCGACATTCCGAACCGGTGGTAGATCAAATTGTACTATTTTGTACCTATTACTTGACAATTTACAAGTGCTTTTTTGAGGCCTACGTAAATAAAGATATTTTGAGTTGAGTTTGAAGCATCATCATGACTATCTACACCCAAAAGCATAGCGTAGTAAACCTTTTAGTAATAGTACCAAAAGAAGTTAAATTTTTTTTCTGTGTGTCTTTACAGAATTATTCAGTACTTTACGCAATAATACTACGAATGTTTTTAAAATTTCTCACTGGACAAATATCTCGTGCGTTACCGTCGGTTGCGCGTGTGTGTGTGCGCAAGAGTGACTCACCGTTGAGCGACGCGAGCGCCTCGTCCTGGGCGGAGTGGTCGTCGGTCGCGTACTGGGACTCGCGGAAGGAGCTGCACGATGACAGGAGGCTGCGGGCATACGGGAGCGTTGAACTTACGGCATATGCATGTATTTTGTTACATATTAAATATCGCTGGGGTGATGCAGTGCAGGCGGATCTCTGTGAACTGCAAGTTAAACAACTGGCGGACCAGAGCACAGGGCCGAGATAGTTGGCGAAGTTTTTTATCGGAGGCCAAGACCCAATTTGGATGGATGAGCCATCGTAGTTAGTTAGTTTTTGGTACATAATATTTGATACTGATATTTTTTGATACGATGTAAGATTTTTTTTTGAGATACGAGATGTTTATTAACCAAGTTATGAAGGCTCAAAGTTATCCAACACTTCACAAGACTAGTAGTTTATTTAGGGGATTAAGTATAATATTATTTAACAAATTACAAGGCAATGTAAATTAAACTGCTTATGCATAGATTTAAATTACATATTAAAGAGCATCTTATGAGAAGTGACAAATCGACGCTTAAGAACCAAGACCATCTATCTACAAAAAGTCGACTTCACAGGAGACGAAAAAAACGTTTTATTTCCTTAAATTTATTACGTCACGTAACTTAGGTGGTATTGGTATTTTTTCATAACTTCTTATTTAATGCGAATTTGAGGTTACTGATCAAAGGAAACGATGCGTAAATTAATCATAAAAATAACTGCATTAAAAAGTAAAAAGCGCCAAAAGTGTAGATAGATGGTCTTGGTTCTTAAGCGTCGAAATATTTTGTAATTGCTATGATACATATTTACCTTTTATAGATTTGTATAGCATAGTAGCTTAAGAATATGATAATTGTTATTATTACTTATTGTTTATTTGGCGATGAAAAGAGTAACTACCGAGTTTCTAGCCGGTTCTTCTCGGTAGAAGCTACTTTCCAATTCCAGTGGTAAATTTTCATTTTCATTTGTATGTACTGACGATTTATAAGTGCTTATTTAGGCCTACGTAAATAAAGATAATTTCATTTTAGCTTCGTTTCATTTCATATTGGTTAATCAGAAATATCCTCTATTTGAACTATCGGCATCGGAGGACTCGAAGCTCGCTGTGACCAGCTGTATTAGCAGTGCAAGGTCGAAATTTGATGAATCAGACAGAAGGTAAATTCTTACCTGACATTATTACCTACGTCGCTGTTAACGATGGTACTGGAACCAGCTGCATTAAACATTACATCTGCGGTAATCCACGGCTGCTTGGACACACCTTAGGCGGCCGCCACTTAAGGCGAGGTAGGACTCACGCCGCTCAGGGTATAGTGGGTATACTATAGGCTTTTCTCTTAGCTGGAGTAGGAGCTTCTGACTTGGAAGGAGGCCGGACAGCCTGACGATGCATAAAGCAAAAAGACAAAACAAAGGGGAAGTGGGTTATCTGGTGCCGCCTGGACTTTTGAGCGACAGCTGCGGGGCGCCCGCCCCGTGGTCCCCTCGCAGCTGCTCACGCGCACCCTAGCTGTGTGTAGGGGAGGGTACCTGGTGCGCTTGGGCGGCGTGGGCGCCTGCTTGCCGCGCCGGTTGGTGGGGCGGCGCATCTGCACGCCGCGGTCGCCGCCCGCCGCCGCCGCCGACTTCTTGAGCGACAGCTGCGGGGTGCCCGACCCGGTGCCCTCTTGCAGCTGCTTCTCCACTTCTGCAAAAGGATACGACACACTCATCAGAGGCGGATTTTTGTGTCTCTAAACACAGGCAAACGGGTCTTGGTCCCAAATCGCCACGCGTTGCGCCGGCGCTCTCAATGAACCTGTGTTATGGTTGACGCTGGGCGCGGTACCAAATTTTTGCCTCAATATAAAATCTAGATAGATCTGTACAAGTAATAACCCTTCGATTCGGAACCTCTGTCATAAGATAAGTTCTCAGCCCTTCATCTTATTAAGATAAAAAAGTAAGTTTTTTGTAAGATAACTATGATAACTATCTAAAATACCGAAATAAATTTATTGTATCAAATCAATAAATAACACGACGAAATCCGTATTTTAGGATTTTGTTGATTCGCACGTTAACGAATGTAGCATACGTAATATACATTGTCAAACTAAAATGCATAGTGCAATAAAACGTAAAGACGCCGAGGTTGTATAAGCGTATTACGTGTCATGTTTAATACGACAAAATTGAAAAGAGCGCGTCAATGGTCAACGGAGCTGCAATAGGTTTACAGCCATTGTTTCTTTGTTCACATAATGTCTTATGAGAAAAAAAAACTAAGTCAAGTCGAAATACACTTTGACCACGACTCTAGGCAAGATTAAATAATAACGTTTAATTCAATGTTTTTTTTTTAATATACTCGTATTACTTCTACATATAGAGATATCGTACACTTACAACTTGAATGCATTGTATCTTCGTCAATGTTTGTTCGACAAATAAATAGAAAAATACGTGTTCAATATTTTTTAATAAACTAACTGACTGACTAAGCAGATTTTTATAGTCATCTTGCTTATTCTGTGGGTTGAAGTCACACATCTCTCTAAGACCTCTCAGCGACGGCTCCTAATAGTTCCCTAGCAGCAAAGGCCACTCACCCTCAGTAATAGAATTGTCCTGAAACATGTGCTCGAGCGCGTGGTGTATCTCGCGGAAGCTGGGCCGCTCGGCCGGGTTCCACTGCCAGCAGCCGCGCATCAGCTCGTATACCGCCGCCGGGCAGCCGGGCGGGCACTCCATGCGGTAGCCCTGGGGACACATGAGACATGAGCACAAGCCGTTTCAACAGAACCTTATGAGGCACCTAAGAGAAGCCAAGCAGTAACACACAATAGGGGGATCTCAGGCATGAGGCACTAATGAATGGGGGACTGGGGGTTTCTGAAAATAGATAAAAATTTTCACAGATTTTACAGTTTTCCATCTAACCCAGCACATTGTTGCATGTTGGTCTGGGACTTAGAAATAATGTGTCAACTGTGTTTCTTGCCTAGCATGTCGTAAAGGGCGACTAACGGTATATGGGGTTTTGGGTGTGTGATTGTGTAGGCGACGAGCAGCTCACTTATCACTACTTTTTCACATGTTCCATCTAACCCAGCCCAATTTTGTTTTCGGCTGAGTGTGGTTAAAGGGGCCTGCTACCCCTTCGGGGATTATGGGCGTGTTGCTATGTATGTATGTGTATGAAAATAGATATATGTTAGATGACACGATTGAGACGCCAACTACGAAGTTGGCGTCTTATCGTGTATACGGGACTTTATCTGGTATTGGGTAGATCACGATTAAGGAGCACCTTTTCTTTTAAAATATTTAACACCGGGGAACCTTATATTAATGGGCAATTTTAATTTAATGCCTTTAGTTTTGTACCATCTTCTTAAAAAAAATTAAGAGCAGATAGTCTATGTTTTCATTTCACAAAAATGTGACGTCATAAGCAAAAAACTTCATACATTTTATTTAAAAGTATAACTTCTCACGATCCACTCAGAATAACACCCCTCCCTTTTGACAATGACAAAAAGCTATTGTGATCAACCTTAATAAACAACAATAAATCAACACACTTTTCATTTCATCTGTAATTTCTTACGAAGCTAGAGCATATTTTTAGAGCAACGATTGTATGAATAATCGGCTTATTAGCATTAGTTATTTACAAACATCGCTCTAATATTAGTTCGACAAATCAACCAACATTTCGATGAATCCCTTTCAGAGTGCTATGAAACCATCGAAGAATATATAACGAGCAAAGGAAAGCACTTTTAATATACAACATCCGTCAAAATGGGCTTTGAGCTTAAAGACATTGTACTAAATTAAATTGTTTACAAACATGCTAAGTGTGTGCTTATGATTCTTTGTAGCTGATAGAAACAATCTAAAAAAACTTATATAAATGTAATATTTTTTAGCTTAATATACAGGAGCTAAAAAAATATATAATATCTTTAATTAGCAAGATCAAAGATTTTTTGGCAAAAAAATTTGATTTATAAAAAAAAACTAAGTTTTATTTATATATTGCGATATTGTTTTTTTTATTTCTTTGTGGTCTACTGATTACAATAAAATCTATGTTGTCCCTGGTAAATAAGTTGTTGGTAAGCAAATGTTTTAAGGTTCCATTTGAAAACATCTGGTAGGCTGATGTGTGAGAAAAGTACAAACGGGATTTTGGGGCATTGTCTTTAAATATATATAAAATTGGGTATTTGGGTATTTGATTGGGCCCGGGCCTGTCTCGACTTGCTTGGCTTGGCAAAGAAGCCGTATCCTAACCGTCGCCTGTCGATACATTAGGTTAGCAGTAGCAAGGAACGCGTCGTCCAACCGATAGATGTCATAGCCGCATACTCGCTACAAGTAAATAACAACAATCTCGTATTTGTGTACGAATTGTTCGCGACTTAGTGGGACAACGTAAACACCAACAAACGCTATAGCCGTGTCAGCGCCCGCGCATACATCGTGCTCCAATATCGACTATAGGTTATACTAGTAGCCGCCGGCGACTTCGTCCGCGTGGCTATTGGTCCAGTAGCAAATATCACCAAGTTAATGCTTAAATGTTAAAGATAATGAACTTTTATACCAACTTAAATAATATCAAAAACGAAGCCGTGTATTTCGGTGCATAATTAGCTATTATATTTTATTAACCGACTTCAAAAAAAAGGAGGAGGTTCTCAATTCGACTGATTTTTCTTTTTGTACCTACTCAAAGTTACCCAGTGGTGCTCTGTTACTGAGCCCCGACTGTTCGTCCGTTCGTCCATCCCCTTGCCTGTCTGCGGGCTATACAAGTTTTTCAGACTACGTATAACACTTTATATATCCAAACAACTACCTATTTCTGAGACTATTTTATCACAAGCTCATTATAAGCGGTAGTAATAGTTTACATTACTTTCCGCGCCCATCATTGTAAAGGGATAGTTTACAAAATCATTTCCACGGCCGGTTCCGTCTTACTAATTGTTATTTCAGCCCTATTGTCCTGCGCAGATTATTTACTTCTGTGTCTCTCACATTACGTTATTTACCTGTTATGACAGCGGTGCAGTCATCGCGTCCATTCAAAGTGTATGTTAGATGCAGTTTCGTATGGACGTATAGTTCGTAAAAGGCGGCCGCAGTTTTAGGCTAAGCTCGGTTAGCGAAGGTAGTGTGTTGTGGTTCTTTGGTAACAGGTAATAAATTAAAGATGTTATTTTTTGCTTGACTGCTTGGTGACAAGACTGTATGACAGACTATTTGTTAAAAAAGTACAAAGATTGTGACGAGAAGAACATTTCAAGTTTGTTATTAATCCACACTAAAAAGGTGTAGGTATTCCTTATCGTAGTGTTCTGTGGAGTGAGATAGTTACGTTTTAACGTTTAAAACGTTTTCGATAATACTCGCCAGAATCTTCGACAAACATTAACTGTACATATGACTTGGTATAAATATTAATATAATGTGTAGATTTTAATTTGTATATTCATTCTGGCATTGAAAAGAGTAACTACTCCCGAGTTTATTGCCGGTTTCTTCTCTGTAGATGCGAGATTCAGAACCGGTGGTAGATTCAAATTGTTCTATTTTGTACCTATTACTTGATAATTTACAAGTGCTTTGTTGAGGCCTACTTAAATAAAGATATTTTGAGTTTGAGATGAAGTGTAGTACAAATACGTGGGACTTATGAAAGGGTTGTAAGCTACTTTTTATTATGGAAATAAAACTTAGGGCTACTATTAGGATTTCGCGTTAGGCTTTAGCCTAGTTTAGCCTCTGGCAGAGCCCTAGGCACAGCTCGAACTACACATCAGTAGCTGCAACGTTAGGCAATTCTATAAAGATTTAGAATGGAATCTATAGTAATATTATAAAGAGGAAAGATTGTATTTTTGTGTGTGTGTATGTTTTTATGAATAAACTCGAAAACAACTATGCCGATTAAAAAAATTCTTTCACCATTGGAAAGCTACATTATCCGGAAGTAACATAGGCTAAATTTTATCCCCATATTCCCACGGGAACGGGAACTACGCGGGTGAAATTGCGGGGCGCTGCTAGTATTGTATAAAGTAATGTGATGCACCTATCCCAAAAGTATGCACCTCAAACAGGTCACATAACTAAGACATTTAGCAACGAGACCCTTTACAAAGGAGTCCCACCAACATGGCAGACAATTCGGATTCTTTGTGTATCGCGCTCAAGGCATATTTTAAATTATTGTCGTCTGATTTTAACACTGGTAGAGTTAGCGTGAGTTACGCGATAAAAACATCTCGCAGATTCTAGTCAGACGTAACAATCATATCAAGAATTCGCATACAGCTTTTTCGTTTACTTTATCAGTATGTTTCCTAAATTTAAAAAAAAAAAAAGAATATTTTGATTGAGTGGTAGCAGAACTGCAAAATTGCGACCCATTAAAATGAATTTATCAATTCATTCAGTTAAAAAAAAATGTGGTTACGAGTTATTATTTACACTGATCTTAAGTTAATCTTGACACGTAAAAATAATAGCATTTGGCTCATGTTGGCCTGGGACACAAAATAATGTGCCAACTGCCTTTGCCTGCCATGTTGAAAAAGTCGGTAAATCGAGTGTTCGTTCTGTAATTGTGTACGCTACAAGTCCTTGTCACAACTTTTTCACAATTTTACACTACCTAGTTTTTTCGGCTGAATATTGTTTCACGAGCTTGTTGCTTCTCTGTCGGGGATTGTGAGCATAATGATATGAATCCCACAAAATTTTAATTTGAAATCTTAAAGCTTACGTTAATTAAAATTATCTACTACAGTCTAACTCAGCCCCCAACATAACCCCGCATCTCACAATACCGCGCACCCTGTACGCGCGTACGTCACGCGCGGTCGGGTATAAGTGGCGTTTGCGCATCTCCGACTGCAGTAGCAGCCGAGTCCTGAGCAGCAACGCACCATGATCGGAATCAACAATTGCATCGTCTACCTCCTGCTCCTCTCAGTCGCTGTGCTCGGTGAGTGCTCCTTGCAACAATCCTATAATCTAGATCTTAGGATCGCAATATCATGGACTTTTATAATTTTATCTAAATCGTTTATACTTGAAGTTAGGGAAATATTTATTTCGAATTACGAGCTCATCGCCCCTTGTAGATCAACATTTTATTTAACTAGAATATCTAGATTAATATTTACCTAACTTTGTGTTCCGCTTGCTCGATTACTTTAATTTTACCGACATGGTCCAAAGTAAGCCAAAGTATGTTAATCTGCCCAGAGCATGTAGGGTACTTTGTTTTTAATATTTCAATGTCACATAAGGTTATTAAAGTAAAATCATCAGATTTTACTGATAATGTTAAGATGAGGTACTCTATTGTGTATCCCAGTATAGAGTCTTGTCAGATATTGATTAGGATTTTTGGCCGTCAACCCTCACATTCGAATCTTCGATAATGCGAAGCAATAAATATGGCCATGTCACACTTTTGAAATATATTTATATTCTTCATCAGCTGCATTTGTATAATAATGCTTTACAATTGTTGAAATATTTAGTGACTAATTAAGAAAATAATTTTATCAAATTTCAAATAAGAGTGTAACCAGTGATTTGAATTGAGATACATAAAGTTATATCGGAGAAAAAAGTTAATCTATTAAATAAACTTTAATATATTATATAAACATTTAAAGACGACTTCGAAAACGGATGAGGTTGTTATCTTATGAGGAGTTGAATGTTCCAAAACGGTACAGCATTATACAATCAAAAGTGTAATTGAAATATGCCTACTCAACTCTTATTGCATTGAATGAATAACAAATAAATGCATTTGAAATATTAGGTAAACCAATGCTATTAAATATGTGTAATACTCGTACATAGAATGTATTTCATAAAATAACAGCCTAAACAGCGTAGCTCATGGTGTGAACAAAATAATTAAGTAATGAATAATGTAATACATCAATCCGTCATATGTATTAAACAACAATGCGTAACATTTGAATCACTCGATTCAGGTACAGGCGGCAATTTTCTTGGTCATGTTTGACAACGCTATGTTTTCCTCTTGGAAATAGTTTGATTGGATAAACGCCCTGTTTTCGCCATCAATAGTGTAGTTGACACAATTATCATAATCTTGCCTCTTTTAAAACTGTCAACCGAAAACCATACAAACGTATTGCTTCCCTAGTGATTGTAAACGATCTGTTATCCGTTCAATAAGGTGTTATTTTGTACTATATCCCCTTCACTAACTAAGTAAACCTAGTTGTTCTAGTAGTTAGACCGTATTAAGATGACTCCGTCCAATATAATAAGTAGCCATTTTACTTGCATAAACACGGAAGGCAATCCAAAATACAGCCGCACAATGTAAGCACTGCGCATACGCACGCGAGACGAAACGTAAACTAAACACAGTTTAGATACTCAACCTCTCAGAAATTTTATCCATTAAATGGAATATTTTAATGGATTTATTGGCTAAGCGCAGGCAGTATAACTGTTATTTCAATAACTACAAACTTCGCTTACAATATTTTTTTTTCTGAATGTTATTCATATCTATCTGGCATTAAAAATAATCATACATGGTATAAATTAAGTGTCAATAGTAAAACCGTTCCTTTTTAAAATGATCAATTTTTGTGTTACAACATAAGTCTAAAAATATCTAACGTTGTAATTAGACAGTCCCAAATCGAAGACAAACCAAAATTACATAACCACAGTGAATTAGCTGCATTTCCTTTCCCTTTAGGTACTAGTAGTCCCTCTGAGTAAGACTGTAATTATTGTTACCTTCACCAGGCAAGCACAAGAAGGCCAAGCCGAAGAAGTTCGTGTCTCCCACCACCAAAGGCATTCAATGCTACAACTGCCTCTCCTTCGACCACCCCGGCTGCTGGGACCCCGACCACCCCGACTATGCTAACATCACCGTAAGTGCTCAACATAATAGAGACTATCAAAATATGTCAGTAGAAATGGCATATGAAAATTCAAACTATCGAGAAAGTGACACCAAATCTGCGTTGTCCCGAATTTTATACAAGTTCCAAGACAACAAACAATATTTAAGTGTTAAAAAACCCTTAAATGACGAATAAGTATAAAATAATAAGTATCTTATGGGGCTCGGTTCTCTCTGCCGACCCCGCTAGGGAATAAGCGTGAAGTTAGTTAAATTTTTAACCAGCAATTAAAGTAGACTAATATTTAATTAGTAAACCAGTATTTGCATAATCTGTGTCGCAGGTCTATATCGTAATATTATGTGACGGCCCATTCACCCTTAAGATCCAAGTAACACGGGCTGTATCTTAAACGGCAACCAATCGATTAAGTCATATCACATGTGCCAGGAGATCAGGAGAGCAATCGCGTTAAACTCGTTATACAAAAGATCATCATAGAAGGGAACCCCGATTAAAATCGGGACAAATCGCTGAGTAGTAGCATGTCGCAAAAGGCGACTGATGGTATATCGAGTTTTGGGTGTGTGATTGTGTGGGCAATAGGTTAGACGCTTGTCACTGCTTTTTCTCAATTCTCCATCTAACCCAGCCCGGCTTTATTTTTGGCTGAATGTGGTTGAAGGGGCATGCTGCCCTTTCGACTCTGCCTACCCCTTCGGGATTATGGGCGTGATGTTATGTATGTATGTAAATCGTTGACAATTACAAGAGTCGTCATCTTCGGCTCTAGCGATTTTCATTCACAATCAAGTGCAAGTGCGCATGTTCGATATGCAATCAAAGGAACTTTGTATACGAAAAGTTCGATAAGGCTTACGTAAAGTCAAACACGCGGCCGTTCAATGGGTTTAGAAACATTGTGTTTTTACTGTACAGGGTGCGTACAAAGACTGAAGCATTTTTAAGTGATTCGAAACTTTCAAGTATACATCAATACTAATTGACTGGCTCGATGGCGCATTTGGTAGTGACCCTACCCTATGCGCCAAGAGTTGTGGGTTCGATCCCCATCCAGAACAAACATTCGTGTGATGAATACTTGTTTGTTCTGTGTCTGGGTGTTAATATTGAATATTTTAGTATATATTTGTAATACCACTGTTGTTTCTGATATCCGTAACACAAGTGCTTAAGCTATTTACCTCGGAGTCAGATCAATGTATGTGATGTAGTCTGATATTTATTATTATTATTATTACTAATAATATGCTAAACCTTTAAAAACCCCATGCGCCGATTAATTGTACAACCATAATTTACATATTTCGTACATTTGCGAATGAGACAGGTTAAGTCTTGGAGTCAGATCAATATATGCTATGTTGTCTCATAAATACATATATTGGTGTATGCTTACAAACAAGCTGATACATTATTGTCGCAGGTGCCCAACATCGATTGCTATATCCCCGGAATGGCTTTCCTGTGCATCGTCATCACTTCCGAATCTGCTAAGTTGGGTAAGCATTAACAATTTATTTTAACTGGGATGTTGATATCATTTCATCATCTTCCTAGCGTTATGTCCCGTGTTTAGACGGGGTCCGCTTAGACCGTGATCCAGGATTTAGCGAGTCTGGTAATTACATTGAAGCGACTGCCGATCTGACCTTCGTAACCCTAAGATAGAGGAACCAGACAAGTTTTGGATCATGGTTACAAATTCAAAGTTGTTTGAATTTGTAGGTTTCATCACGATGTTTTCCCTCAACGTCGAGCTAGTGGTATAAATACGTACATAAATTTGAAAAATCCAGAGGTACATGCCCGGATTTGAACCCGCACTCTTCGGTTAAGAGGCGCATGTCCTTACCATTGAGCTACCACCGCTCCCTATGTTGATATCATTTATAATTTAAATTTTTACAAAAACTGCTTAATATTGAGTCAGTTGACTATACGAACAAGTGACGTCATTAACTGACAAGTCCATACAAAATCAAAAGACTTGCTAGTCAACATCCCTATTGTTTCAAACTTAAAAACTTTGGATTACTAATGGTTGAAGGATTGCTGTGAATATTGAATTATCTTTCCTAAATTTTTTAAAGCAGTAATGAAAGTAGCTTAACGATTTTTTAGTTAAGTAAGTATTTGTACCAATGATTTTGTGGTGAAGTAACTTTCACATTTTAATAAATATGTGTAACTTTGATTTGGCTAGCATCTACATCTATCAGAATTTCAATGCAAAAGTCAAGTTAGTATAGGATTATATTATGCCAGTATATTCATCTGTTCGACAAATCTCACCACCAGGAAAACCCCATGGGTGTTCAAACAACATAGTCAGCAATCGACAACAGCAGAACATTGTAACAACTCGGTACACAATATTCGTTCCACCGGCACACGAGTCTCAGAGGCGTTACTGGTAGCGCCGGCTCCATGCATAAATAACTTGCATTTGCCTAGTTTGAGCAACTCGAGATTCGAATAGTTAGACACGTGTGAGGTAGTTATTACGAGTGGGGGTTGCAAAATGAATAACTAGTTGTGTAAACAACGCGGCAGGTGAACTATTCCCTCGGGACTTTGCAACTGCGAAGTTAGTGGTACAAGTGTTAACCCGTAATTAGCTGCTTTGCTGTTAGAATATTTGAATTTTGACACGAAATAGGACGGTGAAAACATAAGGATAAAGTTGTGGGTGATGTTCGGTGTAAATGAAACCTCCAATTAAGGTAATAACCTATACTATAATTCATAGCTCGTGGCACAACTCAATAGGTTTTATAGATTCGTGCCACGAGCCATGAATTCCCTAAAGTTATTCACAATTTTCACTGACCAAATCACAATCGTTATCCAGTTGAAAAAAGAAACTACAGGAATTGGAGATCATATCAATTGCTCGCTATAAAGTCGTAAAAACTCATGCGCCTTTCCGCTGACATTAAGGTTGTGCGGTAGTTTAAGCTCAAAGCCTGTAAAACCAAAAATTTGCCAAAGTAAATGTATTTAAATTGACACTGCCCTCATTCCCCAGTGGAAACCGGACAGGAGATCGGTCCAGTCCGCGCGCGGACCTGCGTGCCAGCTAAGGACTTCTCCAAGAAGACAGTCTCATATTCCATGTGCAGCAAGCTCAGCAAGGAGCTGTCAGCCTCCGAGATCTTCTCCCGCATAGCGGTCAGCAGGCCTCAGTGCACTCTGTGCAAGAAGCATTTGTGCACTGACGCGTCGCATTGCTAGTCTTTGCGCCTACGGCCTTTTGCAACTTTGGTCTAACTGACTGCTGGTGTATGGATTTTAAGTCGTCGATTTGGAGCAGGGTTTTCCAACATTTAGAGCGAACGCTCAGTGGTTTAACGAAATTGTTGTGGACCTCTTGAATATGGAATTCTTCTTCATGTTATTTATCTGTTCTCTGTATAATCTTGGTTCAGGACAGTATGTTTTTCTGATTACCGATTTCATTGTTGATTCGGCCAGTCAACATCGAGATGTGTACCTCCCTTCCGCTATTTTATACAATGCATCCAGCACATTTTTGTGCACACACCCTCTCATATCTGTAGAATTGTGGGAATGTTTTTTAGAAATAAATACTAAATGACTTCTCTATTGTTTAACCTTGTTAACAGTTTCCTTAGAACCTCCTCACGAATCATAGGAGTTATTCTACTTAAGGGCTGGGTCTGTGGTTTCGGGTTTTTGATGTTCCCACATAATGTTACTGTTATTCAAGTTGGGCCTTTGATTGTGTGCTGTGAACCATTTACAAGTGACGGAGGTTCACAAACATTTCTATGTTTAGCGAAATTTCTGGCATTAACAATAACTTAATTCGATACCTTGAATATAAGATGGTTTAGTTACGTTAAGTTTATGTGTATTGTTATGTTATAGGTTTTTAAATTAGTATCTATTACTTTTCATAATATGTTTTTTCAATGACGGACATGTTTTTACAAAACTTTGACCTTTTTTTGTGTTTGTGATACCGTGAAAGGTACACAGGGATCATTTTAATCAAATTTGGAAAACGCTGCTCTGAGGGAGTAACGAATGTTGCTTGTTTGTTAACACGAAGTTCTTCTCTAAATTGACATTTCATTTTATGAAGTTTTTTGTTGAATGTTAAATTTTGTTATGTTTATTAAATACCTACAAAAACATTATATTATACGAATTGTTATATAAAAACAATATAAGATTAGATATCTTTATAACCATAATAAAAAAAAATTACAGCTTTTCGTTAATCCAGGATTATTTGTTAATAGCATGTTAGAAATCTCCCGCCCCCATAGATTAACGTTAAGACGTTTAAAATTGTTATTTTGAAATGTTAGCTTGAATACAAAATTGTTCTCGATTTTTTTTGTAGAATTAGCGTTGTTATAATTAATTTATGTACTTGTAATAATAGTTACGATACGATGCTAGCTCTCACATCAGAGAAAGGAGAAACTGCAACCATCAGCTCATTTGCAAAATTTGTTATAAGTAGGCATCCCGTCAGCATGGATAAATAAATACAATTACATGTGAGAAATCAACAAATGTGTAATTCAATATTAGATACTGTAGGGTCGTTTGTCTAAAGGTTCACTATCCTTGGTTCATAGCTAATTTGTTAGGCTTCCTAACAGTTCGCTATCGCATCGAAGTCAAAATGTTTGTTTGAGCGGTAGCCGTACGCAATAGTTCCGGCTTGTTTGTCGGAGCGTTATCGCGAGCGCGCGGGCGCAGTATTTACAAACGCCCGGACGAACGGACGCGCCAATTCGGCGGCTCTGGCTTTGTTTTTATATTTCGATTAATATTATTTTAATAAAACTATTATACTATTATATTTTTGGGTTTTTATTTAACTGCCTCATTTTGCAATCTATTCATAAGAAGCGTTTTACAAATCGATCGGCGAATCTGTATGTGTTTAGACGAGAGGATTTACCATTTACGTCTAAAATGGTTTGATCAATTAATTCTTGTACTCTGTAAAGGATTAAGGATGAATTGGCGATAGGCTTTAGGAAGGCGTCATGATTAAAAAAATCGACAGAAGGCGTTGCCAAGGATTTTTCCCATTTATAATAAACAGTAGGTTTAATTGTTCCAGATACCTACATTATTTTTCATCCCACACCGACATGGCTGGTCCACGTTGGCACTAATATAACAACACAAGATTATTTGCATGTTGTTTTTATTTGATTGACTGGCTCGATCACACATTCGGCAGTGACCCTGCCCCATGCGGCACGAGTTGTGGGTTCGATCACCACCCAGGACAAACATTCGTGTCATAAATACTTTGTTTGTTCTATGTCTGGGTGTTAATATTCAATATTTAAGTATATATGTATGACGTAACACAAGTGCTTAAGCTACTTATCTCGGAATCAGATCAATGTATGTGATATAGTCTAATATTTATATTTATTTATTTATTTTTATTTGTAGTATGTATTAAGAGAAATACAACATGTGGATTCTTTTGCACTTGAGAAATGCACAAAATTCTACCAATCTCAATTACATATATATTTTTTCTCATGTTTTGGAATGTTGCCACTCTAAAAATGGGTCCCGCCAGAACACTAGCGCTCCTGCGGCGTTAGTTTGACGCCGCAGTAGCATAATGCTGAGGCAGGGACCCAATTGGCCCCAATCTGTTTTCTTTTTTCTTTTTTTTACTACTGGTTTTCCTTTTTTGTACTATTTTGTTCTGTGTATGTATTAACAATTGTGCGTCCAATAAATGTTATTTCTTTCTTTCTTTCTTTCTTCATATTAATTTCTTAAACGTGTTTTGATACTAGTTTTAAAAAGTCAAATTAGTCTGATGATGTGCTTCCAGTTTTGATATTTTACTATGTATCTAGTAAGACTAATTGGCGCACTTGGTATAAAATTTACAATGCTTTTACGCATACCATATATATGTTTTTGTCCCATGTTGGTCTGGGACTTGCCCCATGTTGATCTGGGACAAAAAAAAGAATGTGCCAACTGCGGTTCTTGCCTAGCATGTCGTAAAAGGCGACTAATGGTATATCGGGTTTTGGGTGTGTGAATGTGTAGACGACGGGTTAGCCGCTTGTCACTGCTTTTTCACAATTTTCCATCTAACCCAGCCCATTGTTTTTGGCTGAATGTGGTTGAAGGGGCATGCTGCCCCTTTGACTCTGCCTACCCCTACGGGGATTGTGGGCGTGATGTTATGTATGTATGTATGTATATTCATGGAGACGGCAAACAAGTATTCGGCCTGCCTATAAATAAGCAGTTACCGTAGCTTATGCAATTTCCAATAGCGGAGGTGTCACAAGTGTCTTCTAAACCCTTGAAGTACTCCATATTGTTATATCTAGGTAAAACCGCGGTAGCAATCTCATACCACAGCTAAGTAAACGTGGGAGGTAATTCCTTTAGAAACATTGTGAGCGCTTTATACATGGAAAAATGTTGGATACATTTCAGATGCGTGGGACTGCATAGGAGTATACCTAGTTAAGATTTCAATGACATAGTTCGCTATAAAACTGTCTTGGGTATTAATAGTGTTTCATTACTTATACTTACTTTGACAATACAAAAAAGTGCGTAAATGCAATATTTAGATAACTTAGATATGATTATATTTATCTGAATGTACTGATACTTAAACAATCTTGCAAAAACTACTATGTGGTCAGATATTGATCAAGGCGCCACCTTGGGGGACTGGTCTGCTCTGGTCTGGTTCATTTATGCTTAAATTTTGTAAACATCGTTATTTTAAATTTTTTGTCTGACAGCCGAAAGATGCAAATATGATCTATATACCCTTGTAAAATATGTTGTTGAAAAGAGTAACTACCGAGTTTCTTCTCGGTAGAAGCAACATTCCGAAACGGTGGTAGATTCATATTATTAGTTGATTTTCCTATTGAATTGACGATTTATAAGTGTTTGTTTCAAACCTATATAAATAAAGAGTATTTTGAATTTGACTTTGACAATTAATATGAACAAAAAGCTGACAACAAACAAAAATAGGCATTTACGTAATTAATTATACTTGTTAAACGCATTTATACGAATTTACTGAAGATGTTACGAGTTGATAGTAAATAATTTACGACTGGAATGCAATAATATTATGTAATCTCAATGTCAATAAACATGATCTTAAATCAGTTGTAAACAAAATAACATAATATTTTTAACACAAGTTAAGAATATGATTTGAAGAGTACATACATGCATATTACTACTTCATATTTAAAACTTAGTATATTTTCGCTATAAGACGTGTGACTATATTTAAACCTTTTCTACAAAAATATAAGGAAATAATCAATAAATAAATTAATCTCTTGACTTACACACCAATTCCCTAGACCCAAAACTAAGCTTATGCTTGTGCAAATTTTCATGTTTATCACACAAAAATGCCTCTAGCGGGATTCGAACCAGCGACTTTTGGTTTTGTGGCCAGGGTCTCTGATCACTCGACCATCATATGTATAAAGGGGCTTGGTGCCCTTTTGTCTCTGTACCCCTCGGGGATTACGGGCGTGATTTTAAGTAGTAGTAGTATAAGAAAAAACCTTCATCATACTAATATTATAAAGGGGAAAGATTTGATTGCTTATTTGCTTGCATTGAACAGGCTCCGAAACTACTGGACCGCTTTGTTTTTTTTCACCAATGGAAAGCTACTTTATCATCGAGTAACAAAGACTATATTTTATCCCCGTATTCCCACATTAAAGATCATGGTACGGTCCTTCGCGAGTCCGACTCGCACCTGGCCAGCTTTTTAATTACCTACCTCCATGATTGACTGGATGTGCTTAAATGAGTTCGATTTTCCTTGGAGTCAGCCAACTCTTACAGGGATTAAAGACGTGATAATATGCATGTACAACTTTTAATTATTTATTTGCAATCTCTCCTAGCACCCATTACCGCAATATTGACGTGAACTTATAGTTCTGGTGTACCCGACTCGTAGTTATAAATAGTATAAATATTTATATATCCGACTACATCACTTAAATTGATCTGACTCCGAGGTAAGTAGCTTAAGCACTTGTGTTACGGATATTAGAATCAACAGTGGTATGACAAATATATACTTACATATTACATATAAACACCCAGACACAGAGCAAACACAACTATTCATACGAATGTTTGTTCTGGGTGGGGTTAGAACCCATAACTCTAGGCGCATGGGGCAGGGTCACTACCGAATGCGCCATCGAGCCAGTCAAAAAAGTTAGCGACTTGTAACGCGTCTCGCTCGAGTCGCAAGCGCGAGAGTCGACTTGATGGCTGGAATTAGCGAGGGGTGAAGTCGTGTTTAAACCTGTGAAGTGTTTTTCAACTTGTGGGTCGCGACCCCCAGTGGGGTCGCTGAGAAAGGGAAAACAGCAAAATT
Organism: Glyphodes perspectalis; assembly: GCA_951394215.1. Lineage (NCBI taxonomy): Eukaryota > Metazoa > Arthropoda > Insecta > Lepidoptera > Crambidae > Glyphodes > Glyphodes perspectalis. The sequence goes on from OX596199.1 coordinate 768,384, forward strand.
CTACAAACTATTAGTCAGAAACTGTTTTCTGTCTTTGACCTAGGGGGTCGTCGCGAAAATTTTTAAAACCCGTTAGGGGGTCGCGTATTCAAAAAGGTTGAAAAACAATGGTTTAAACGTTCGATGATAAAGTGTCATTTGATAATACACCCTGATTCAATATGGTAATGAACCGCAACTTTTATTTGTCATACTTTTTTTATTTGTCGAAATGCACAGTTATCAAATAAAAATCTAATTTTTCAAATTTGTGATCTAAAGTAGCAAAAAGCGCATCTTTGTGTGGGCTCGCATAGTGCTATTTTTTAATGGTTGTAAAATAGTATTTTACCTATGTTGGGGTCACCAGCGTTTAAGATGGTAACTGTGCAAACAAACTTATAGATTTTCCATCTGTTTACGTGTACTATTTCCATATTTTTATCAACCATATAATAATTCAAAGTTCCATGTCTTAAAGATACTATTTACGAATACTACATTTTCAATTAAAGAAAATTAACATGGTAATAATGTTTATTTATATTTTTAGTTCACTCTTATTAAAAAAAAACTATTCCTTTTATATACAATTACAATAGAATTAGGTTGAAATTAAGTTAAAATTACGATACTCAATTTACATGTTCAAAGCCATCGACTCGCCCGGAGACTTCACGTAAATCCTATTTCCGGGCTGATAACACGCCTGCGGAGTTGTGTTTCACTCAAAAGACTAGGCTACTAAAAAAATCTGTTTAGTCAGTCAGTTAGATTATAAAAAAAAAAAATTGAGAACTTATTTTTTCATTTATTTGTCAAACAAATACTGACAAACATACAGCGCATTGAAGTTACGCGTGACGTCACACGTAGGTAAAATTTTGACTTGAAAATTACGTCATAAGCCCCTACTCCAAAACTTTCATGCTCTGTATCTTTATATTTTTTTTTTAACTTGATAAAGTGGAATAAATGTGTCTCGTATTTTTGTATCTATAATCAAACTGACGGAGTTAATAGAATGATAGTTATTTGACCCAGTATTTATCCCTAATGTAGGCGACATCCCAGAAAACATAATGTTAAATCGTGTGTGTTAAAGAGACATCAACCGTTTTCGACTCACCAAAAAATATAACTTGCCTATTTACTACTTCAAGCTAAAATAGACGGCGCATTGACTAGCAGCGAATACAGTTCGTTCGTTCTCTTATCAGAAGTAGGAAACGTGTGGAGCTAGGTAAGTTGTCACCAACATCCGACAGGCGTGTCCCGACCGATGCCACCCGGACCTGTTGCTCTACCTGCTGTGACATGTCTATGCAAGTGCCTTTTTCAACAGTTGACAAGGTGCGACGGAATTCGGCGACTATACTGTTCATTCACTCTTTTTTCTGCAGGAAATTGCTAGCGACGTCGGGCCGGGTCCAAGATGGCCGTTTAAGTTTAACGTAAACAGCAAGAAAATGTGACGTGAAGGGTCGTTCACGTTTGACAGAGTCGGATAGGAGATTACGCCAGTAATAAATATGATTAGGTTTAACAAAAAAAAAACCAAAGCTTACAGAATATGGAGGGAAAAGTTAGACATTGGCTTGCCATGAGGCCTTTGCCAAACAATTCCACAGAACTCCCGGATTAATGTATACCGAAATTCTGTTAAGGTAATACTCGGGTAACCCCCAGCACCAGTCGCACAATCTGTTCAAACAGCCGTACCTTCTCAAGCACGTGGTAGTCATCAGCCAGGTCGACGCAGGAGTACGGCGACAGCTCGTAAGTGGCGATCTCACACGGCAGCTTCCCGAAGGCCCACCCGTCGGACTTGGTGCTGAAGGTGATGAGCTTGTTCCTACCCCGGTCCAGTCTCCTAACCTGTTCAAACGTCAAGTCCATACCCGTACCTTCTCAAGCATGTGGTAGACATCAGCCAGGTCGACTCCGGGGTACGGCGACAATCCATAAGTGGCGATCTCCCACAGCAGTATCCCGAAGGCCCACACGTCGGACTTGGTGCTGAAGGTGTTGTACGCGAGTCCCTCGGGCGCGGTCCACTTGATCGGAAATTTGGCGCCGGCGTGCGCGGTGTAAGTGTCGTCGCGCATTAGACGAGCGAGGCCGAAGTCGGCTACTTTGACGAGATGGTTCTCGCCGACGAGGCAGTTGCGGGCGGCCAGGTCCCTGTTGAAGATGGGCTTGGGTTAATATAAAGCTAGATTGAATTAGGTATCTAGTTTGCATGTCGTAATATGTCGTGCTTGGTATTATGTAGGCATGGAATCGTCCATGTATATAGTTTCCATAGAAACAAATGTTTTCTTTCTCTTTCTCGTCTTCATCTTTTACAACATGTGTATAAGTTGTCTTTTAATTCATTTATATTAAGTACCGTTAATGTTATATAGCGTATAACCTTCCTCGATAAATGGTCTATTCAGCACATAAATATTTTTTCATTTCGGACTAGTAGTTCCTAAGATTCAACCAGACATTCCAACATCAAAAATTACATAGCTGTAACTAAGAATGAAGCATGTTTTAATGTATGGTACTATGTTTACTGTACCGTACGTATAAGTATATTCCTATCATTACAAAACCAAAGCTCTCCTATTGACTAAACACCGCGTCGCTGCTACACCCTACTCGCTTGCCTAGATCGCAAACGATGCACCGACCTGTGTATAAACGAGCGGCTCTCCAGATAGCTCATCCCGGAGGCGATCTGCGTGGCCATGTACATCAGCACGACGGCGTCGGGCGCCGGCTCGCGCGCGGCGGCCGCGGCGGCGGCGCGCAGGTAGTCCAGCAGGTTCCCGCGAGACATGAACTCGGTGATGATGTAGAACGGCGGCTCGCGGGTGCACACGCCGAGGAGCTGCACGAGGTTGCGGTGGCGCATCTCCTTCATGATGGCTGCTTCCTCGAGAAAGTCTTTGAGGGCCATCGTGTCGTCTTTCAGGGTTTTCACCGCCACCTATGGAGGGAATTACCGTTTAGTCAAGTTTGTTTAGAAAGTTATGAATTACTTAGTAGTGTAAAAGTAGGAGTCAGGTGCATGCCAGAATCGTAGCAAATTCAGGTTTTTTTCTTCTCGACAGTGAAATGGAAACTCAAGTTAAAAAGGTATTCATCAACTGAAAAATTAAAAGACCCTGTATTATTATTATACTTTTTTTTTTCATTGCGCAGATGATGGTCAAATTATGGTTAAAAAAACATAGTATGACATACTTAAATTTGTCTGACCGTCTCCAATGACCCTATTTAGATACTCCTTATTTGTTCTTTTCGGGCCGAAAGTAGAAAACTCCTTTTTCCTTCCGTACGAAAACATACTTGTTGCTAACTACAGACTGCGCATTAACGCATGCCGTATAAATTCAAGCACACAGTGATTCAGAGCAGTACAGTGCGCCTACTGCCCCACACATACAACTTGGTCCGTATTCATAGTCCTGTACTCACAGTGATGTTGTACCGCTTCCACGTGGCCTCGTACACGTCGCCGTACTGGCCGCCGCCGAGCTTGTGCTTCATGACGATGTCGGTGCGGTCGATCTCCCACTCGTCGGGCGGCGCGAGCGGGAACACCGTCGGCTTGTTCCGCTTCGGCGCCGGGTACAGCAGCTGCGTGATCAGTCCGTCGCCCAGCACCGAGTGGTGGTGCACCAGTTCGGCTAGGGTGCCGAACTTGGATTCGGATGTTACGTAGACCTGGGGGAAAAAAATTATGTTAAGTGTCTTTTGTTAAGCTACGGGCACGTATTTGTCTATGTAGAAAAACAGCTAAAATTCTTTGTTTCTTTGCGAAAGTGGAAGAATGTAGGAATCGCGGAAGGCACCGACTCACTACCGCGACTAGATTGGCCGTGTGTTAACAGAACGTGGTGTCCATCTTCCTAGCGTTATGTCCCGTGCTTAGACGGGGTCCGCTTAGACCATGATCCAGGATTTAGCGAGTCTGGTAATTACATCGAAGCGACTGCCGATCTGACCTTCGTGACCCTAAGATAGGGGAACCAGATAATTTTTGGAACATGGTTACAAATCCAAAGTAGTTTGAATTAGCAGGTTTCATCACAATGTTTTCCCTCACCGTCGAGCTAGTGGTATAAATACGTAACAAACATTTGAAAAATCCAGAGGTACATGCCCGGGATTGAACCCGCACTCTTCGGTTAAGAGGCGCGTGTCCTTACCATTGAGCTACCACCGCTCCGTGACAGAACGTGGTGTAAGAAACCATAATAACCGTAGAGCTTGTATGAAAAAGATTATTAATGTTAAAGAAGCGAGTGTGGTGTGTAAGGATGTATGGCGTTCGGTTCCCTCTGCCTGCCCCGCTACGATAATTACGTGAAGCTGGTTTTACAGTTTCTTTTAGTTTACATGTTTGTATCATACTAGCCTACAGTATGATACTCACCTATCATACAGCCTCGTAATAAGACAAACCTAAAAATCATGTAACCCAAAAATTTTATATCTGGCTATGCAATAAATTATTATTATTTTTTTTTTTTTTTTCATACTATCACGCCTTTCGTCCACGTAGAAGAAATAACAAACACAAACATTAAAAGTTCTTTATAACATACATACTAAGACGCCTGCAGCTATTGATGGGGTAGACAGAGTTCATGGCCTTCCCTTTAATCACTATTAGTCAATGACAAAATTCAGTTAAGTTAGACGAAATATTGTAAAAAAAAACAGTCGAATTGAGAAACTCCTCCTTTTTTTTTGAAGTCGTTTTTTAAAATAGGGATAAGTGCCGGTCTCGTCACCTACATGCAAAGCCAAAATGCCATTGGTCGTCTTTTCGTCATTATGGATAACAGTTAGCACAATATTGTTATGCCCCAGTTCAAACGAAGACACAAAAATATATCATATATATATCTCGATAATTAATAAAAATATTGGTTCAGCATCAAACCTATTATTGACTGGCTGGATGGCGCATTCGGTAGTAGTGACCCTTCTACATGCGCCAAGATGTGGGTTCGATCCCCACTCAGAACAAACATTCGTGTGATGAATACTTGTGTTTGTTCTGTGTCTAGGTGTTAACAACATCCAAAATTTAAGTATATATTTGTAATACCACAGTTGATTCTGATATCCGTAACACAAGCGCAGCACTTAAGCTACGGAGTCAGATCGATGTATGTGATGTAGACGGATATTTATTTATTTATTCATAATAGGAAGTATCGAAAAATATAATATTTCAAAAAGATAAATAAACACTTTCATAGTAATTTCAGTCTTATCGTTATATTTTATATCGAGTAGATTACACAATCTGGAGACGAATATAAGATAATACATTACACCGTCTTATGCTCAGCGAAAGTATGAAACCGATTACAACAGCCGATTTCCCTATTAGTAAATACATCACGATGTATTTACTCATACGTCTGATGTTGGCCTGGGACTTAAAAAGGAATATACCAACTGTGTTTCTTGCTTAGCATGTCGTAAATGGCGACTAATGGTATATGGGGTTGTGGGTATGTGATTGTGTAGGCGACGAGCCAGCCACTTGTCACTACTTTTTCACAATGTTCCATCTAACCCAGCCCAGTTTTGTTTTTGGCTGAATGAGGTTAAAGGGGCCTGCTGCCCCTTTGACTCTGCTTACTACGATTATGGGCGTGATGCTATGTATGTAATTACATCACCTAATAAGACTAACTTCACTAGAAATGACACTCATTTTTAATACAGGACTCAACAATGGAAATATATACAAAAATGCATTAAATCCATTGTTTAAGTTTATTTATTTTGTTTGTGCGTAAATGGCGAAAAACAAATAGGAAAAGGATTAAACAAGCCATAAGAAAGAAGAGAAATAATATTCCCTGAATTAAATGAAATAATTTTGAATGCACATCATCAGTCCCGACGTGAGTAATCTCGAGTAAGGCCACCGATTTGCATCACCGCCCAGTAATTAATACAACAATTAATACGAGAACAAATTAAAACTTCGCCAATACTTCAGCGGACACAGCCGAGGTTGCGTTAGCCTACTTTTTATCAATTATTCAATCAATGATTTTTTGAATTATAACATCCAAAAGATGGCGTAACTGTGACTTGCGGTCTTGTCACCCTTCTCATAGGTTAGTGGGTGCTGTCAACAAAGAGCCAATAGTGACAGTGATAAGACCGCGAGACTCCCTCGCGCCATCTGGCGGTTTTAATTTTTTGAAAACCCTCATTGGTATATCTACACCATATATCTATTGAAATGATGATTGAAAATAAATTTGTTTAAACAAGAAAAGGTACACAAAGCACATTTTTTCAAATTTTAGAAAAATCCATTAATGAGACATCTAACTTAGCGAATTTTTAAAATGTTTAATAAACTGAAAGATGAGGCGGCTGTCTTTGCAACTAACCGCCGCCGGTGTCCCTCCATTGTGTGTTTATTTAGATTCATAGCTGTCGATTGTCAGACTAATCGCAATAGCATGTCAACTCCTTAACAGGCGAGGTCCTATTATGTTGCCATTGTATTCACTTTCACTTATTATAGGTGTCACGCCGTACAATGATGCATATTAGTGGCGTAGACAGCTTAGGGCTGAACAAAAAACACCTCGACCCTGGACTTTCATGAGGTTCTTCAAAAAAAGGATTTACCTGCGATATCAGCATCAGACTTGTGCTATCTGTGTTTTGGGAAATGTCCAACGACTATAATGGCTGCTTATTATCAGGCAAGTCGTATTCCGGTATGTTACCTAATATGGTATGAGGTAAAAATACAAATATTTTCAAGTACAAATATTAAAAGATTAAAGGTGCAAACTTACTGTATATTCGTTGGAATTTTAATAAAGCTTCACTCGGGAAGATGAAAAGTGTAATATGTGAAAGTCCGAAGGCCCATCAAACTTGAAAGACTCGGCCCACGGCGCCTCCACATATCTCAAGTTGTATGTCGTGCTAAGTAGTGGTTCCGCGGAGCAAGTTTACCGCGGACCAGACTTGAGTGTCACTGCGCTGGGTCGATGCGCCAACTCAGTTTACTAAGCTGTGTACATACATAACACCACGTCCATAATCCCCGAGGAGGTACGCAAAGCTCTGCTTTCCCCCTCAACACGCCCCTTTAACCACATTTAACCAAAAAATTTCATTGGTTTGGGTTAGATGAAAAATATGAAAAAACTGTGACAAGAGGCTTGTCGCCTACACAATCACATTATCAAAAGCCGATATACCAGTAATCGCCTTTTACGACATGTTAGGTTAAAACATATTATTTTTAAGTTGGTACATTCTTTTTAAGTCCCAGACCAACATGGGACACAGTTTATATAATACATTAAATACGCCCACCTATCACATGGCGCAAGGCCAATATGGTTAACTACAGTGCTTAGGACTTTATATTTATAAGTTCCATTTTGCTGCGACATGTCGAACCAAGTTAGCCTAAGGGTCAACGCAAAGGTTTCTGCTGATTCGACTGACCCGTTGGTCGAGTGGTCGAGGGTTCGAATCCCGCTAGGGGCAAATGTTTCGTGTGATGAACATGGACATTTGTTCTCGAGTCATGGATGTTTATAAACGTATTTAAGTATGTCTATCCGTTTACCTAGTATCCATAGTACAAGCATCAGCTTAGTTTGGTACTAGGGAATTGGTGTGTCAGTCTCAAGAATTTATTTATTTATTTATTTATTATTTATTTATTTACCGAATGTCTAAAACGGACGCCCCGAGGGCTTTTAACTTGGACGGCTTTACCAACTTCCCTTGTACCGTGCAAGTTGTCAGGTCTTGTGATGAAGGAATAATATTCTTAGGAATTATTATTTAAAACTTAAATTGAAGAAACTAGATGCCAACTAAAACTCATTGGCGTTCCCGACAGCCGGTCTGAGCGGCGAGTTGGCGAAGTATTAACTAATTCACTAAACCTTTCACCGCTTACTTGGTTAGTTCACAAGTCTTATTATAATGCCATTTATCATTTCGCATTTCGAGGCACTAGGATGAGATGAAACGAAAGTAACTATGTCAGTGTGTTAATTATTCACGAACAAACAACGAGATAGTCAATCTGTACCTAATACAGATTGACGGACTCCGCGGGGTTTGCGAGTATGAACTTTGACGAATCAGTTTCCACAGAATAAAGCTGTTTGAATAAAGTGTCCGATCATCAGTGAAAAATATATTAAAATTAAAATGTGTCAATTCAGACACTGTGTCCGAATGTATTGTTTCCGAGTCGTCGGTTCGGTATATAAATGTAAACAGATTAACTGATTAAAAAGGAATAACTATCAAATGTGCTAAAAAAACATAACATAACATCACGCCCATAATCCTCGAAGGGGTAGGCACAGTTAAAGCGGGGTAGGCAGCAGGCCCCTTCAACCACATTCAGCCAAAAACAAAACTGGGCTGAGTTAGATAGAATTGTGAAAAAGTAGTGACAAGTGGCTAGCTCGTCGCCTACACAATCGAAACCCAAAACCCGATATACCATTAGTCGCCTTTTACGACATGCTAGACAAGTTACAAAGTTGGCACATTAATTTTAAGTCCCAGACCAACATAGAAAAATAAAAAGACTACAAATATGTAGACATGTTCTTAACGGAAATACAGAAACTAGAATTCATAGTTCCCGCAAATTTGAGAAACGTGAATTCCTATCGTTCCTAGCTTTCCAGCTTAAAAGTTTTCAGGCATGTTACAGGTACTTAAAGCATTTTGCGGTTCAAGAACGCTGAATTCCAAACATGTTATACAGAGGACGTCTGCCAGTTAGTAGAACCAAATAATAAGCGTGAGATATTTTCTGAGCAGCGTTTAGTACTAAAATACATTTTGTATATGAATCACGATGAAAGTCCGACTCCAGACTAAAATTATATTGATTGCAACTTATTTGCTGCCGCCCCTTTCAGTTTAAAAAAAAAAGATTTTCAAATAGGTAGTATACAACGATAGTCAAACCAGAGTCAAACATACTAGCAGCGCCACGTCGTTTCACCCGCGTAGGTGCAGTTCCCGTGGGAATATAGGAATAAAATATAGTCTGTTACTGGCTGATAAAGTAGCTTTGTCATCATCATCTTCCTAGCGTTATGTCCCGTGTTTTTTAGACGGGGTCCGCTTAGACCATGATCCAGGATTTAGCGAGTCTGGTAATTACATTGAAGCGACTGCCGATCTGACCTTCGTAACCCGTAATAGGGGAACCAGACAATTTTTGGATCATGGTTACAAATCCAAAGTTGTTTGAATTTGCAGGTTTCATCACGATGTTTTCCCTCACCGTCGAGCTAGTGGTATAAATACGTACATAGATTTGAAAAATCCAGAGGTACATGCCCGGGTTTGAACCCGCACTCCTCGGTTAAGAGGCGCGTGTCCTTACCATTGAGCTACCACCGCTACCAATAGATAAAGTAGCTTTGTGTTGGTAAAATGTCTTTTCAAATCAGTCCAGTAGTTTCGGAGCCTATTCAATACAAACAAACAATCCTCTTTATAATGTTAGTGTAGACTATACATAACTAAGCTTTAACGGTTCTGAAGCGATGGTTCGGATGACGGTTCGGACATGTGGATAGAATGGATGACGAAAGATTGACTAAACAGATATACAATGCGAAAGTGGAAGAATGTATAAGCCGAGGAAGGCCCAGGCTCACCTACCACGACCAGATTGATCGTGTATTAAAAGAAGGTGATGTTAGGAGTCATAAAAACCGTAGAGCTTGTATGAAAACGATTATGAATGTTGAAGAGGCGAGTGAGGTGTGTAAGGATCGTGCCATATGGCGTTCGGTTCTCTCTGCCTACCCCGCTAGGAAAGTGGCGTGAAGTTTAGTTAGTTAGTTAGTTAGGTTCTGAAGCGAAACAAACTCACTACCCCACTCGTAATGACAGTATTTTGAACGTTCATATACCTGGCATACTGTAACATGTAATATAATAGTACTATATTGTCGAAACGAAAGTGTCTTGCGTCATATATCAAACGTAATAAGGGCGTGTTCGGTCCCGGCGGAGCGGTGCATTAGCCACGTGACGTTTATTGCAACGGCAAATGCATCGCCGTTACCTGTCGTTCGTTTTAAAGGACATTTGCTGATTGGTTGTAGTTAACATGCGAAGGAGACAAACAATTATAAGTCATCGTGTAATTACGACACGTAAATCGACAAGTGTGTATTTGACTGGTACGATGGCGCATTTGGTATTGACCCTGCCCTATGCGCCAAGAGTTGTGGGTTCGATCCCCACCCAGGACAAACATTCGTGTGATGAATACTTGTGTTTGTTCTGTGTCTGGGCGTTAACATTTATTATATATAAAGCTAATTTAAGTATATATTTGTAATACCACTATTGATTCTGATATTCGTAATACAAGTGCCTAAGCTACTTAGCTCGGAGTCAGACCAATTTGATGTTGTAGGCTATTTACTATAATTATTATTTATTACAACACCTTATTAACAGTCTTTAATTTACATGTAAAATCCCATCTTTAATTATTTTAATATCACTTATTTATAAGTAGAGTTTGGTATGGTGGGATATCGTATTTTCACCATTGTCATTGTCGTCATTGTCGCCATTGTCCTTAAAACACTATGGAAACATTGCATAGAAATTTCAATAAAAGTTTTTTTTTTAAAGTTTTCGAGGGACCTTGCACATATATTAGCAGAGCTTTTAAGTCTAACGGAGCCCAATAGGGATGTTGACACCATTTAATGACACATTAATTTTGAAATATTAATTGTGAAAAAGAAACTATCGTAGTATGTTATAAAACCTTAGTAATTTTTAATTATATTGTCTGCGCTTTTTAATTTGACAAAAACTGCTTAATATTTAGTTCTATTAAGTATTATATTTATTATTATATTTAGTAATATTAAATCAGTTGACTATACGAACAAATGACGTCATAAGTTGACAAGCCCATATAAAATCTATGAAGTGATTGCGTTTAGACAGCTTTTAAAAAGTATCTCAAATGACTCGCCAGTTAACATCCCTATTCAGTAATCGCCGTGATAAACTATCAAGCCAAAACATCAATAGTTGAAGCAAAACTAAATATGCTGGTATAAAAACATCATCTGTGAAACAAAACAATAATATAAGCTCCAATGCTTAGTTTGTAACTAATTAATCCACCCGACAGCAAGAACTCATACGAGTTTACGTCAAAGCAGCAGTCCGAAGGTAACATATGATTGGTGGATTGTAAACAGCCGCACGGTCGCCGGTTCGAAACGCAATATACAACTTGTCAGACGCTACCATGGAGCCAACTAAAAACTTTAGTCATTATTTAGTTGTGCGCCGAGACCCGTCGCCGCATCGATCTAAGGTAGCCTTCCTCAAATTGGGCCATAATGCCCTCTTGGGGGTAATAGAGAGGGGGCAAAAAGGGCACTAGGAAAAACGCAGTTGTTCTGATAAACCTTTGAAGTTATTACATTTTATAAGAATCTATGTTTCATTGTATAACTTAAGATTATATTTCATCAATTATTATATTTTTAAGAATAAAATGCTTTGTTTAATTGTTTAAAACAAACGAATTATATATTATGATGTTAGCCTATGTTGAAATTTGTGGGCGATTGTAATTGATTCTAAAAGTGGGCAGCCGAAACAAGTTTTAGAACCTCCGACGCAAGGCGACCGCTTGATGGACACGCGCAACGGACATTTAATACCCGTTTAGGTGCAAGATTAAGCTGCCAACTTGCATCAAATATTGAGTCTTAGATGGAAGCATCAATTTTCAAGTTCCTGACGGGTTAATGATGGGCTAACTGGTGCAGCGGCGCACGCCATCGACATTGCACTGAAAACTTAAGTCATTATTCTGTACTCGGAATTGAAATGAGTGACCAATAGCCATCCAAATAGCCCTTCGGTAGGTAATAGGTGGCTATTATGGAATGCTTCAGTAAAATTGCAGTCATTTGCGAGACACAAGTGAAAAGGCTTATACTAAACATAGTTTCTATGTTATACTTGGTAATGGTTGATGATATTATGATAAAAAATCAAATTACAATTCTCAGAGATGTGGAGTAACATACATACAAAAAAAAAAAGTCGAATTCAAAACCTCCTCCTTTTTTTGAAGTCGGTTAAAAAAAGCTATAGATTGTTTTTAAATTTTTAGGTGTCTCGAAACGTTGGCATACATTAGGGATTCTAAAAAAGTTTTGAAAGAGTAGTCTTCTTAGTCAGCTTAGTTTAAATTTGTATAACATAATATAAATTATTGAATTCAATGGAATATGTTCAATAATATAATTGAATTCAATGGAATATGTATCAATAAATAAACGTCCTAATTCCTATGTCTAATGATATTCCAGAGAATTCTCAGATAGATAAACATAGATTATCTGGGAAGTAGCTGTTAATAGATTTTAATAGTACCTATTAAAAGGCAGGAAAAAAAGATTGTTTAATGATTTTAGTAATAATCCCTGGTTATTTTAGTAAATATCCTTGTCGATAAGGGTAGCGAAAGGTTTAAAAGGAATTAGCTACTCAATCCCAAACACGTTTCGGCATTATCTAAAGTACAAAGTTTAGGATTAATTTCCATTTTTTGCGGGTCATTTGACGCAATCACTTTTAAACCAATAACAAAGTATACTATTAAATAACTACGGAGAATGTCTTTTGAGAACTATAATTAATTCATTATGTTGAATCTGCAACTGCATTCTGCAAACTATTATATTCGTTTGCTGAAACCCAACCTCACAGACTAATAGTATAGTATGTCGTTATTTAATTTAAAAACTAAACTTTGCACTCATTCAGATATCAACTGTCTTCAGTGAAGGCTGTCGTCGAAATGACGCAAAGAGCGGAAACTAATCGATCCCTGAATGAAAGGGGACAACTATTCTGCTCTTTTACCTTTAAAGAGCTCCTATTGAGAAATATTACCAACAGCTTCCGTAAAGAGCTTACGAGTCACCTGCATTTTAAATGGAGACGGTCGTAATGAGACTTCTGAGACTGCTAATTACGACATCTTTTATAATAATAAATTCCCCAGACTGACATACCAATTCCCTAGTTCTAAACTAAGCTTATGCTTGTGCTATACTAGGGGAACGGATAGACATACTTAAATACGTTTATAAACATCCATGACTCGAATACAATGTCCATGTTCATCACACGAAACATTTGCCCCTAGAGGGATTCGAACCCGCGACCCGCCGTAGCCAGTCTTAACGTTGACGTTGCCAAGTGAATTTAATATCTAAACAAGTTTTTAATAAATTTTTCAATTAGTTCTTATACAACAGGGTGAATTCAATCGGAATCAAAAGGAAATTTATACCTCGTAATAGTATCTAAGCTTGATCGGTTTACCACATAATTAATATAAATTATTTTCTCAAATCATTTTTTTCATGGTTTCATGAATTTGTAAAGAGCATAATTGGATATTGGAGATTATTATTAGGTGTATTTTTGTTTAGGGAAATATAACTTTTATTTAAATAATTCTTCAGTTTGTGTGTATGTCTCAAATAATATTTTTTGCGACATTCAAAACTGGACCCGATAGGTGGCGCTATAGTCGATCACAAAGAAGCCAGCTGAAGCCAAAGGACTAGTCTATATTAATATTGTAAAGAGAAAATATTTGATTGTTTGTCTGCTTGCATCGAATAGGCATCAAAACGACTGGACCTATTTGAAAGGAAACCAATGGAAAGCTATAGTTATCGCGCGAGTTGAATGCAGTCGGGGCCTTAGACGAGACATACATGAGCTCTGCATTCAACTCGCGCGCTATCTATCCTTTATCAGCGAGTAACATAGGCTATATTTTATCCCCGTATTCCCACAGGAACGGAAACTACGTGGGTGAGACCGGGGGGCGCTGCTAGTATATTATAAAGTCGGAGCTCGCAACAAGCATAGAAAAAAATCAAGCCTTAGAACAAGGTGCGGGGGTGTCGAGATAATCTCATAGAAGCAATTATTTATTTACCAGGTACAGTTTGAATTCTGAACCTTCTTGGGCCGTGGGTGTTTTCTTTTTAATGATGTTTACTTCATGTTTCACGAGAAAAATGCCCACGTTACCATTTAAAATGTATTAATTTGCCGAAAAGACTTTGATCGGTGCTCGGAGAGCTTAACAGTGGCGATTTCAGGGCCCGAATAACTAAAGTTATTTTCGTAGTGCGATGGATGTACAATAGAGAATAATGTTTCAAAGATTTGCATTTATGGGCAGAAGAATATAAAACCAATATTCATAATTTTATTTTGAGCTTCTACTCCCGCTTTCAATCCTCACGTGGTAGTCGGAAGATCTATTAAGCGCAATTCCCACCAAAGTCACCGAACGGGCGACTCGCCGACCGATGTCGGCACCTTTTTGCAGGCGGGCTAGTCAGCGGCTTCACATCGTTGCAGCTTGAGTGTCGCCGGGCAATGAGGGTTTTTTTGTATTAAAACATCAGATAGATGGCGGAACTGTAACGTACGGTCTTGTCACCCTCCTCATTGGTAAGTTTTCAGAACAAACTGACATGCTGTCAACAAAAAGCCAATAGTGACAGTGATAAGACCACGAGACTCCCTCGTGCCATCTGGCGGTTTTTGTATTTTTGAAAACCCTCATTAAGCGGTTGCGTACGCAAGCCGCCGGCCGGCATGTCGCTGACATGTCGCGCGGGTTCATGTTGGCGACATGATTACCTTCATAAAGGCTGTGTATTAAGCGACATCTTTGGCTACATCCATAGCGCTTGATGATGAATCACATGTGATGGATGATGATAAAATGATGGTACCTTGCCGTCGGAGTCCTCGTTGATGCGGTAGTGGTACACGCGCCCCTCGTAGCGCAGAGATATGCTTCTTTGGCCTGGACTAGATTCGGATTCGCGCACCTAAAATGGGAAAAAGTAACAAATATTACGTATCCTTGCAAACAGTAGTAAATATAAATGAGTATGAATCGGCAAATGTATATGTCGCAGGCAATTTGTATGATTCCGTCGTTTACATAAGGCGTCATCAGTTTAAAAATGCTCGCAGTTATGTATTATACCGAAGGCTATAACTCGCTATATAATTTTGACGTTGGTTGTTCTTCTTCTGTTCTGGCTGTAGGGTCGCAGTTGTACCTAACACTCCACCTCGCTTCGCTCGTCGTCGTACCTATTATTTTAACTACTACCAAACCTGACCTAAACTAAATACTTGCGGGGCATACTATATAATGACTGCAATATACATTTTGCCTACGGAATAATACATAACTGCGAGCGTTTTTTAACTGACGACGCCGTATGTAAGCGGCGAAATCATACAAATTGCCTGCGACATATAAACGCGTTTAACTTCGAACGATGCACTAAACTTTATATTTTTTTTGTTAAATATGTAATTGGGAAGACAATAGTCGAAGAGTTGTTTTGGGGTAGACATTTAAGGCAAGCCGAAAATTATACCAGACAGGTCTAGTTCCGTGTTGGGGTATAATAGGAGAAGTATAGGACTAGGATTCAGCTTGCCTCAAATACCTACCCAAAAATTGGTGCCTGTTCTTGGACCACAAACGTTGAACGATTTTTTAATTTACGGGAACGGTCTTAAATGTTTTTGATAATATTTGTCTACAAAAATAAATAAATAAATAGGTAAGATGTTTCGCATATAAAATTACCACGTATAGAGAATTCAGTGCGTCCAGCTAAATTTCGCCTAAATGTAACAAACCTCTATACCTCTATATATTTGCAGTGAGATGTTTAAGTTAACGTAATCCCAGTTTGTGTAAAGTGCAGCTAGCTTGCCCGCGCTGCCCACCGCCCCGGAGGGTGGTGGGCACCATATCAAGTTGAATTGCTTTCAAGATTGACTTACACCTTGCAGTTGGAGCAGATCGATATTGAAAGGGTCAAATGAAGACATGTTATTGCGCATGATAATTTACTAATATTAAAATGCGCTTTAATAACACACAAATATGTTTTTTATTGTTGGCATAATGACTGAATAAATTATATTAGCCTAGTGCAAAAAGGCGGACCTTCTAACTGAAAACTAACGGTTCACGTTAATGTCTCTGAAAAATAGGTTAAATTAATTAATGACTGATCAAAGCGAAAGTGACTATATTTTATACAATATTTTACTAAAAAAAATTTTTTTTAGATTTTATAAAAAATATACATATTCGTATTTTTTCCTTCATATAACACTCAAAAAATTACAAAGATACAGCGCTTCAAAGATCTGAAATTCAGCGCTATACGTCACTTGGACGTTCAAATTTTACACACCTAGTGACGTCACGCGGTACTTTAACGCGGTGTGTCTTCATAATTTTTAGTTTGTTGAACAAAAGAAAAAATACGTGAGCAATATTTTTTTGTGGATTATAAATTTTTTTTGAGGAAAATAGCCTTTGAGCAATTGGTCTGAAACATCGTCACCGCGTGACAAATGTACGACAATTCACATCTACCCATTAACGCCATCTATCGACAACGATAGAAACTAATTGCATAAAAAGAAGCAGACGCTAGCACATCCCCCGCCATCGGTACTCACGAGGAAGCTGCCGTTGATGCCAGAGGACAGCAGGTACTCGGCGGCGTTGCGCGAGATGGGCCCGTGGTACCACGAGTGCTTCTCCAGCGAGTTGACCGGGGTCACGTAGTTGCTGGGCACCCACCCCACGCCGCCGGAGAGCGTGTGCGCCTCGCACCACTCGCCGCTCTTGTTGTAGCTCATTATGCGGACTTGCTCGCCTGTCGATTGTATGAAATTCAGTAAGCTTTTGTTCATCATACCATACTTTATTGCAGGCTTCAAGCTATTGTGAAGATGATCAGCTTATTAGCAGTAAAAAAAAAAAGTTTCTTTCCTCTTTACAGCAAACGGTAGTTCCGTTATTATCCTAACTATTGTATCGTATTTAAGACCGCTCAGATTTTAGTCATAGATATAATGGGGTATTCTGTGACAAAGGTCAAGGCGACTTCTAAATTAGCAGATTGGTGGGTGAATGATCACATTCTTAAAAAAATTTAATATAGAAAAACCATGAATTGTGAACTATAGAGAAAAGAACATAGGCTTCAGGAATGGAATCATAGAATTATAAAGCGCAATTTGTAGACGTTCGACTTTCATTATTGATTGTATAGCTGAAGAATACAACTGCTTTTACATCAGATAAATTATTTCAAACTAGCATTTATGCTTATTCTTTGTATACTAAGTTACGGATAGATACTCTTATATACCAATTGATGTATTTATGCTCCTTTTTATTCAAGATGGTAGACGGTCACCACCAAACGGGGCAGACATCCATGACTCGATTGCCAATCCCCATGTTCATCTTTCGCAAAATTTTACCCTAGACTTAAACCCTGATTGACGCCGATCACTGATTTCGTGAACTGATAACTCGACCAAACGGCCTGTCCCACGCATCATATGAACAGCCGGCTTGGCGTCCCCTACACGCGATCCTCACCCTTCTTCAGGCTGAGCTGGTTCTCCCCGCCAGCCTGGAAGTCGTACAGCGCCACGAACAGCTGCGGGTCGTCCTCCTCGTGGTGGGCCAGGAGGTTCTCCTTCGACGTCCATCTGCATTTGAAAAGGAAATTTTAAACAACTGTCATTTAAACCTCTTTTTGAAAAAGGAATGCTTTTAATTTATTGTGCTTATAGCTTTGTGAGGGCTCATACATATTGTAAATTGTTTTTCACATATCCCTTTATACATAGGGACTGTGGCCATAGTATTAATAGATTTTTTTGCATGTCTTATTAAATAAATTAGTCAATGAATTGTGACGTGGCGCGAAGTTATAGCATGTTAATGACATACAAAATTTACGGAAGCAATGCGTTTAAAAAGTTTATAAATCATGAGCCTATACTCAACTAGTCCACCGCTTGACATAGGCCTCTCCTGATAAACGCCACTGGGGCCGAACTTCAGTTCTGCTAATTAAGTCGATACGACACGCCCTGACGTCACAGAGTGCTAATGTCATACAAAACATGGAAGCTGGAAAACGGCAGCAATGCGCTATTGCAGTTTATAAGATAAAAAGTCCATTAACATACGATATACATTGTTGTTAAAACCATAAGAGCATACAAACGAGGCCAATTCGTCGAGTAAACGCCGCAGCCACAGGCCATCGCCGGTGTGGTCAGACGCGCATAGCAATCGCCGCACAAAATAGCCTTGATGAATCGCTCCGAGCGATTCATCAAGGACGAGCAGAAACCGCCGATGCTAATTACGCGACATTCGGGACGGTAAAATGTAAAATGCATAGGATTGTCAAACAGACCAATATTGATCTGGGACTTAAATATACCAAGTGTGTTCTTAGCTAAACGTAATTTATATACCTGCTAGCGGCCCGCACCGTCTCCGCACGGGTGGACATTTTAACCCAACTCTTTTCAAAATATTCTATGGCCTAATCAGGATAATGTAGCATTCTAATGGTGCAAGAATTTTTGAAATCAGTTCATTAGTTTTTAAGTATATTCGTTACATATATACATACACATCTATAAAATAATAGTATACACACACACACACACACACACATAACATCACGCCCATAATCCCCGAAGGGGTAGGCAGGGTCAAAGGGGCAGCAGGTCCCAATAATAGTATAGAAATGTAGATAACGCTTAATTAATTAGAAAGTCGAGTTATTTCTTTAGCTTTAAAAATATAAGTCATCATTGCGTAATAGCAGCAATCGATTAGTAGTATCAACTATGTACGTCTTTATAACCTAAAACAGGATCTATAAATTAACCAAGCATTTCACGAGGCTCGTTCATAAATTATGTTCACTTATACCAGGGGTGGCCAAGTTGATTATACTAAAGATCTACTCTTTGAATGGAATCCAACGTGTGAGGCATGTATCAAGTGAGAACCGTGTTTTCCTATTTTCTGATTATTGATACAAGATGAGGATTACTCTAAAGATTAGTACATACTAACGTAATGTGTAATAAACTCTATATGTTTTTTCTAATTACCGCGATCGACCGGTTGGCCACCCCTGCTGTATACTGTAAACGGATATAAGCTGTCCTCAATGTTACTGATGCAACTAAATTATTGAATCACCTTATTAATATTATAATTGATATAAGTCTATTTCCTTCCTTATTATAAGAGTTTGTAATTAATTAATTTAGCGATTTCATCGTAAACATTATTAGATTTCTGACTGCCTGCGGCTCCTCCCACGACGAATTCGGTCCGCTACAGAGAATATTAATTAACATACTTTCATCACAAACATTAGGCACTTTGGCTACAACTTAATAGACAGATTTACTCTTGCATTTGTGACATTTATTAGATATTTAGATTGGAACCATAATCCAAAAACTGTCTGGTTCCCCTATCTTAGGGTTACGAAGGTCAGATCGCGAGTCGCTTCAATGTAATGTAATGTAACCAGACTAGCTAAATCCGGGATCTCGGTCTAAGCAGACCCCGTCTAACCACGGGACATAACGCTAGGAAGATGATGATATTATCTTTTTTCTGACGATTATTACAATATTTGATTAAAAATAACACACAATAAAAAGCAATGCCACTTATCTACAGTAATATTATATATCACGTTAGTAATAATATTATTTATATCATAAAGAGAAAGATATGATTGTTTGCATTAAATAGTCTCCTAAACTACTGGACCGATTTGAAAAATTCTTTCACCAATGAAAAGCTACATTATCATTGAGTAACATAGACTATATTATATCCCCATACTCCCACGGGACCGGGAGCTACACTGTGTATACGAGAGGCGCTGCTTGTTTTGATATTGAAATAAAATGATGATAAATTAAAAAAAAATAATAAATTAAAACAATATTTACAATATAAATAATAAAATAATATATAAATAAATTCTCCGGACTGACACACCAATTCCCTAGTTCCAAACTAAGCTATAAGCTTGTCCTATGGATACTAGGTGAACGGATAGACATACTTAAATACGTTTGTAAACATCCGTGACTCGAGTACAAATGTCCATGTTCATCACACGAAACATTTGCCCCTAGCGGGATTCGAACCCGCGACCCTCGTTTTCGTGGCCAGGGTCTCTGACCAATCGACCAACGGGCCTGTCTTATATGGATGTTTTTAAAAGGTCATCGCATGTTTCCTAAAAAATAATGAATGATTTGATTTATTTTCATTATCATCGTTTACAGTCGGTCCGATTAGACTATGATATAGGGCTACGCTCAAGTGTAGACTGTGTTTACATTGAAGCGACTGCCTTTATGGCTAAATAAATTATTGACACCACGGACTGATAGCATATACTTTATCGGTCAATTAATTTGTATCAGATCATTAAAAAATCAACGCTTCATTAATTTATGTACATGAGTACATAAATTAATTGAGCTCATAACACAAGTACATACGTAGCCTGCGAACCATTAACAATTAAAAACATAAATGAGCAAATTAAATTTAAATGAAACTGACCTAACATGGTTTCACTACCAGGCTTCCTCGATTATTTATAATTAACACATTCGCAGTGGGCGTTTGATTGGCTAATTAAAGATCGAACGGTTCGAATTCTGAGTGCGCGTTGTTGATTGAAATTGTTGGGCATTATTAATGAGTAAATAATGTGATATATACATACATAACATCACGCCCATAATCCCCGAAGGGGTAGGCAGAGTCAAAGAGACAGCAGGCCCCTTTAACCACATTCAGTCAGAAACAAAACTGGGGTGGGTTAGATGGAAAATTGTGAAAAGTGGTGACAAGTGGTTATCCTGGCGCCCACACAATCACATACTCAAAACCCGATACACCATTACTCGCCTTTTACGACATGCTAGGCAAGAAACGCAGTTGGCACATTCTTTTTAAGTCCCCGACCAACATGGGACCATAGACCACCGCAAATTAGCACGGAACATAAGATAACACGGAAGAGAGAGGCGGACATCGACTAAGAATGGGAAATACCGCTAGGAAGAAAGACTGTAGTGTACCCTCAGTGTAAGTGCAACGTGCAGTCTGGTAGCGAAGTCGCCTCAACGACTTCGCAAGGCGCCTCTCTAAGCCGGCGCGCGGTGACCGCTAATGGCGTTTGCTTGCACTCGACGGCTTGTACTTGATGACTTGGTCTAAGCGGACCGCGACTGACAATAGGATATCACGCTAGGAAGAAACATCTTCCGCCACTAACTGCAGTGTCTATAGCTAGGCGCCTCTCGAGCGGATCCGTCTTAGTAAGCCAGCGCCGAAAAGCTGCATTGTATCCTCAGTACTAACTAGGAATTGCAATCCGGAGGCATTTTTTGCTGGACCCAGTTGGATTGGTCGACCGAGCATTGCAATCCGTAGTAGGGATTGAAATACAGGGGTATGGAACCAGCACAGCTACAATTGAGCTGGATCTAGCATTGCAAGCCCTAGTACTAACTGCAAAGTGCAGTCTCGTAGCGTAGGCGCCTCAATGACATCGCAAGGCGCCCCTCGAGCGCCCGACAGCACGCCGGCGCGGTCACCGCTAATGGCGTCGGCTTGCACTCGACGGCTTGTAACACCAAGGTGACGCACGCCGCGGGAAATGTGCAAACATTTTATTTTATTCCAGACCGGGCATTACAGCCGTTTCAGTAGACAGATGCGAGGTGCGCTCTCAAGTGAAACTACGCGAAGAACGCTAAGTTTTGCTACACTTTTAAAATATATATATTTTTTACATATAAATGTAAAATATATATATATTATAAATGCGGACGTGTCTCGGACAGTGTCTATTCGCAAAACCGTTTAGACAATGATACGATACAGTTTGATATATCAAAAGTTGGAACCCCAAAGAAGACATAGGCTACTTATTATTCTGCAAAATATATTAATAAAATATAATATATTTCCAGACTGAATTTTATCCGAATGTGACCGCGGGCAATGGCTACTCGACACCTTAACATATCAAATTGAATCCGCGTATATTTATGTTCGAAACACCCGAAATGTAGTTAATTGAATGTCAAAATATGTTTTTCCAACATAACATTTCAATATGCGAATGTTATCGTATTATAATTAAACCTGTCAGTTTCCATATTCGTTTCAAATCAGGCTTTCACTGAACCGTGCCGTGTGTTGTTTTAACAATTTTAATACAACTACACATTTTGCTGATATTTAATTTAATGATATTTTATTGATCAACCTACTTTTAATTCCAAATTGAAGTAGATATGTGAATATTTATTACAATATAGTAATAGGTATTTCACTCATTTGATGCTTATATCAAATTAGTATTAAATCTATTCAATTTACTAGCTTGACTGGCTCGATGGCGCATTCCCCGCTCAGGACAAACATTCGCATGATGAATACTTACGTTTGTTCTGTGTCTGGGTGTTAATATCCAATATACAAAGTAATACCTTAAGCTACTTATCTCGGAGTCAGATCAATGTATGTGATGTATTCGGATATTTATTATTTATATATTTAATTAAATCCATCAATCTAATGATACAAGAAAATGTCAATCAGTTGTGTTTACTTAGACTCGGTTTAAAATTTCGTAAAAACTTTATTAAGTCTCCCAGTTCACTGATTATAAAATATCAAATTTAGTCGACTACCAGCGAACCTGGATCAATACAGCAACAAAAAAACTACCTAGTAAAATTTGTTTGTCAATTTCACGCCGCTGACATCAAAGGCTCGGATGACGGCCGAAGCGCTTGCATCCAATAGTTCCTCTTTCGCGATAGCACCCCGACTTTATTGTAAAACGAAATGGCAATACTGGGTTCAGCCGGCCGTGTGCACCGTCCAGCTGCAAGTGAAATGCAAAAGGCACCCCTGTCAATACGTCTCAACTTTGAGGACCGGGTTTCAATTAAACACCACGCGGTAAATGAAAAAAGCTGTCAATATTGGAAAACGGGGAACTGCCCGCGCTGTTCTCTCTCAGCGCTATATTAATTGGGTATCCGACATATTAATTTTTAAATAAAGAACACTAGGGAAGTTAAATTGGCACCTAGAGTTTGAACCTCATGGTTCAAAGACAGGCTACTTATTACTTTTAATGCCCTTTAATTAATAGATCCCACAGGAAACACGTCTTTGTTACTGGCCGAATTTCACGTGGGCAGAGCAATAGACAAAAGCAGTTTTTTTTATAATGCATAGCTGGCTGATATTATGAGTACATTTCTGTCCCAGCGCCTGAATTTAATTTCGTTCTAAAATATAATTAGTCAGTGTTTTGACTTGAAGCAAATGACGCCACACGATCTAACCTCCGTACCGTACTTCAAAAGTGAAACATTATGACAGCTCACAATAAGCAAGTCTAGTAGCAGAACCGCCAAAGACCCTACAATGCTTGCCCCAGGAGCCGTCAACGCCAGGCCGGCCGGAGGACACGCGAATTTCCGCCCAGCGTTCCACCGCCGGACCAAGCGAAATTAATTTCAACAAAGCCCGTCAATTCTGTGTTTTTGCACTTTGACAACTTCCGCGCAGCAGCATTATAGTGGGCGAGGGCGCAACGCTGTTCCAATCGGGGTGGGTTGAATTAAGCTGCGCTTTTTACCGCGTTGCACGTGACAGCCAAATAGAACAATGTTAACAACATTATTCAATGAGTTACATTGGTTATTCAGTTAAAAGTTTGTGTTAAGCAAAATTACGCAGCCGTTTTGAGAAAAATGCATTTAAAAAGCTGTAATAGTTCAAAAGAGGTGCGTTGGTCCTAAACTGTGTACACTACGCCCGCCATTCCCTAAGGGACAGACAGAGCTTAAGGAGTAGTCAGTTCCTTCAACCAAAAATTTTAATTAGGCCAAAAATCATTAGTTGGCTTAGATAGCTCTTCGCTAATGAAATCACAAATCCGATGCCCGACACTCCTCTAGTCTCCTCCAAAGAACAGTAAGTACATTATTTTTCAAGTCCTTGATCCATGTGAGCCAAGTTTCACCATGGACTGCATCTATGATCTTATAAGTATCTCGCTTGCACCGGTTCACACCTTCCCGGCATAACAAGATTAATGGACCAAGTTTTAGGTCGCATCAAAAGTTATCCAAGTGAATGTATAGCCGAGGTATATATGCGAGGAAAGTAAGGTGCGCACATATGTAGATATGTAGTTACGAGAGTGCTCTAATTTTAAGCCAAAGTCTAAAGTGTTGCATTGTTGAATTAGGCCGCTTGAATTAGTTGCTGGTAAAAAACAATTAAAAGATTAATATATGATAAATGTATGTATGATTAATATACATACATTAATACATTAGGTTCTCTCTGCGTTCCCCGCTAGGGAAGTGGCGTGAAGTTTAGTTAGTTAGTTAGTTTTATTTAAAAGAATAATGAGTCTTAAAAAACAAATCAGCCATAAAGTTGTCGTTGCTCCGACGTATTTAATTTAAAGATGCAATCCAGGTAAGTTAGTTAGCGTCTCGTCCAACGGTAGGATTTATAAAGTCGTCAGACATAAAACATTGTTTACAGTGGAAGGAAAAAGCTAAATAGAGTGGATTAAGAAAATGAAGCGACATTTTCTCTCAAAGTCCAGGTAAAAGATTAACTCAAAGGCTAAAAAGAAATCCCATTTTGCAATTTATTTGTGAATACTGAAATTATCTGTTACGATGAACGATATTGGGAGCGGTGGTAGGTTAATGGTAAGGACACGCGCCTCTTAACCGAGGAGTGCGGGTTCAAACCCAGCACGTACCTCTGAATTTTTCAAATCAAATCTATGTACGTATTTATACCACTAGCTCAGCGGTGAGGGAAAACATTGTAACCATGATCCAAAAATTGTCTGGTTCCCTCATCTTAGGGTTACGAAGGTCAGATCGGCAGTCGCTTTAATGTAATTACCAGACTCGCTAAATCCTAGATCATGGTCTAAGCGGACCCCGTCTAAACACGGGACATAACGCTAGGAAGATGATATGATGACTGAAATTATCTGTTACGATAAACAGCGAGATTTTTCCCCTTGATTATTTTATTACTAACTAACTAGCTTTATGCCATTTACATTAATTATTATCGCAAAACTGTGGCAATGGTTCAGGTTCAGACTGTTTATATCGTAGGTGCGGGTTCAACATTTGAACCGGGCCAAAAACTTGTTGATGAAACAAGTATCTGTCGCGTACTTGACTAGCGCGGTACATTGGTTAATAGGGATGATGACTGCATTAAAAAACTATAATTCTATTTAGTCCGTCAGTTAGATTATACATAAATACTAGACACATATTTTTCGCTTTATCAAATTAACAAAAAATCACAAAGATAATGAGCATCAAAGTTTTAGAGTGGGGGCTTGCGACGTCACTATTTAGTAAAAATTGTACGAAAGTGTGACGTCACGCGCAACTTGAATGCATTGTATCTTCGTCAATGTTTGTTTGACAAATAAATAAAAAAATACGTGTTCAATATTTTTTTATAATCTAACTGACGGACTATACAGAATTTTTTAGTCATCTAGCCTGTTATTTACATATGTATAAGCTACTTTATTTGGAATCAGATCAATGTTTATGTGTACAATCTAAGAGCCTAGTCAAGTCAGTGCAGAGGACGAAATTCAGATCTAAAGGGCTTGTTAAAAAAATAAGTCAGAATCAATTTCCAAACATGTACCTATTACGCGCATCATTGCAGAGCGTACCTATTTAAGTAATTTTTTTTTTTGTCATATTCCTAATTTTCTTTTATACAGATATATATTTACAATGAAACTTATATAAAAAGATCATCGACTGTATATAGTCAGCCAGATTATTCTACATCCACTCGCTATCACCTCGCCGGTCTCCCGTCATCCGGCGAGGCACCGCGCTACGCACTCATCCCGCAACGCCGTCGGTCTATTACGCGGGTAATGCACGGTGCATTAGTGCATCGAGCCACCTAGTCCCCTCGCCCCCGATACGCTAATAACCACTTCTGCCGATCCCGCTGATAGCCGTGTGAAATTGCATTTGAGCACCTACTTTCGCGCGCAAAAAAAAACATTGGGTAAGCGCGAGACGGATGCTCGTCTAGCGGGTCCAATAAACACAAAATATCGGGCTTTTTTAATTTTTAAACTAAACATGTTTCAGAATATATATAAATATTTTTTCAGAAATTACATCATTGCCGCAAGTACCCTCACTTACAGATTTAAGATCGGCAATGTACTTGTAGAGGTTATTAGACAGGTACCTGTGATGTTACAAATGTGCATAGATTACGGTGACTGCTAAATAGTGATGTGCCGGATTGTTAAAAAAATATATCCGCGGATACGGATCTGAATACGGACATTTGGTGTCTTCAAGATCTTTAATTTATTACTCAATCGGTGTCAGCGCGCCAACCTTGAACGATAGCTGACGTCACGCCCGCCGCAACGACAGAAAGGACATGTTTCGACTTGCATTGCGCGGTTATTACTTTTGTTTTGTTTATGGTTTAGTTACACTGGGCTGCGTAAAAAACGTTTGTGTATGGTTTTAGTACGAGATTTAAAAAAAATGTCTACTTAGAAGTTTTCTAGTGTAATATGAAATTATTTTGAGATAACAAATAATGTGCGAAGTGAAAAATTTTTGAAGGAAAGTATTCTAGTAAGGGTAAAGAAATAACTTAAAAAAAAAATCAAATGAATTTATTAAGGTAAAAGATCCGTAAAAGATCCTCGAGAAGATGTAACGGATACGGATACGGATCTTTCTTTTCTGAAATATCACCACTGCTTAATAAATAACTATTAATGGCTAGTCGTATGCTTGGTTTCCATCTTTAGCGATATAAAAAATATATACACTGCAGAAACCAAATCTCTAATAAATATAATATTGTTTAAGTACATGAACATAGCAAGGCAAGCAAGTTCAACAAGCTTGTCAAATTTCGAATAGATATAATTTGTAATTAAGCCCATAGGATTCAGCTTTGACATGCCAGACAGACTGAAGCGAACCGAAAAATCAAAACCCATAAAGTCCTATTTCTCAATTTCGGCAGTGAACTCAAAGACTGTTTGGACTGATGGCGGCGACGGCACTGTCTAGTGGGCTGGGCTAGAGTGGACCACATCTATCGAGTGGGTGTGCTCTGCCCCGCCACATTCAACCTTTTTACCGACATAGGATGTTGTGTTTCTTTTGCTGTGTCTGCGTGGTAGCCAACAAAGGGCTGAGTTTACAATTGTCGGACACAATTAACGGATTGATAAAGGATGAAAGTTAGGTCTCCGTTCTCTCTGCTTACCCCGCTAGGGAAGTGGCGTGAAGTTTAGTTAGTTATGAAAGTTAGTAAAAAAATAAAAATTAGCTTTTAACACGGTTTGCTTCCACTCGGTAACAATGTCGTCAAAATATAAATAAATACTACGGATATAAGTGACAAATCGGGACAGTTGGCATCTCGATTGAGGGTGGGTAAGATGTGTCGCCAGAATCCCGAAAATCTGGACGTCCTACGATTATCAGGATACCTGGCATCGCTCGTGTTGCCTGTCACGGGGGTGCGAGGGTTACCTTGTGGCGCTGTCGAGGGGCTGCGGGGTGCCCGGAGCGGCGGCCTCCCCGTCCGGTAAGTCAGGGATGTGCGGCAACGGGCGGCTCTGCAGCAGCGCCTCTGTAACAAACAAACACTTGATAAGACGTCGATTCTTAATCTTGGCGTACCGGTGAGGAGTTCACAAACAGCCAATTAGCTTTCGGTCGATATTTTAGTTAACAGGCCGTTCCGTTTAATGCCGCGTAAAAACTATGGTTCGTAGATGACTATTGAAAAGACCCTGAAAAATTTAATTTTAATTCAGAATTTGGGAATTCTGGTATAGTGGTTAACAGAACCTAAATTATTGGTACCTGTGTCTCATGCAGTTTAGTCTCTACCTTCGTGAAGTACTTAAAATAAATGCCTTTCAGAATGTCAGAAAAACATTTAGGTACATCAGAGATGACAACTGGTGTGGTTGCTATATTATTTGATCATATTGTAGTCTAGAAAGATGTCTGTGCACTGCTGGACATGTTAACCGTTCGTCCATATGACACGAATTTGAAGTACCATGCACGATATTGTTTAATTTCATTCGGAAGCCAGAAAATATCCAAATATCCAGATCGATCAGTTAACTCTAATTGAAAAATTAGGTTTTCAACCCACATCACACCACCAAATTTGATCTCCATGTAGTACTTGCAAGTGCAAACGCAGGTAGAGTTCCTTATTAAAGTTCCTATATCATCCTGTTTGAACTCGTGTAGGGGTAGATAAATCGAGTTGAGGGGCGAAGTGAGACCACAGGGGCGCGCGTTACCGCAGCCTCCGCTAGATATTATCTCGAGAAGTTTGCT
Organism: Glyphodes perspectalis; assembly: GCA_951394215.1. Lineage (NCBI taxonomy): Eukaryota > Metazoa > Arthropoda > Insecta > Lepidoptera > Crambidae > Glyphodes > Glyphodes perspectalis. The sequence goes on from OX596199.1 coordinate 796,860, forward strand.
CAGCTCTACATCCGGATCTTGTACGTCTCGCGGCTAGTGTTGCCACCTCCAGTGGATAAATCGGGATGAATGTTAAAAAAACAATCGGGACTGTTAAAGAACAGCGGGACAGCAGTAATTAATAAAAAACAACACAGAAGGCAATTCGTGTTTCCTGCCTAAATCATCGCATCAAATGCAGACTAAGTAGGCAAGCAAGAAATCGGTACATTTCACGAACCGATCGGGATTAATTCGGGACGCTTCACCAAAGGAAAGGGATATCAGATCGTCCCGCGAAAGTCGGGACACCTGGCGGCGTACCGCGTAAGTGCAAGTGTGGACTATGGTGAGCTTAGGGTTGCCAGATAGAAACTTATCAAATCCGGGACATTTCTGGGAGTTCCAAATACCACGCCGCTTCGCTTCGGCGTTACGGTGCAAAAAGCATTACCCGCGTGAAGACGAAAAAAAAAAAGAAATCGATCAAGTTATCTTAAACTTTGGTTTTCGGAATCCGGGACAATAAGTTCTAATTGCTGGACACGGTACAAGACGATAAATTCCGGGATTATCCCGGATTTCCCGGCCTTCTGGCAAGCCTAGGTGAGCTGCACTTTGTGTGATGGCTGACGGATATTCGGTATAGCTTACCGAATATCCGACGCAGCTTCGATGCGAGGATGCAGGGGAAATGTTTTATTCTAATTTGTTTATATAGATTCCCTGTTTAAGTCGACGCTTAGCTAGGCGAAAACATAGTCTTACTTATTTACCATCTCGCTCTTTAATCCCCGAAAATACAGAGGCACATAAGCGATAGGCTCCTTAGACCACATGCAGCCAAAATTGAAACTCGTTCGCGTTAGATGGAATATTGTAAACAACACAAATTCTGTATATTTTTTACGAATGTAGTTGGCCGGAACATACACGAAGAAAAATCGACGAAAAGAAATATTACCAACTAACATATGCTTTAAGCTCTAATGCATCAGCCATACGCGAACAAAAAAACGAGCACTACACTGCGCGTTTCGTTACAACTTGTGTTACTTACCCACACGAAAAGCTGCAGTGTACTCCACTTAAGAGCTAACTTTTCATTTTGTGGCCGGACTAGAGTTACTTAATGAAAACTAGTAAACTAATATTTAGGAGATCAAACTATTTACTGTTTCAAATAAAAATTATATTAGAAATGTAAAAAAATAGTGGGAGGCGGATACAGCGACATCTATAGTCGTATCCACTAAGTGACGGTTGCGTTCATTGTATGTGCTGCGTTTTAATCCATTTTCCTGGGAATATCGAGCTTTTAATGAAATAAAAGCGGAAACGGGAAACGTAATAGAAATTACTTGTTTCCGACTTAGCTCAAAGAGCTGCGAAATGAACTTCGCAATACTTAGAAGGAGGAACTACGAGGAGGGTTGGTTCAAGCCTGATGCACCATTTAGTCATAGTTATAAAAATTAACGTTAGTTAATTAGTTTAGTTATACATACATGATTATATTTATGATTATGATTGTTGTTCGTTGTTCGTTGTTTCAAGGTCAACTCTGTGTACACATCTTATTGGTGCATGTACTAGAACAGTATTGTGAAATGCTCTCTTTAAAGTAAGTCTTGTATATGTACATACTGTTGGTGTGCCTATTAATAAATAAATAAAAAAAAAATCCTCGCAATGTTTTCCCTCACAGCAGGTAGGTACAAACCCGTACAAAGTACATAGATTATTGAACAATCCGAAACACACACTCAAAATCGAACCAGCATCTTCACACTCGAAATTTACACCTAGCAAACGAACACTCCAACTTGCCTTCCCTACCGATAGGCTCCAAGTGACAAACACTAGGGTATCAAACGCAGAAAATTTTTTTCCCAGTGGAAACAATGACAACGGCCACATTTTTCCCGATAGGCCGCAAGGAAGTGACCTCCATCTGAGCGGGAAGCGTGCCGCAGGAACTAGGCACTCGGCAGCGGGTATGCCTGCGGGATGAGAACTAACGAGCTTTTGTGAATATAATTAACGGTCGTATAGGGCGCGTCCATTGTTCATGGCAGGTGGTAAATCCGTAAAGTGACAATGACATGGAAAAAGTGTCGAAAGATATAAAAAATTGTGTGATATTGTTGATCATATAACCCAGTCCATTGTCCCATGTTGGTCTGGGATTTAAAAGAATGTGCCAACCATTGAGCTATTATTAAGTGATAATAGTTCAATGGTGTCAACTATGTTTCTTGCCTAGAAGTCGTAAAAAGCGACTAATTGTGGGTATGTGATTGTATACGCGACAAGCTAGCCACTTAACACTACTTTTTCACAATTTTCCATCTAACCCAACCTAGTTTTGTTTTTGGCTGAATGTGGTTAAAGGGGCCTGCTGCCCCTTTGACTCTGCCTGCCCCTTCGGGGATTATGGGCGTGATGCTATGTATGTATGAAATTGTCGAGTAAAGGACTAATATTGATGTAACGTCATCTGTTTTTTTATTGTTCCATGACATGACAACACAAGTTCATAGCTTAATACGTGAAGTGGCGTGAAGTTTAGTTAGTCAGTTAGGTAGTGAACTTAATACGAAAATACATTACTAACTAACTTTTGCTCGTTACCGTACCGTAAAATTCGGTCTATAATAAATATTGCGTCTTGTGGAATCCGTCAATATTTCCGGGATTAAAGTAGTCTTATGTCTTTTTTCAAGAGTTTCAACTGTAGGCGTATCAGTTCTCATTGCAATCTGTTAAGTAATTTTGGCATGAAGACCTCACAGACAGACAGTTACAATACTTTTCCATATATAAAACGAGTAAGGATTTGTGCATACCCTACTAACGCGGTAGGAATCCGCATCGATGAAAATGTTTCTCCCACTCGCCACCAGTTAGTTATGTATAAAGTCTCAATCGGCGGTCAGGTGCCATTAATTTTTATCCATAATTATACGCTTTAGAGAAAGTCTCAAAATAAATTAAACGTGCCTGACCGAAAGGATCTATTAAGAGTGCCGGCAAAAGTAGCTGTTACAAAAACAGATACTAATAGACTTAGCATAGACGGTCGTTATCACGCGACTTCTAAAACTAAATCAGTGAGGAGAATGAATGAACGACGCTATGCAGACGTCAATCATTCTTACTTTAACTGGGGCATTGTAGGGAGTGCCTGTCTAACTTTGAGTTAGGGCTGGAAGTGTCTATAAATAATATAATCGAAGTCTCTCCTGTAACCTATGTCTAGCAGTAATCGAGAATAGAATAGAATAGAAAAGCTTTATTCGGCACACACACAAGGGATACAGATAAAAGCGAACAAAAAACAATAACAAAAAGAAAGAATATAACAAACATAAATAAGGTGCGCCCAAACGGCGCCCGCTCAGCTCAGAATAGGTTGATGCTGAAGTGTCTGTTTGTGACCTCAGACTAATAAATTCACTAAATGCATATTAAAGTATATACGGCATTTACAACTAAATAGACAATCTTCAAAATAATTGTTCATCCATCGTTGTTTCGGGTAATACCTAAAAAAATACCTGTCGTATTGAGTGGGGAGGGTTCAGGGTGGAATCCCGGGACAATACCATTGACACTGAGACAATGCGTTTTCCAAGATCCCAACTAAACTAAATAAGTGCATTAACATAAATAAAGTGCGGTATGATTTTTTGATTTCTGGATTTACTCAAATTGCATTTCTTCAGCTTTAATTTGTATAACCATAAAACTTACAAATAGCTGAAACTTACATTAATAATGTTGATAGAAAGAAAGAAAAAAACATTTATTGACCACAGAACCGAACAAGACAAAAGGTACAAAACACACATAAAAATTGTTAATTAAATTAAATTGTTAAGTGTATGTTACACTACATAGTTTGCAATCACTAAATAGGATGCTTCTGCTGCCTAAGCATAAAAATATTTAATATATTGCCACAAAATGTCATTAAATTACCTATAAATAAGTTTAAGATTTTTATTAAATCATGTTTATAGATAAAGGGATACTACAAAGTAGAAGATTCTTTAAATGACAAAAATATTTGGACAAGATAGTCTGCTCGCATGCACAGTGACATTTATATTTTTAATTTATAATGTCACTAAAAAAAAGATATATAAGTACATATGAACGTATTTAAAAAAGGCCATCTGTTGAGTTTGTTGCGGCACCTCTTCTCAGCAGGCCATTCACGTCGAGGTGCTGGTAGGGCAAAAAAAATTTTGACATGCAAAAGATTTTGTTATGAATCCACTTGCAGAATAAATTATTTCATTTCATCTTATTATTTAATTTAATTTCTACTTTAATAGAAAGTACGGTCTACCAGACCATGACTCTGGCTAGGCTACTCCTTCGGGGATTATGAGCGTGATGTTATATATGTATGTATGGTCTACCAGACCAAAGTACATATCAGTGCTTTTTACAGATATTATTACACATTATTTTCGAAAAAACAATCCGTTTCAGAATCCGCAAACATTATAATGGTAAAACAATTAATGAACGTAGTAATTAGGCTGCGGCGACCGAACGAAACTGAGTCCAAAAACTGTACACCGTAGAATCGAAACTCTATTCGCGAATAACATAATTGGGACACTCCGCTGTGACCTAAATGGTAATATAATTAGCCACTGATTGGAATCATTCGAAATAGATCAGTGTTGGCGAGAAATGGGCGTACGAGATATTTACGAATATTTGCGCTTTGAAACATGCTTATTTTTTGAATCGAAATTAGGGACCTTTCAGATTAGAGATTGCAACGCGGTATATTTCTCAACCGGTTACCGTAAAACTATTGAATATATATTCTTTGCTTTATCTGACACCCGAAAAATTACAAAGATCTGAATTTTAGCGCTTTACGTCACTTGGATAGAAAAATCTTACACACTTAGTGACGTCACGCGGTACTTTAACGCACTTTATCTTCATAATTTTTTGTTTTTTTGAACAAAATAAATAATACGTAAGCAATATTTTTTTGTAATCTCAATATTGGACTACTTTTTTTTGAGGAAAAAAGCCTATTCTTTTACCAATTAAAAGCTACTTTATCAGCGAATAACATGCGCTATATTTTATCCCCGTATTCCCACGGGGACGGAACTACGCAGGTATAACCACGGAGCGCTGCTGTTAGCCTATATGACACGACCGTTATGGATTATTAACCATGAACGCGGGTAAAACCGCGGGCACAGGTATATAGTATATAACATACAATAACCAGCTTGCTAAATCTAGGATCATGATCGAAACGGACGCAGACAGACCAGGGAATATTTACAATAAGCATAGTAATGAAACAATATCATCCTGTTTCAATAGCTTGCTTGTCGATGGCGATATGATGCTGCAATCATATATTTCCCGCACATACCATGAACGCTAACCATTTAATTAAAATCATTCGCATGTTTACCTTTACCGGAACAATTAATAGTCGTTCGTAGTGACTGTGAACGTTTGATATCGTTATTGATTGTATGAAATATTCGGTTGATGAATGCTCGCGCATTTCGGCTAATTAATTATTGCTGGCCTGTTCAGCATTTCGTTACGTGCAGTTGCTCTGCTTTTTGTTATCGGAATTTCATCAACCGAATATTTCATCTTCTCATTCATTCTTCTCATCATATTTTATTTTACACATATACAACTTTTATGAAAGTTGCAGTAAACAGAATCTCAACATATTAAATTAATAAATTCAAAATTCGTGGATTTATATTTCCTGTGCTCATTACATAATGCTTTCACATGGTTTATTTTCAACTAGCTTAAGTTATTCGTTTTCCTATATGTTAGTATTTATAATAGCAAACTATTTGCTACAACCAACGAAGGTGTCACAAATACCTATATCCGAGACAACTATTTAATGTACAATAGGGATAAATACTGGATTAAAAAACTATCATTCTATTAAGTCCGTCAATAAGATTATACAAAAATATAAGACACGCATATTTTTCTTTATCAAGTTTTAACAAAAAATTACAAAGATAAAGAGCATCAATGTTTTGGAGGGGGCTTGTGACGTCACTTTCAAGTAAATATTTTACATAAGTGTGACGTCACGCGCAACTTGAAGGCACTGTATCTACGTCAATGTTTGTTTGACAAATGAATAAAAAAATACGTGTTCAATATTTTTTTATAATTTTACTTACTTTACATAATACATACATACATACATAACATCACGCCCATAATCCCCGAAGGGGTAGGCAGAGTCAAAGGGGCAGCATGCCCCTTCAACCACATTCAGCCAAAAATAAAGTCGGGCTGGGTTAGATGGAAAATTGTGAAAAAGCAGTGACAAGCGGCTAACCTGTCGCCTACACAATCACACACCCAAAATCCGATATATCATTAGTCGCCTTTTACGACATGCTAGGCAAGAACCACAGTTGGCATATTATTTTTAAGTCCCAAACCAACATGGGACAGTGGGCTGGGTTGGATGGAAAGCTGTGAAAAAGGAGTGACAAGTGGCTAGCTCGTCGCCTACTCAGTCACATACCCAAAAGTCCGTAAACCATTAGTCGCCTTTTACGACATGCTAGGCAAGAACCACAGTTGGCACATTCTTTTTTTTTTTGTCCCAGATCAACATGGGCCAAGTCCCAGACCAACATGGGACTTTACATAATGACTTAACATATTTTTTTAGTCGCTTCGCCTATTACCTATTGCGAGGCGGGGTCGCATCAGCGCGTTTAGTTCGTTCGACGCTTCAATTATAAATAATAATAAATAAATATCCGACAACATCACATACATTGATCTGACTCCGAGGTAAGTGGCTTAAGCACTTGTGTTACAGATATCAGTATCAACAGTGGTATTACAAATATATACTTAAATATTGGATATTAACACCCAGACACAGAACAAACACAAGTATTCATCATACGAATATTTGTCCTGGCTGGGGATCGAACCCACCACTCTTGGCGCATGGGGCAGGGTCACTACCGAATGCGCCATCGAGCCAGCCAATTTGTGAACCATTGCACCAACGACGCTGTCACAACCTCACGGGCATAGATGTGAGGGCCGCCAAAAATCACCAGTGGCCATATATGATGCGGCTTTCACAGGCGGTAGAGTTGTTATCATTCGATTATCGATAGTTTTTGAGTTACGTCATATCAGTAGGAGCGATAGGCTATCGATATTATCGCTAATGTGATGCAGGGCAATAGTACATAATAATCGATAGTATTGGCACTGATAGTATCGATACTATCGATAGCATTGTAGGAAGTAGTACTGTTTATTGTTATGTTAAACTAACTAACTAAACTTCACGCCACTTCCCTAGCGGGGTAGGCAGAGAGAACCGAACGCCATATGGCACGATCCTTATCCTTATGTTAAACTATCAAAAGTCTTTGACTATTATCTATATATTTTTTAGATAGTTTGTTTGATATGGATTATTTCCACGTACTCGAGGTATATCTAAATAAAATTTTAAAAAATAATAAAATTCTAAAATTAGGTAAACAGCGAGTTTATAGAATAGTGATACCATCGACAGTATTACCTATAATCTGAATTTGTACTACCAATATCGCTATCGATATTTTAACCAGATCAAATCAACTATCGATAGTATTATTGAATCTGGACTATCGATACTATCGATAGTCAATCTATCGATAATCGGGCACCTCCCCAAACGCGCACCGAAATACCCGCGCCGATATAGCGCGACGTCCCCCGGCGCGCTGACTCACGCGCACCATGTGCGCGCGCGCGTTCGCGTTCGCGCTGCGCAAGCGACGCCGCGCACGTACATCACCGCCGGTTTGCAGGGCTGGTGCGCACGGGGGTGCAACACGCCAAGTCCGGTAGACATGGCGGCTATCGTATAATATATTTTTCTTTATAATGTGATTATGGCGTATAGTTGTGATGTTTGTGGTACATCTACTATGGTGTACAGTAGAAATAATAAGCTTAATTATTCAATCATTAGATTCAGATTTGTTACCATGGATGGAGATGCGCGGAGATGCCATAGATAAATTATTATTATTTTATTTGAGAAATAGGTATATTATGTGTGTGTAAGGATCGTGCCATATGGCGTTCGGTTCTCCCTGCCTACCCCGCTGGGGAAGTGGCGTGAAGTTTAGATAGTTAGTTATATAATAGACAATATTAAAAACCATAAAAAATATAGATGAAAGCTAGTATTGAGTGGCATTTTAAATGAGATAGGAGAAATTTACGAGAACAAAACAAGTCCCAAAAAAATATTACAATATAATTGCGGTTTCAAAAAACTTTTTAAACTTGCAAATTTTAAAACAAGTCCAAACACAATAAATACATTCATACAGTACAAATACTCTTGTTAAAACTTAATTCATTTAGTAATATTATTTGCGCGATGTCGATGAATGAGCGATGATATTTTTAGATCGTCCGTAGTTTACATTATCGTCATTCTGTTGTATTTAGTTATTGATATGTGTATTTATCGGTCGAGTTAATAGATACTTGTCATTCATAGTCAGAACACGGTCAATTTATAGGTTCTTTTTAAACACCACAAACATAAATGTTGGTGGTGTTTAAAAAGTGTAATGCCTTGTGCTTTTTAAAATAGAAAATTTCGATCTGCGAAATATTATTAAAACCTAAAATCGCAGTGAGCACCTTTGAGAGTAAGGTCTAGTCTAAACTATTTCCTAGATCCTATTTGTATTTGTAAAGGTTATATTAGCCTTTACTGATGGATGTAAGGGTGCAGGTAAGTAGATGTAGGTTAAGTAGTTGTAAGTTAGTTAAGTACTAAGTTTTGGCGGGAGCAGAATGTTGAATAAAAGTGTCCGTCAACGTTTAGTGTTTATTGTAATAATAATAAATGTTTAATAATTATATTATTATTGTTTATTAATTATTTAGTATATAAAGTGCATCGACTTGCGGGGATGCGTTGTCAGCAAAAGTTAATGTCGAGCGTGCTCCTTCAGTATTATACATATAATAGATACTTTCCAACAGCGAACGAGACAAGCTGACTTTATTAGTTTTGCATAACTTAAACAACGATAGTGTAAGGCGCCGTGCTTAAACTTGATAATTAGTTAACAGAAGGATTGCACAGTAGTGCACCCGTCAAGATCCTGTTAATTATATCATAACATAATTAAGCTAACCGAAACTTGGTCTCGGAAGCAGATATCGCGTCTGACACACTTTGTTAATTATATTAAACGTTGATTCATCAAAAATATTACAAATAGGTGCGGCCCGTTGCATCGCGTGGCATTTCAATAAAACATAGTCTATGTGCTATTGCAGTCTACAATCTATATACGAGCCTAATTTTCTCCAGAACCTTTCAGTAGTTTCTCAGTTTACTCGTTACAAACAAACATAAAATACGAATAATCCCTTTGAGTGTAGATATATTAAATATATATAATAAATAAGCATTATTTTAGCGACCATTCATCAATTAATCGTGTTCTATTTACGGACTATTTTCCTGGTGCCCTATACGGCGTTTGGTAACAGCTATTTAAACACGATTCATACTTATATGATAAACTAGCTTCTGCCCGCGGCTTCGCTCGCGTGGTACATCGATGATGATGATAGCCTATATGTTATTCGGGTGTATGAGCTATATTATTGTAAAGTTTAATTAAAATCCATGTAGTAGTTTTTTTGTTGAATGAGTAACAAACATCCATCCATACATACAAACTTTCGCATTTATAATATTAGTAGGATAAGGACAATAACGGATAAAAAGGTCAGATTCGCGGTTTCCTATTTAATTTGTTAATAACCAGAATCTATTATAAGCCCGGAAAAATCTCCCTGTTATTTGGTTCGTTAAATATGAATCGGTATTTTCTATTAGAAATAAATGCCGCTGCAAAGGTGTTACAAATTGTACTCCCCCGCGTCGCTAACTTTCGTGTTACGGGCTACTATTTCAGAAACTACTATACCGATTTTTATAAGGTTTTTAGTGTGCGCACCTGTGCGCTTACGCATCTGTATGTTAAACTAATGGAATGTCGACACCATACAAACAATCCTAAATAAATCTAGAAATGTATTAAAAAATAACGCCAATTTCGTAATGTCGTATCGTATGCGATATAAGACAGTCATTCAATTGCACTGTCCGTGCGTTTTCGTTTTAATAATTAAAATGTTAATTTGTACAATTAAAAGCTGTGACATCACAACGTGTCAACACGCAAAACATACAAAGCATCGCGTTTTGACATTTCGTGGCGTCAAAGAGTGTTGTTGTCAACTGCCCTATTCAACACAACAGCTGTTTTCGATTCACCACCGAGCCACATCGCCCTCAGCACTATTATCAGGTAGATTGCGACAAGGCCGGTAGCCGTCTCCGAGGGCTCGTATAAAGCCACAGAACTGATATAAGAGAATAGAAATTCCGAGAGCTCGAAAGGTGAGGCGTATGTCTGCTTGTTCAACACAGACCGCAACAAACTAGATTCAACGCTATTACCTTGTTGTAAGGTTCATAATCGTTTGTAAGTGAAGGTACAGGCTCCCATTTGTGGATGAGTTGGAGTGAGGACGAATCGGCGACATCGTTTCAGGCAGGAAATGCGATTTGTGACATTTTTCTTCTTCCGTTCTTAGTCGGGGTCCGCTACGACCCTAGATTTAGATTTCTCTTCAGAACTGAAGTAGTAGTAAATACGATTATTGTAATTATTGTAACGGTGACAAGTCACAACATTTCGATACAAACTTAAATCTTCGAAATCTCGGAAACCACTCATTGTCGACCCCCCACTTGATAGAGGTCGATTTGTTCCAAATTACCTTTAAAATGACCATTTTTAAGGAATTGCTTGAATTACCAATCACCCTGTATATGGCAGGTCGTAACATGTTAGGCAAGGAACACAGTTGGCACATTATTTTGAAGTCCCAGATCAACATTGGGTTATTATTAGTTATTCGTACAAAAGAGGTGCAGCCCTGCCGAGTGCGTGAGTGTGACGAAAGCATTAACATACAATGCGGCCTTTGTCGTTCCGTCCGTCGCAGGTAGCGCATCATTACAGATTTGTTCTACGGCAAGCCATCGCAAGTGCTTCGTCGAATCGCGCCCGATCATCGGGACACTATTGAACTAGTTTCGGAAGAAAGTCACAGTTTGACGCTGGACGCTTTCGCTGCGGGACAATTGCGACACATGTGGAAGATTGACGACACCTTACGTATACGTATTTTCGCTTTAATCTTAGAAATTGACGAAGACGGCGTCTTGCATGTGGCTGTGGCTGGAGTATTTATCGATAGATTATCGTATAAGTCAACAAGGAAGTTAAAACCTAACTTGGCTACGTACAGTCGTAGTTTGCAAATAAAATATATAACCCTATGTATTTTATATAGGGTTATATATTACACTAAACATTTTCCTAATTCTTTATCCTATCTAAGAATGATGTTATCAACGTTTTATGAGCGAGTACTTCAACCATTACAACAATTACAACGAGAATGCCGTTGTAATTGAGAACCTTAAAGACCAAACATCAGCCCACCATCTCCCTAAACAATTGTAACAATAAACAAAAGCGTGTTTACTTCCAAAATATCTTGTTTTTCCCTCTTCTATACGAGAAAATTCACCACGACACCGTCATATTAAAATTTCGTGTCCACCCAACGACTACAAAAAGGTTTAGAACCGTGTCCTAATAGGATTATTTTATATTCCTAGTCTGCTTCGACGTGCCATTGTTGGAAAAGGATTCAGCAAAGCGAAAGCTTTACATACACAGCAGAGAGACTTTCCCAGGAACAGTGAGTACGAGGAATGTGTCCGAGCGCGGCATGTGAAATTTTTTTTAAATATTTTACATCGCTAGTTTCACGTGGATTTCCACACCCCCGGCGACCCGGAGGAGTTTTCAGAAAGTAAAGTTTTTCAGTTCCGCTACAATTTTCATACGCGTTGATTACTGAGTATCTCGAGTGAGAACGAATGACAGAGCGGGGACAAAGCCGCTTTTGACATTTGTAACAGGTTGCAACAAATTCCTGCATTCAAACGAACGAGAGTTACGGAAGCTGGGGGTCCTGCTGCAAAAATGGCGTAGGGGGAGGGGGGGGGGGGGGGAGGAGTTCAACGAGTACACTTTGAGTTATTTAATAACGAGCGACAAAAAGTTTGCAAGCAATTAAACATGTCGGTACCTAACTATTTCTCTGATATAATAATTACGATATACATTATACTGATATTTATAAATAAAAAAGGAAATTAATTATTTAAACGTAACAATTTATCTAATTTAGAAATAACCATGTATACTTTTGCAATATCAATGGATACTAGACCATGAATACACCCATGGCTCGAGTATGAAAGGCCATGTTCAGCGCGCGAACATTTGCCCCTAGTGGGATTCGAACGCCTTTCGACTTCACGGCCCGGCCGCTCGTTTCCCTGACAACTAGACAAAGCCCATTATCTAAACTGAATATATGTTTATACTACATATAAGTACATATCTAATTTCATGTTAGCAGTAACACAAGTCCAATCCAATCTACAGTTATTTGCTCTCGCCTGATAGTACCGAGATATTTACTGTAGCAGTATCAGAGTCGTTTGCCAACATTTCTTACGGAATTAATTGCGATCACACTGGTCTCTAGAGAGGCAATCCAGCCTCCAGGTCAAGGAAGACTCGGTTTAAGTGTCCGTAATACGAGACCAAGCCGGGGGTCCAGTAATAAATATCGGGCTAGCCTTAAATACTTTACGGTGTTACGTCGCGTCTTCATTTGCTGCAGAGTTAAAATAGTCATCGTCCTTCAACTGAGTATTCCCTTAGCAGTGGCTACCGGTAATACTGTGGTACTTACATAGTCGGTTGAATGTTGAGATAACTTTATTCCTAGATTAGTTTATGTGTTTCTCGGTTCCCTACATACGTACGGATTTTATGGTTTCAATGATTTGTTTAATTATTTATGGTAATAAGTTTTTTAATGACAAGTATGACTTTTACGTACACATACGCTATATAAAATATGTTTCCTTGTATTCAACTATGAACGGCTGCACTTGATGTGGTAGTCAATTTTTTGTAATACGTTATTTCTATTTAATTATTTTCATGAAGTTTCATGACGCAATACTGTGTTAACTCTCTGGCAGTGAGCTGCGGCTGAGGATTAACGCAAAGATTATTGTTAAGTTATCCATGGCTACGAGAGAATTACAATCTCTCAATAATTCGTCAGTTATAAGCCCACAATTGAGTAAAGACAAAGTACAAAAATTTACTCAAGATGCCACAGTGTTGTCACCGCAAGTGGTCTACTTACAAAAGAACTGGATCCCGCAAAGCGGTCGTAAACTCTATAAGACATTCACGTGTGATCACATTCATACAAGGTCATACTCCTCAAGTGCATCAACAAAAGCCGGTTTTCAGAAACACCTATAGTTTTATTACCGCGGGGTGGATTCTTCTCACACTCATCCCTTTGTTGAATATTCAACGCGCGTCGATATGGGCAGCGCTGATAAACTGGGCCGTTTTAAAATAAATACCATCCACAATATGCCGATATGAAATTCAAAAAGTTCTTTTATTGAGTTTATTCGCGGAACGGCGCCATTGGATTATATAAAGCTTTAACGTCATTCGCTGGAATGAACGCATTTTCAATGTGTGCGCCTAAGCAAAATGTACGTACGTATGCATGCCACAGTTTCAACTTTTTGTAGCTTTCGAGCTATTTGAACACGACAAATGTTATCGTTGAACAAATATTCAAAGAACACCATGTACCACATACATATTATTGGATAATAGATAGGACGTGAAAGCTTTATACATGAAAATTCACATTATAGCGAATCTGACACGATAGCGCGGTACTCGTAGTACCTCAACGTTAACGACATGGATATTATATGAATGGGATGTTGATCCAAAACCGGTCATGTATTTTTAGGTTTTTCATTCAAACCGCGAGCTGATTGTAAAGGGCGAGGGAAAATATCGAGAGGAAGCCTGCCTTCAAATAACCGTATAATGCCGCAATCCAATTTGTATGGTTCCCTTGGCAAGGTTTAAAGTCAAAGTCAAAGTCAAAATATTCTTTATTTATATAGGTTTCAAAGAAAAACTTATAAATCGTCAAAAACAGTTAAAGATATATGATTCTACCACTGGTTCGGAATGTTGCATCTACCGAGAAGAAACCGGCAAGAAACTCGGTAGTTACTCTTTTCGACCACAGAATTAATTTTTCACAATTTTCCATCTAACCTGGGCTAAAATGGGCCTGCTGCCCTTTTGACTCTGCCTACCCTTTTGGGGATAATGGGCGTGATGTTATGTTATTTTATGTAATGTAATAATACATTATACAACGCAAACAAAATTAGAACCAGAACATTTTGGTCGAGGGCTAATAGGTTAACAAGACGGGCAAGTAGCATGCCCAGCAATAGTCATGAAATCAGTAAAATGAACTATTCCTGTTGTTTATTTTTATTGCGGGGAATATAGCAGGTCAGTCTCATATGATTACCTATTGCGGTGGAAGTTTTTTTAACGTGCCTTTTATTTGCAAATAGAAACTTACGGATAATTCATTATTTCAAGATATCTTTGGCGTTCGTTTTAGACTTGAGAAATATCAGAAACCTACCAGAATAACATGCGCTGTATTCAAACTTTTACTAATAAAACAAATGCGAGAGTAACATTGTCTGTCTGTTAAGTGTCCACGCCTACATAACCAACAGTGATTGACAGGCCCGTTGGTCGAGTGGTCAGAGACCCTGGCTACGAAACCAAGGGACATGGACATTTGTACTCGAGCCATGGATGACTTATTTAAGTATGTCTATCCGTTCATCTAGAATCCATAGCACAAGCTTATAAGCTAAGTTTGGAACTAGGGACTTGGTGTGTCAGCCTGGATAATTTATAATTATTATAGTGATGGAATTTGGCAAGCCAAAACTTTAAGAATTAACATAAGACATAGGCTACACTACTGAAAAATATCCTGCGGGAAAAAATGTCTGGCAACACGGACATTATAGTATCTGTATCAGAATAGACCATATCCACACCGACGGATCAGCGGACAATAGCAATAACATCTACATTTATACTAAGTGTGGAAAACACATTGTCAAGCTCGATGGCGCATTCGGTAGTGACCCTGCCTCATGCGCCAAAGAGTTGTGGGTCCGATCCCCACACAGAACAAATATTCGTATGATGAATACTTGTGTTTGATCTGTGTCCGGGTGTTAATATCCAATATTTAAGTATATATTTGTAATACCATTGTTGATTCTGATATTCGTAACACAAGTGCCTAAGCTACTTACCTTGGAGTCAGATCAATGTATGTGATGTAGTCTGATATTTATTATTATTATTTATCTATTATACATGCGCAAGTAATTAATATCTACTTTTATGCTTACTATATGCGCAGAACCACATAGTGAAATTTCACGTTGAAAATTCAGCTTACCACCGCAATGCCTCCAAATTGGCCTGAGCGGGCATGGGAGCGGATCGGCAACAACGCGCCCCGTTCGGATTATGCAGACGCGGAGCCCGATGCCGTAACCGAATATGCCGGAACGCGGCCGCGAATTTCAGAGGGGTTATTCAATAGAGGTGCGGTGATAGCTCAATGGTAAGGACACGCGCCCCTTAACCGAGGAGTGCGGGTTCGAACCCGTACCTCTGGATTTTTGAAATCTATGTACGTATTTAGAGGGAAAACATTTTGATGAAACCTGCAAATTCAAACAACTTTGGATCTGCTCTATTTCTTTCTTGAAGCGACTGCTGGCTTGACCTTCGCAACCCTAAGATAGGGGAACCAGACAATTTTTGGATCATGGTTACAAATCCAAAGTTGTTTGAATTTGCAGATTCTTCTTTACGACGTTTTCCCTCACCGTCGAGCTAGTGGTATAAATACGTACATAGATTTGAAAAATCCAGAGTTACGTACTCGGAATTGAACCCGCACCTCTGGGTTATGTGGCGCCTGCGCTTACCATTGAGCTACCACCGCTCCTTTTCCTGCCCTAATATAAACGTATATATTATACATATTCGCCATTTGGCCGCTGCACGACAACATATAGAACCCAACAACATAGACTCGAAGGCAAGTAATCATGATGCTGAAAGGCAGTGATCGACTGGGTGGACTTGAGTCAACAAGTCCTGCTTACCAGGGAGCGCCCCGGGGAGGCCACTCTTACACCCCCTCACCCCCTACTTTAATCAATAATGGCTTGTTTGTATGATTATTTCCAAGGGCTAGCACTGGAGAATGCAATTCCGAGGGAAATATTGCAATCAAACAGTTAGTTCTGTTAAGAAACCTGGAACGTTATTAATATTGGTTGTTGAAATTGTTTTTTAACAATCAAATAGATGATGAACGAAGGATTTGAATGGAAATCTTTAACGTTTAAAGTATTGATTGAATACTTCGCTCGCTCTGTATTTATGATGCTAATTAAGGCTTGGTAAATACATGGTTTTATAAATTTTTAAATTAAGATTAGATCAATGAACGCGGAAGCAGGTGATATGAAGAAGGCTTCGCTTATGAAATTGTTGGTACAAATCCGAACTTTATTTGTACATACATCAGAATTTTCGAAAACATTTAAATAATGCTAGTTCAGGTGGGAAAATCTGCACAGTCAGACAACTATAGATGCGTAAACAAATACAATTCGTCCTGTTTCTAAGATACTCCGAAGCAGATAAGCGTGCGAAAGGAATACTCCAACTACGAACTGGACGTGGCCTTACAAAGAAAGCATGTTGAAACAATTGAATGTTACACCAAAACGCAAGGTCGATCCATTCCCCAGTGACAAGCACACATCCAACGATATAAAGCGATATAAACTATAAAAGCCGTCACGTACGTCAAGCGCATCGATCACCGGCGTTATTTTAAGGCGTATTATGCACGGCCGCGTCATTTGTGGGTTGCACGCGGCGCATCGCAATGGGACAATACTGGGTCAAAAAACTATCATTCTAGTCCGTCAGTAAGATTATACAAAAATACAAGACACGTATATTTTGCATTTTCAAGTTATCAAAAAATTACTAAGATAAAGAGCATCAAAGTTTTGAAGTGGGGGCTTGCGACGTCAATTGCAAGTAAAAATTGTACCTACGTGTGACGTCACGCGCAATTTGAATCCGCCGTATCTTCGCCAGTGTTTGTTTGACAAATAAATGAAAAAAAAACACGTGTTAAATATTTTTTTATAATCTAACTGACGGACTTTATCGTGTCCGCACCCCTATTCCGCGCTACTACGCAAATGTGATTTTGCCACTCCGCTGACGGAGACACATTTGTGCGAGGGGATGCGGATAGTAAGAGCTGGAACTGAAGGTAAACTGTTTTATATGTCAAACAACATGACATACATTGATGTGCTTCTGTATTAAGTAACTTTAGATACTTGTGTTATGGGAATCAGGATCAATGAAGATACAATAAACACCCAGACATGGGACGTAAACCAATATCATTGAAAATTATTTGTTTATATGTAGGGATCGAACCCGCACCCCTCGCGAAGTTACACCCATTGCAAAAACGAGGACGTCATTTATTCTTGTGGCGCATCGTGTTAGTGTATCTCGTAATACGGTAATAATTAAACGACAGACGAATGAACAACTTAAATAAATTGTTTTTTATAATAAATAAGTTTTAAATAAGCATAAAACAGGCGCTGTCAGTACAGTATACTTTAGTAGGTATATGCGTAATTTTGAGAACTGTTATGCCTAGGTACAAGATTTTGCTGAAATCTAACTCCACGCCTGAGTCTTACTTAAAATGTTCAATAGTAGCGTGCAAGAGTAATGAACACCCATCTATTCTAACAGATGTTTTGACTGACAATATTAACAGGAAACCAATCAGTCTCTCCAGACAGCAACATAATGTGTTCGCTATGCAACGCGAAAACAATAGTTCCCAAGTAGGTGCAAGTATTTCAATAGTTTATTTACATGTCGCCATGAGTATAACAGCTCCTTTTGTGATAGTTTTCAGCGCGCTTGTCACTTGTTGCGCGTTCTCTAACAACGTGCGTATCTGTTCGCGACGCGACAAAGGCAGCCGAGGCAGAATGTGGAACAATTCCGTGATTATCTCTTGTGTACGCCTAGTCGAGACAAGTTAATGCAGTTATTTAATAACAACATTTCTGTTAGAACAGTACTAGTGGATTCTCGGGAAGTTTATATTCAATTCTTTTATTGTATCCCCTTGAAGTCGGAAGCAAGAATGTAATAAATAAATTTGAGTGGTACAACGCGGAATTTAAAAATATTTTCAGTAAAAAAGGAATGATGTTTCACAAGGAACGTTTTCAAGTATAATAGATACTTATTTACGGAATTTAAGTTTCACGTGATAAAAACATTTAATATCTAAACTTTTCCAAGCCATTGTTTGTTGAGATAAATTTAAAAAATTCTAATTTAGGATCGTAGCATAGTAATGGATGGATGTGTGTGTATGATCTCTACCTTTATGGGAAAAAGCTTTGCAGTATGTATGTATGTAAGAAGGCAGGTAAACTCACACTGGAATAAACTTACAAAGCAGATAGGTCACGTTTTACACGAGCGTTTAAATATGCCTTAACACAATAATTCAGAACCTAATTATACCATTATCGGGGTAAAACAAAATTTTGTTAGGGGTTTTGTTTGAAAAAAAGGGGTTGAAGATTTTACGAACAACGGTAAGTATATCTAATCTAATAATGGATTGGTGAAGGTTAGAATTCACTAGCTTATTACTATAACAATCATTGTTTGCAGCAAACGTTAAATCTTACTAAAGAAATATCTAAAGGCTGAATTTTTAAGGTACGTAAGATATTAATCAATAAAATACAATACGGATGATTACAAAATGTCATCAACTGCTTCGTAAGTGTAATACCAAATGACGATTTTAAATAGGTGTATATTACTTCAACTCTGTAATTCACCGGCTATTGAAAATCGACCATAAGTTAACTACCGAGAACGTTCAATGTCCGGCAGCCCTACTTGTTTGCTTTTAATATTTTATCAAGTCTGCCTCGCAGGCTTGGTTGATGCAGTGTAATCTTCCAATCGATGGCTCATCATGCATGCTGTGTGTAGGTAGGCAGTAGCCTAGGTGGTCATCAGTAGATTTCCACCACCTCAACTAAGCTATTGCAAAATTGGAATTTGACAAATAGGAGTAACACGGCGCGGTACTATTCGACGTTTCCGAACCAATAAGACATAGGAAGGTTGGTATGAAATAAGATTGGTACATTGAAGGGAATGCTCGAGTCTCTGTTTGATTTATACATGACATAACATAACATAAAATAACATCACGCCCATAATCCCCGAAGGGGTAGGCAGAGTCAAATGGGCAGAAGGCCCCTTTAACCACATTCAGCCAAAAACTGGGCTGAGTTAAATGGAAAACTGTGAAAAAGTAGTGACAAGTGGCCAGCTCGTCGCCCACACAATTACACACTCAAAACCCCATATACCATTAGTCGCCATTTACGACATGCTAGGCAAGAAACACAGTTGGCACATTCTTTTTAAGTCCCAGACCAACATGGGACAAATTTGAACATAGTTACCTCTAATGGCCTAAAGTTGGTCTGGGACTCAAAAGTTATGTACTTAATCGAGTGAGTCCAATCCAATCAAACACTCGATTATCTGTAAACATTGTTACAGGTCAAAATATGTTGGTGCGGTGTCGGTAAGTGGATCAACATGTAGTCAAAAATTGGTCTCGCGGTGTGGACACCTTACCCCGAATGTTATTAAATGAAAATTTCAGTTCGAACGCACGGCGAGGGGATAAATTCATTACGATATTTAAATTTCTGCGGAAAAAAAAAAAAAATTCTGCGGAAAGAGCGGTGGTAGCTCAATGGTAAGGACACGCGCCTCTTAACCGAGGAGTGCGGGTTCAAACCCGGGCATGTACCTCTGGATTTTTCAAATCTATGTACGTATTTATACCACTAGCTCGACGGTGAGGGAAAACATCGTAATGAAACCTGCAAATTCAAACAACTTTGGATTTGTAACCATGATCCAAAAATTGTCTGGTTCCCCTATTACAGGTTACGAAGGTCAGATCGGCAGTCGCTTCAATGTAATTACCAGACTCGCTAAATCCTGGATCATGGTCTAAGCGGACCCCGTCTAAACACGGGAAATAACGCTAGGAAGATGATTTAAATTTCTGCGGAAGTAAAATTCCATTTGTGGCCTCGTAAGGTACGTAAGTACGTGGGATGGCATCATTATTGAACGGCAGCCTATAGTCAAGTCGGCAGAGACTGCATTTAAGGTTTGTCACGTGACAGCAAACTAATGGCAACAAGACCACTTATCTGCGTAATGGTTAGTTATGGAGGACATACTCGAGGCGATCTGAGACAGCTCTCGTGGAACACCTCTGCAGATAATGTGCATTCCGAACTATTATAACGTTGGAGTTATTTATTAAACCTAATAACTGTACGTATATGCCTCAATGCCGTCATAAACCTATTTAATAGTAGGGAGCCCACAATGCTAAATGTGGATTTACTCGAGCATCGTGGAAACCTATTAGAATTGGTAGATTAGATGACTGGAAGAATAAATGGTCCTATAATGTTTTCACTTTTAGCGGTGGGGGAATGAATAGCCTGATGTTCTGCCGTCTGTACATACTTGCTCAATATTGAACAAATCCCCAAGCTTTGACCTACATGCACGTAGGTACGATTAAAACTAACTCAATCACAACATCCCACTAATCAGGTCTCGTCAGCGCGACGCTGTTACGCCGTCACAAAGCGCGTCTCCACACGGCATTATTAACTCGATCACCATATTGCCTCGCTCGGTAGCCGGCGTTACCCGCGGTGTATAGACCGGATATTGGCTGGCGGAAGCTGTTCCGACTCGAACGAGCTAAGTTGCCTCTAAGCTAGTTTTCATAGCGAATTTCCCGGCACCGCGAGGGTGCCAATGGGCTTTACAAGTGGCGCATTCCCGTCAAAACGGATTTAGTGGGAATCGGAAGTGTGTCGGATTAACATCCGGACCGCTGGATTGAAGCGCGGGGAAGGCTGAATCACGCGTTAGCCTTCGGCTTCCATTAGCCAGATATTTCCAGATATTTCCAGAGCGCTGGAAAAATATTGTGCGGATGCAGTTTTCTCGTTGGCTGTTTTGACCCGACTATTTCGAGTAAAGCTATTAAAAAAATCATGTGCTCGTCTGTTACATCTTTACGTTGCACTAGACGGATTGAGATGAAATATGAACATCTAAAATTAGAATCGTATGAAAGGCCACAAGGTACTAATTCATCCTCCTAGCGTTATGTCTCGTGCTTAGACGGGGTCCGCTTAGACCATAGTCCAGGATTTAGCGAATCTGGTAATTACATTGAAGCGACTGCCAATCTGACCTTCGTAACCCTAAGATAGGGAAACTAGACAATTTTTGGATCATGGTTACAAATCCAAAGTTGTTTGAATTTGCAGGTTTCATCACGATGTTTTCCCTCACCGTCGAGCTAGTGGTATAAATACGTACATAGATTTTTAAAAATCCAGAGTACGTGCCCGGGTTTGAACCCGCATTCCCAGTTAAGAGGCGGGTGTCCTTACCATTGAGCTACCACCGCTCCACAGGACACTAAATTATGCCGGGAAATTTATGATTCCTACTGCAATCAATAAACCGTTCTTATGCAATATAACCAGATGGGTCATGCCCGGATCCTCGGTGGTCATATGAAATGCTGTATATCCCCCACATATACAGCACGTCTCCCCAAACGGCGTGCCGGTGCGCAACGTATTCGCGATTCAGAACCGTTCTAAGCCGCAAAGCTGGTTCTTCAATAGGATGTCACCGAAGGTATTGCGTTAGTTTAAAGCGCCAACATTCTGGCGATGAAGAACCGCCGTGGGTTCAGTGGGTACCCTAGTCACCCAGTCAGTGGCGGTATCTATCTCAAAGACCCTTAGGATACCCACAGCAGTCGTACCCTAGTCACTCCATCCTAGTCAGTGGCGGTATCCATCTCAAAGTCCCTTAGGACACCCACAGCAGTCGTGCCCTGGTCACTCCATCTCAGTTGCAGGGGGTATCTGTCTGTTCACGGGTTTGTTTAGCGATGCGCGATCCCGTGGACGTCTTATATATAGGCGTGAACGGTACATCCCAGGGGTTTAGTCGGTATACCCCGCCCACTACCAACTTGGGCGGAGCAGGGTCCTCCTATCCATCTCGAGGGCCCCGGGAGTCCGACACACACCGCTGATTCCCCCCGGTTTCAGCGGGACGGTGCGTAAAGCATTCCCCTGGGTCAAAAAAATGGGGTATCTGTCTCCGAGGCCCCGGGGGACCGACAGCACATATGTTCCAAGTGGCGTGGTACGTAACGCATTCACCGCTCACAGCCCCGTTCTAGCCGGCGCGCCTCAAACCTGTTCGGTGGCAAGTTCCCACGCCGGCTCGCCGCAACTTGCACCACAACACACATCCGGGAGAACAACAGTGAGACGTCGCCACGGTGCTTCTGATCTTACAGTTCGATATGATGTTCATTTGTAAACATACTACATTAAATTTTTATTACAGAAAAATAGATACAAACTGTTAATATTTGGGAAATGAATAATAAATGAGATCTTCTTTCTAAATATAATAACTGACAAGCAAATTCATATTTATACTTAGTATAAAAATATGAAGACGTGTTAGGACGAAATAAATATAAATATAAGTTAATTTGTAATTGGAGCATTTATACAAAATATACATTTTGATCTCACTATTATTAGTAATGTATTTCCCTAAAGTAGTCAATAGTGATTTTAAATTTGCTATTTGTCCAAGTTTTCGTATGCTGGCCATAGTGACCATCAACATGTACCTATTCAAATTAATGAAAAGAAAAGAGATAGCAAAAACATAAGAAGAAAAAAAAACAGTTTTTGTAATTCATATTATTATTTGCTACAATATATATTTGTTTTGTAAGTTTATTTTGTAGTCCACTCGATTCCATTGTTGCATATAATTCTTTAAAAAAATTTAACAAGCAATACAATGTATGAATGTGCATAATCGATTTAAAACGAAAAGAAAATTGTTTTTCAGTTTATTTGGAGTAACTAACTAACCTCTAACACAACACAACAATCATTAATTAAGTACAACCTCACTGCGTTCAACTCATACTGTGGCGCGACTCCAAGGCGTTCCCGCGGCTCATCCGAACTTCGGCGGCCGGTTTAATGAGCTGATCATGTAAATAGACATGTCGCGGTGCGCGGCGTCGCTCGACACATCTTCTATTACCACTCGCCAACGTCAATACTAAATTATGCATCGAGTACCCAGCGTACAGAATAGGTAAAGTCACTTGATATTAACTGTTACACATATAATTTTGATTATTAAAACTTCACATATACAGATAGCGCGCGAGTTGAATGCAGAGCTCAGGTATGTCTCGTCTCAGGCCCCGACTGCATTCAACTCGCGCGCTATCTGTAGTTTAGTACAGTATACATATCAAAGTAGTATACATAGGAGCAGGAAACAGTCAAGATCACATTATTTTAGTTACTTGCGATTTTTTCGCTCATCACTATGATAATGAGAACAATTCCAATCAGCACCCCACACATGTTTGATGATATCTCCTCGTCAGCGAGACGTTTAATCTAGACTAGTCAATTAATTTTGATTTACGCCCAGTGTTCCATCTTTAAATATAAAAAGCACGTATTTATTTTGTCATAAGATGTATGTAATGAATTTAACACATATCAAGATGATACTACGAATTATAATTTCAAAGACAACATTATGCAAAATGTAACACCGGATGACGGTTAACATTTTATTTAAAAAGCCGTACCGACTACAATAGCGATAAATACGTAAACAGTCAAACAACTCATTATCTGTACTAAATATACCTCAAGTATGTAACTGGTCATGACTAATAGTGCGTCCTCATAGTAAATAGTTAAGTATTCAACATTATGCAATACGATAAAATAACGTTAAGTAATATTCTGTTTATCGTCGAAATAGATGTGATATCTCGTACATGCATACTGTCAAACTTTACAGGAGACACAAAAAAAATCTTTTGAAACTAACTAATATTTTGTCAATGATTTAGACTTAAAATATTATAGGAATGTTGTCCCATAGTTAGTTAGTTGGGCATTTGTTATCCGCACTTAGCCTCGTAAGTGGGCCATTGTGCGTAAATGGTCACTGTACCACTACAGTGATCATTCAAACCACCTCACCGCCGTCCAGAAGGCAATTAAATTTTTGGGACGTTTGAGTGCAGCCTCCATCGAAGGAGGGTTGCCTATAAGCCGTGCCCTTGCGTACTCACGCTGCTACAGTGTAGGAGAACGTGAGATGGTGTTTCTTCCGCCATCATACAGCCTCTGCATAGGGGGCTGTCAGTGGCTCCTATTTTGTGTAGGTGTCTGTTTAGATTGCAAATGTTGTCCCATGTTGGTCGAGGACTAAAAAAGAATGTGTCAACTGTGTCTTGCCTAGCATGTCGTAAAAGGCGACTAATGTTATATCGGGTTTTGGGTGTGTGATTGTGTAGGCGACGAGCTAGTCACTTGTCACTACTTATTCACAATTTTCCATCTAACCCAGCCCAGTTTTATTTTTGGCTAAATGTTGATTCAGCAAACACCTCAAAATGCGGGTGACCCTACTTGCGTTAAGCATCTTTCGTCTACGATTATCGACAGAGCGACTGCTTGCATTTTTGTTATACAAACAAGTAGCTTTGCGTATCTATAATGCACTCCAACGTTATTTTATCATATAGCCTAATAACAAATAACGTTTGCTATTAAAAGTTACCTACTTGGAGACTTTGCTTAATAAAAAGTAAATGCAGGGCGGCTGCACCATTAAGCATAAACTCTCCTATAGCATCCTTCTCTTTTCATTTGATTCAAATGATAGGGCGCGGATATCTACGACTTATTAAACTAGTGATGAGGGAACTTGCATATTCACAATACTATGTATTGAAACAATGATCCAATTTGTCCTGACGTCTTCAAGGTAACAAGCAGACCCGCTAAATCGAGGATCACAGTGCAAGTGGACCCTGACTAGGAACGGACGTACATACAAACATACATATCATGACGCCCTCAATCCCCGGACGGGTAAGCAGAGTCAAAGGGTCATCCCCTTAACAGCATTTAGCCAAATTATAAAACCGGACGAAACGCTTGAAATAACAAATCATCAAAATGATTTCAACCCTATCAATAAAGTCGTGTTTTTACATCTATGATGCGCAAAACAAGATACAATATTTGACGTCTAAAACGGCCGTAATGGCGACTTATGCGCCACACAAAAACGGCTTTGTGTTAAAACGCGACGCCAGATGTTGGCGATTCCGAATGTCGTCCAGCCAATAACGTAATTATGCTAGCTCGCGCTAGTTAGGGTTGCCAGTCGCCAGTAAATGTTCAGGTTTTTGACGTAACAACCGACAATGATTGTAGACGACACGGCTACTACTGATTTGCTTGTATGTGTCACTTGAATACCTAATTGTATTTATTGGACGATAGCAGCGCCCCGCGGTTTCATCCGGGTAGGTCCCGTTCTCGTAGGAATACGAGGATTAAATATAGCTTTTGTTATTCGCTCATAAAGTAGCTTTCCATTGGTGGAAGAAATCTTCAAATCGGTCTAGAAATTTCGGAGCCTATTTAACGCAAACAAACAATCAAATCTTTGTTCTTTATTATATCATCATAGAAGTTAAAATTAAAAAGAAAATGTTTTTTTTGAACGATGTTTTGATTAACATAACATCTATTGATGCGGCCAGTCCGTTGAAAAGATATCTGTTCTTAAGTTATTTTAACCCGAAAGCATTCTAAATTGGAATATATGATTATGCCACGACAAAGTTATTTAGAAAGAGCAGGCATCTCGTTTGTCACTGCAGGGGACCTAGGTCTGGTAATTCAACTGAAAGTCTAAACCTATACACTGCACCATAACCGAAATAACTTAATAGTGAAAACATTTCACTATTTCGCAATTTCGTTGCCGACGCAAGAGGCATCCTGCGGTGGCCTGGTCATTTAATGTAGGTAATTACGTAAAATCATGTTTCCTTAATGGTAAATGAAGGAAAATGGTGCATTGATTATTATATTTATATTATTACCTACCCAGCTAACTAAAGGGTAACGACTCGTTTCGATAAACCGCATTTCATTCCCAAGTAAACAAGTCGCCTAGTCAGGCTCTTTAGAGAATAATATCTTGCAGTTGGTGCTTGTGTCATTTCCATTCGCGGAGTCGCTACAGTTCTCAATTGCCCCGTCTGCCGATGGCGCACGATTTAATTCTATCTCGAATATTTCCAACAGGTAGTGCATTTTAATTTCACAGAACGCTCCGAGTTATTGTTTGCTTGGTTTTTTATAGTACGTCAATCGTCTACAAACGTTTGCGTTCCGCTAAAAGGATTTTTCCGATTCGAACATATTGGGAGAGTATTAAAATCGCATGCGCTTTTCCATATTGCAGGGATTCATTTAATTTGCGATAGATCGGGGATTATAAAGTACTTCGCTGGGATTATGCGCACTCAACCGATCCCATAAAATGGATAAATGCATTTTTCTAACGGAAAACGCGTCGATACGCGTACGTCGTCCGTGACAAAATCTGCACAAAACTTGTGCAATAAATAGGAAATAAAATTCTCATTTCCCGTATAATTCGCAGCGGTTTAGATTAAAATCAATATATTTATTATTATCCATTTATTTTAACGCAATTACCACATGAACTCTTGAGGAAGTAATTTTTCTTAACTTTGACCAGAAATTGCCACATGATAACCTGATATTCTATGTAGTACAGTATCAAAGTCTAGTGCATTTTTTTTTGATTCAGCAGAACACAAGTATTCAGTTGATCCATGTCCCAATTATACAATATTTAAACAAGTTTTAAGGAATATTCTCTGGTTCCGGTGTGTAACAGAATATATAAGAGTAGGATTGAATTTTCCGTACCTATAAAAGTTTAGACCACATTGGAATAGCTTATCGCCGTTGTTATCCGAACGGATGATATTTCCGTACTTTGAAAGCAAGTAATTTCAATTTACGCAAAAGCACGAGATTAATGCTTGTTTTAATGCATTAGCGAGTGAGTACCCGTAATCCTAAACAACGGGCTCCTCTGGTCCATTATCAAACACGCTAATCCGCTGATTCATACATTACATTCTGACCACTCCAAATCCTAACACTATATGAGAGCTAATAACGAAGCTACTCTGACAACACATAATAAACGAATGACCAGGTTAGCTATATGAGTGTGGGGATATTTGTAAATCACACCATATAAGGGGAGGAAAAAGAATATTACACCGCGACACCGTCACACCGGTGCCGCGGTGTAATATTGATGGATTGTTCAGGTTTTATTAATCCATCAAAAAACAAAAGGTCCCAATAGGCTTTGAGGGTAAAACGTTAATGCGAATCTTGAAACTTGTGACGTCGCACCAAGGCAAGAGACAAGCGTTACCACGTGAGATCCACAAAGACATAGTAGTAAAGCTAGCAACAATTTTTGGGTAGGAGTTCAGGTCAGACCAGCCAGGTCTGCAGTTCAGTGTTGGGGTATAATAGGAGAGTTATAGGACAAGTTTTAAGTTTGCCTCAAATGCCTACGACACAAAAATTGGTGCCAGCTCTTGGAGCACATGGTGTGATATAGTTTATAGATAGCCTAGCAACAGGTATCGGATACAAATAAACTTTTTGCAATGTTATATTTAATTGAATGCTCGTTTCACACAACACCGACCGGTATCGGTTTGTAGGTCGCCGTAGTGGAGCCAATGTTTTGACATAACATTGTTGTAACGTTAAAGACGCTGGCTCCCTAAACATACCTATACCTTCCATCCCCGAAGGGGTAGATAGATTACAAGAAACACTGAAGCTCCTTAACACATTCAGCTAAATACGTTGCGTTGGGTCAGCCGAAAAATTGTGAATAAGTAGTGACACAGAGTAATAATATACTACGTACAACAGAGGGTCACTGCCCATACTTAAAGTTACTGCTATAACTCGCGCAAGACAAGAACGAAAACAAAAGAAAGAAAACAAGAACAGCGACAGTGATGAGTAATTGAAACTACAGCAAAGTTTAGTCTGTTTGTCAGGAATAATACAAGATGGCGCTACAAGCACAGGTTAGTTGCTTCTTAGTAACAATACGCCATCTGTGTAAAATTCATGGTTATAAAACAAAGATATTTTGGTTTGTTACTGAAAAAAATATTTTATATTCATGTTTTTCACCTAAATTTAATAAGTTATCTAAGAAACGACGTAAATAACTTATTTTATATATTTTTTTTTTTTATAAGTGAAATAATAACGTTTTTATTCGGTTTTATCTCTCAATCAGTCTAAATGATGCTTGTAGTGTCTATCTGTGTCAAATCTATACGAAATCTAAAATGTATGTGACTGACCAGACATGATAGTGACAAGTGGTTAGCTCGTCGCCCACATCAGTCAATCAGCTCAATACACCATTACGAAATCGAGTCTTTTACGAATGCTACACAGTTGGAGCATTATTTTCCAGTCCCAGACCAACGTGGTCAAAAGACATTTCTTCTCAGTGGAAGCAACATTCCGAACGGGTGGTAGATTCATGTTATTGTTTGATATTTTGATTGACGATTTATAAGTATTTTTAAAACCTATATAAATAATGACTTCTGACTTTGACTAAATCCCTACACATCATTATCAAAAGTGCAGTTGCACTGACAATCTCCTATCGACGTGTGTGTGATGGACTTTTAACATAAAATTCAATTATGGCCCGACATTAATTGTATTAGCGATCAATCAGTCAGCCTGATTGGTTTTTGCGCTGATGCCTGTAGGCACAGGCAGTGGATCCTGTATCAATATATATTTTTGTTTGCCTTATCATATGATTGTATCTTATTTATTTATCTCGCTGATATTGATATTGTTGGAAGATATACATATCTTTGTGAATTCAACCTTCTCGATACTTCATCATCGATAGTCCCTAACATAGTAGTAGATAGAAATAATTCAGCTATTATAGACTAGCACCGGCCCGCGGTTTCACCCGCGTAGTTCCCGTTCCCGTGGCAATACTGGGATAAAATATAACCAATGTTACTTGCTGATAAAGTAGCTTTCCATTGGTTCAATAATTTTTCGAATAGATTCAGTAGTTTTAATGCCTATTCAATTCAAATAAACATACAATCAAATATTTCCTCTATATAATATTAGTTAAGTATAGACAAAGCTTTTATATTATGCCTGCTACGCTTAAAGGCTTCTAAGTTTACGAATACAATGTTAAAAGTTCTCTGTTAAATCAAATCTAATTCCACAGCCTCGTGTAAAAATCTGCCAAGTGCGTGTCGGTCTAAGAGATGGTTACTATTGTGATTTAAGTTTCTATATCATAACTAGTTGTCCCGGCAAACTCATACCGCCCAATTCTCAAAAAAAGAGTGGGGGTAACAAATAAATATACTTTACTACCTAATCTCATATCGACCATATACGCAAAAAAAAAACAATAAAATTTGTTTCGGAGGAGTTCGACTACAAACAACGAGATAAAAGATTTTTATAAATATATTAGTACATTTTATATACTTATAAGTCCGAGATGTACAATAAAAAGGTATTTTATTAACATTATATCATACCACTTCGTTATTGCAATCAATGGTGTAAATTCGATTGGCCCGCCCGTTGGTCGAGTAGTCAGAGACCCTGCCCCCGAAACCAAGGGTCGCGGGTTCGAATCCCGCTAGGGGCAAATGTTTCGTATAGTAGTATTTAAGCATGTCTATCCGTTCACCTAGTATCCAAAGCACACATCCAAATCAAACATCCATGACTCGAGTACAAATGTCCAAGTTCATCACACGAAACATTTGCCCCTAGCGGGATTCGAACCCGCGACCATTGGTTTCGTAGCCAGGGTCTCTGACCACTCGACCAACGGGCCGTTATATTTATAATACGTATAAGTATGTCTATCCGTTCACCTAGTATCCATAGTACTAGCATAAGCTTAGTTTAGAACTAGGGAATTTGTGTGTCAGTCTTGAAAATTTACTTATTTAATAAAAAAAAAAATGCGAGTGTCAGTAGGTATTACGTTTTTACGCAAACCCCTTTCGATATCAGTGAATTCAGCACTTTAATAGTTTCCACCCTAAGGAAGGACATGGACAAGGAATAGTAGATCCCGCGGGAGGACGATGGGGCGGTTTTATCATGAAATTTGTAATTTACAAAAATCAAACATTTATATATTAGTATGTGTGTAGGTACCATAGCAATGCTTTGCATCAAAGTCTTAGTCATATTAAAATTATTGCAGACATGAATATACAACAAGTCAACTCTTGAAATAATATAAATAGAATCATCATGATACCGTTTTGAGATTAGCAAATATAATACGTAACAATTTACAATTTGTATAATATTACAGTGCGAACATGAATCACAATCAAAATCGACCCGTAATTGCAAAAATTTCGAGTTTGAACCGAGCTTCCTTCACATAGGACGCGCGTATCCTTTGAGCTACTCGTACTACCGATGACGACACAACCGACCAATTAGTTCCCAGAGCGGAATCCAAAAAGCGACAATACACAGCAACAGTAAACTCGTTCCAGGCTCAAACGCGGGTCGAGAGTAAACGCTCGATTCTAGTATTGCCTCGCACACTCAGTCATACAACGATCACCTTTGACGAAATACACAAAAAGCTCCGGCATCGGCACCAAATTCCAATCGTCCAATCAACTACGTTTCCATGTGACATCGGGGAACATACATTGAAAAACGTCCCCGACGAATTGAGAACTTAAAGAGATTAAAAATATTTATGTTTGGGATTATCATTCGTATGTGTAAGCAAGCAAAGCTGCAAGTCACTTGTTGGTTAGAAGGCAAGTAAGTATCTTATATTAATACGTGAAGCCAAAACTTTGTACCTCTTTTTATGAGAATTACGCGGACGGGGGAGTATAAGATTAGGCACAGTTAAAGTTTATATGGAGAAGGAGTGCAGAAAGCTAATATTTCAATAAAATTATTTAAAAATAATCAAACTAATAATGGTCGAATTTTGACCAGTAGCCGATCACTAGTGTAAGTAACAGTTTTAATGCTTGTCAGGTAGACTTTCATCTGAACATTCCATAGCACATTAAGCAATTGTTATATTAATTCAAATAATTAACGTCCATTTAGCGCAGCGATAGAATTCTGGACATCGCGTCGATCGATTTTTAACTGACTTAAAAAAAAAGGAGGAGGTTCTCAATTCGACTGATTTTTTTTCACGCGGGCGAAACGACAGACAGAAGCTAATCGCCAATAGTTCCAGACAACTCGTAATTGTGACCAACCATTAATTGTAATATTTATTACTATATATCACATCCGTGTTTACAATGTCTTTTATCAAAACGTAAACGTAGGATGAAGAAAACCATGTCGGTTTTCTTCATCCTCTATGGCCTCGCAAGATTCGAGGCAAAAAATTAAAAAAAAACTTCAAAAGCGTGCAAAAGCTAGAAAAGCCATCGCATTTTCATCAGAATAATCCCAGTTTAACTCTAAAAAAATGCAAAAGTTAATCAAGGTAAGACTGACGGAAAACCGGGGATTGATCCCGGGACCTCCGGATCTGCGTTCCGGTGCTTTGCCACTGAGCTATTCTCCCGTACTTAGAAACGGCGAAATTAGGGGCATAACGTGCCCGCCGCCCGGCGTCGCTACTTACTACGCATGCGGGGAATCTGTACCTCTCGTCAACAACTTAGGGATACAACTCGTGTCTGAATAAAATAGGTTTGATTTTTACTTGTCATAAACAAGGGATAGGGTAGGTAGGGTTCAATATATACTCATACTAATATTATAAAGGTGAAGAGTTTGCTTGAACGCGCTAATCTCAAGAACTACTGGTCCGATTTGATAAATTATTTTAACATGGATAGCCCATTTATCGAGGAAGGTTGTAGAGGCTACTTAACATTAACCATTGGTGAAACCGCGGGCACAGCTAGTGGTCTGTAGTGTCGTCAGCTATTATAGTGACGGATAAAATATTTATCTTACCTTGTAAAAGTCAGTTCAGAATTAATCAGTTCATAGTATTTAAGGGTCCTTTTTTTGCTATTAAATACTGTTATTCTATAAAATAAACATCTGTGAAGCCATTTGGTAAAAAAAAAACTTGATGATTACCTGTAGACTAGGCTAGGTAGACTTAAACAAATAGAAAAAAAAGGGTATGCATATTCTCTTTAGCCGATCCAGACGTTCGTGCTCTTGATTACCAATACCCCTTGGTCGCGTGGTGCGTAATCATAATCACTGAGCAAAATATTGCACCACAAAGGCACACGTATGGCGAGGATGGCATATCTCAAAAATCTATCCTCTATAATACACGAGTGGTTCCAGCTCTGTGCCCTGTGCAATACCTATTTTTCCTCGTCGCTGCCCGAAACGTACCCGTCGGTCATATTCAACTTCACCCGAGGCTAGTGATACGAAAGACACGAGACGAGCCGCGGAATATAATACCATTTCAGACTCAACAGCAAGACATTTTACGATTCCAGGAACGGAAAACTTATCTGTAAGTTTTCTGCAGCTCGGGGGGAATATGTTGTACCTTGTTTCCCTTTATTTCAAGTACCTGGTAGATACAAAAGGAAAATCGACTGTCAACGCCGGGATGTTGGAA
This sequence comes from Glyphodes perspectalis, assembly GCA_951394215.1. Lineage (NCBI taxonomy): Eukaryota > Metazoa > Arthropoda > Insecta > Lepidoptera > Crambidae > Glyphodes > Glyphodes perspectalis. The sequence goes on from OX596199.1 coordinate 829,886, forward strand.
AATATCTTGTTACTTATAAATAGGTGGAGCAGCTATCGCGTTCCTCTGGGGGTCTATGACCAATCGATATCTGCAGTATTCAGATAGCCGTTACTATACGGGAAATAGTAATGTTTACTAAGATTTCCGCTAGTTTTTTGAGATTATGTGACGTGACTACTCATCTGCTATTTAAAAAATAATAAAAAGCTACATTAAGACCTTTCCGAGAATTATGTGTTCCCAAAATTTAAATAATTTGGGGAATTCCTTACTGGCAACTGGCACAAGGCTCAGACAGCTCAAACAGCCTCTCCCTCACTTGCACACATGCCGTACAGTCCACATAGGTGGACTGCGCAGCACGAAACAATGCTCCGTCAATCCCATATCTCGGCGATATTTCCCAAAGATCCTTTCGTACAACCCTGTCAAAAGCCTTCTCCATATCCACAAAACCTTCCGGCTTTTGGCCAGATGCTTCTCCACGATGTTACGAAGAGAGAAAACATTGATCTGTGCATCCTCTACCATTTCGTAAACCTTTCCGGATTTCACCTTAAAATTATTTTTAAAATATTACAAAATAATAAATTAGACATGGGGTTTAGTGCTAACCGCCAGTCCTGGCCATTCAGGCGGGCTCGGCTGCGTCGGAACCGATTCTGTTGGAGCACAAACGTGTTGCACATTTATTTTGGCAAAACACGCCGCGTTTGTGCTAAGCCGGCTGTCGCTTTGACCCCGAAGAGGCTTTCATGCCCCGGCACTCATAGGGGTCTCTTAGCGAACGCATTTCCTTAACGAGCTGACGACGAAGCCGTACGTATTGCGGCGAACAGTTATTTGATTAGCTTGGAGACGGAAACGGATGTGAGGTGGGGAGCTAGCGTTTAGTACGTTTGTATTGAGCTGAATGTCTCGCAAGCCTGCCAGGATACGTATATTTGATTTACTTAGTAGGATTTGATTCGATCGGAGTACCTACAGCAGACGGCAAATGTTGGCGCAGTTATCTTGACAAATTTAAATGTTGATATACAGAATTGGAATATTTCATGAATAAGCTAACGTTTTATTTTAGAACTTCACGAACATCAGGTTCGTGAAGTTACGGAAAAAATATGAAACCAACCATTTGTGGGTGCCTAGCGGTCTTTTAAATAGGAAAGCGGCAATTATATTATATTTAAATAATAATCGTATTGTAATCTATTTGACTATTATCTTTATCTGATTGTATAATCAGGCCTGTCAACGATGCATACGTTCGTAATATATTAATCATGTATAGGATAATAATAAAAAGAATACGAGTACCATTTTCAGTTTACCATTTTCAGATATCGTCCGGATAATTTATTAATTTCAGACAATAGTGATCAGATATCGTCCAATTAATTAACCAAATCGGAAATCACAAGCGGTCAATGAAATATAAAACGCCATGTGCCACCGTGCATCGGCACCGACAATATTAATCCGCCTCACCGCCGGACCCGCCGCCAAATCCCGGATCAGTGACAAAGCACACCCAATTTGCAAATTGCACCCATCATCGTCGACATAACCATGATCCAAAAATTGTCTGGTTCCCCTATCTTAGGGTTACGAAGGTCAGATCGGCAGTCGCTTCAATGTAATTACCAGACTCGCTAAATCCTGGATCATGGTCTAAGCGGACCCCGTCTAAACACAGGACATAACGCTAGGAAGATGATGATCGTCGACATAAGCGATGCGGCAACTTAAAAAAAACCGGCCAAGTGCGAGTCGAACTCGCGCACGAAGGGTGCCTTACCATTATCTTTACAACATTAGACACTAAACAAAAAGGGTGCCGTACAAATCTTTACAACATTAGACACTAACTAACTAACTAACTAAATTTATTATTTATTAGACACTAAATACAAATAAATATTCCGTGAGTATTTGAAGTGCTGCCATTATTGATATCGAGCAAAAAACAAACAAAGGCAAAAATATCACGTTAGTTGTTTTATATTTTTTGTTATAGGGGCAACAGAAATACATGTTGTTGTGTGTGTTGTGGGACAAAAACAAAAGAATATGCCAACACTGTGGTTCTTGCCTAGCATGTCGTGAAAGGCGACTAATGGTTTATCGGGTTTTGGGTGTGTCATTGTGTAGGCGACAGGTTAGCCGCTTGACACTGCTTTTTCATAATTTTCCATCTAACCCACCCTAGCTTTATTTTTGGCTGAATGTAGTTGAAGGGGCATGCTGTCCCTTTGACTGCCTATCCCTTTGGGGATTATGGGCGTGATGTTGTGTATGTAGAAATACATCATTTGTGAAAATTTCAAGTATTTAGCTTTCACGGTTCATAAGATACATCCTGCTGACAGACAGACGGAAAGCAAAGTCTTAATAATAGGGTCCCGATTTTACACTTTGGTTACGGAACCCTAAAAAGACGAATACGAATAACATCAAGATGAAATGCACGTAAGTACCAGATACCACCGATTTCAAATCGAGTCACACAAGTCGTCTGAACGAATTTGAGCGGAGATTTGTTAACAATAGAGCAAAGATTTGTACACAAGACTAATTATCTATCGCCATGTCAATTCCCTGGCTGGATAGGCAGAGGGAATCGAGAGCCATATGAGTATTAGTAGATTTTTATTCTGATATGTTGGGGCGAAACTAATCAATCGAAGCCTCGTTTTCAGACATGCATCCTCTCAATTTACAATAATCTAAGAATGAACTTGTTCAAAAAGCCTTAACTGAACTTATTCCCAAACTCGACTAAGTACAAACCTATTCGAGAGCAACTCAGACTTTTAACTCGACTTAGTAAACCGAGTCGCCAAATCATTAGTCGCAATGCTAACTATTCGCGACATCCAGTTATGGCACTCACGTGCAAGCTACGTGCACTAATGAACCGCCAATTATTACGGAGTTTAGTTGACTTGCTCATCGTCACAGCGCGTCAAGGCCGGAGCGCGGGTGGAACGTAAGCCGCGTAAAACATTTCACCCGCACTCCGTAGTCGCGTGCATCTTGTTTGGAAGTCAGGCGTCTCTGTGCGGTGTCGTTAGTATTGAAAACGCGACGTAGCCGAAAAGTTAGTGAAGCAAATAGTTTTAGTGGTACGTTACAGGCGGCTGAAGTTTCACCTGCGATGAATGTGCCCTGATGGATGAACTGGCGAACGTCGACTATGAAACGAGATTGTTAGTTTACTCAGATATTTGAATAGTAAGTTTATTGAGCAATATAACTTGAATAATGATGATGTATTTATAGCTAACTAACTCCGATGGCTCAGCAACCCAAATTGGGTCTTGGCCTCCGATACAAGACTTCGCCAACCATCTCGGTCCTGCGCTATGGTTCGCCAGTTGTTGGCTTGCAATTCACAGAGATCTGCCTGCACTGCATCACCCCAGCGATATCTAGGGCGACCGACAGGACGCCGACCGGTCGGTCGACCGAGATAGGCTCTTTTGACGCTACGATCCTCTTCTATTCTCTCGATGTGGCCAAGCCAACGGATAACCTTATATTAACATCACTTTTGAAATTAAATTTTAGGGCAATATATTATTTACTAGGTGACAATCCGGCTTCGCTCGTGTGAAATGTGACTCATAATACACATGTAGATATTTCTGTAGTTATCAGTTCTCAAGGAACATTATAGGCAAAGTAAGGCAAGTCATAGGTACCAACTCGAGTATACAGTTTGAAACTACAGAATCAGCGCGCGAGTGTAAACAATTTAATGACAATAAATGTGAAATGTACATATACAACAAACAGTTTCGGTCGTCCAATCACGCATGACGACTGAACGCACTCGGTCGAGTCATTGCATCGCATTGAAGCCTATGCAGGCGGAAGCGAGGAGGTGAATTTGTAATAAAACTGAAATGCGTGCGGCGCGCTTCTACGCCGCCCGAATGGGTAGTTGAAGAGACAGTCGGCTACCTTATAGTAATATGTAGATGATACAACTTGATATTTTTCCCGAGGTCTTTTGTAGCAATCACCCGTGATAGGGTCTTGTGTCAGTTAGGTGCAACAGGTATAAAACTTTTACTTTATTTTATAATATCTTGTGTTAAGCATGATGTTAAGAAATTGAAAAAAAACTTATTTATTTTATTATAAAATGACAAACAATTATCGCGCATCCAACGCCACTCTTTTTTTTCATGAATAACATCGAAGCAGACAGCAAAAACATCTTCTATAATATAAAAATAAATTGCTGAATATGTTGCTTAGCGCAAATCTCGAAAACAGCTAAACCGATTTCGCTAATTCTTTTTTAGTTGTTTTTGTTATTTTCAAGCGAAAGTTCTTATGAAAAAAAAAAATGGGTATTGAAAATCCGAGAACGAGGCGTTACGAAGTGCGCCGGGTCAGCTAGTTACACTCAAAAACTCATTTCCACTAAAAAATTTGCTCAAACCTTAGGCATGTCAGAGTCACTGGGCTAAATTTCAGATTCAGATGTAAATGGTTACACTTACATGGCTGGCCCGCAGAGACCCTGGCCACGAAACCAAGGGTCGCGGGTTCGAATCCCGCTAGGCACGCTAGGGCAAATGTTTCGTGTGATCGTCCATCAACCATCAAACTAAAACGTTTGAGTATATCTATCCGTTCGCCTAGTATCCATAGTATAAGCATAAGCTTAGTTTGGAACTAGGGAATTGATGTGTCACTCTGGACAATTTATAAAAAAATAACATACAGGCCACGGCTCTTATACTATTTTAAGTAACACTCTGTTAAGTCGTTCAAGTTACACGCTGCGAATAAGAATTCACACACATTGTTTGTTCTATTGTTTCAGACTCTCGGGTGTACTTCCAACTATAAACGCAGCGATGGCCGACATAGTGATATGTATATAGTTACATTACAAAATGAATATTATAAAATTGAAGATTTTTTTTCTTGATAGGAATTTGTAAGCTGCATTTAGACATTTAATATTAATGAATTGATTATTAATAACCACTGAGAACTAGTATATCATCTATATATTAAAATTATTTACTTAAAAAAATGTACACCTGCTCATACGATTAGTGATCAATATTTGATATTTTTTTTGCTATCTATCTCTGGTATAATACCAATACTAATATGATTATCAACATTATCCGTACCTCCAACGGACATTAATGGTATGAGTTGGTCTAGACCTCAAGTAAAGTTGTAAAATTAATACTTTGACGCTGAAAAGAGTAACTACCGAGATTCTTGCCGGTTTGTTGTTGGTAGAATCAACATTCCGAACCGGTGATAGATTCATGTTGCTTTAAGGATCACCTATTATGTAAATGTGACGACTTATAAATGCTCTCTTGAAGCCTACATAAATAAAGACAATTTGAATTTGAATGTAAGTATTTAGTTCGCAACAAAAATTTATGAACACTTTTAAACTTTGTTCCTGAGTACCTACATAAGAACGAAATATAAGGTAACCTATTTTTTCTATATTCAAAACCTCTTACCTACATATATATTTAACTTATTATCTCAATATTCTAAGGAACCAATTTTAAGGATTTAAAAAAAAAATATTTATATAATTTTTCATACAAAATAGCCAATCAAAGAATGTAAAAAAAAAATTCCTTAGAATAACGACTAATAGACTTAAATGTGGTTTCGTATGAACTAAAAATAACCTGGTATATGAAACAACCTCTGCTCAGGACTGATCCAATACAGTCGGTGTTATATTATGTAAAATGTAAAGGAAATTAATATTGTTGGTTGCATAAGTAGATGAACACTTCTGGAGAACACTTTTCAAAGCAACTTCTGAAGACACATCCTAACGGATGAGTCGGTCGGCAATAGAAATAGTTGACCAATTTTGACCTTTATTCCCAATAAGAAACATATGTTCAGTTGTTTATGTTGCTGTTCATACAATGCGAGGAGTTGATGAAGTGTGTTCAATCAAGCTTTGTTCATTGGACCGTTGCAGTGGTAACTCATTGAAAAAGATTTTCTCACATGAAAGGATTGGTTCACCTTATAACTAAAATAATCATAGATATAGGATGTAGATAGAGACTAAGATACACAATGACGGCTCGGAGACATGACCAAAATAAATTTAAACATGTGTTGGTTGACGTCTATGTGTGGGTTAAAAATAGTGTTGTCAAAGACGCACTTTTACATTATCGACTGAATTAGTTGTATACTAATAGCATGTCTGGTCAGTCCAATACATTTTAGATTTCGTATAGATTGACTTGTAACATTAACATTGTCTTGTAACAGACAGATGTCTCTACAGGCATCATTTAGACTGATAGAGAGATAAAACCGAAAAAAAAACTTATTATTTCACTTAAAAAAAATTATTTTTTCATTAAATAAGTTATTTCTTAGATAATTTATTACATTTAGGTGAAAAACATGAACATAAAATATTTTCTTCAGAAATAAAATAATATTTGTTTTAAAACCATGGATTTTACACAGATGACGTATTATTACTAAGAAATAACCAACCTGTGCTTGTAGCGGCATCTTGTATTATTCCTGCCAATCAGACTAAACTTTGCTGTAGTTCCAATTACTCACCACTGTCGCTGTTCTTGCGCGAGTTAAAGCAGTAACTTTTAAGTATGGACAGTGACCCTCTGTTGTACGTAGTATATTATTACTCTGTGCTAATAGTATAGGTATTTAAAACACTATATACTTTTGATTAATTATTTATGGCATTGATTGAAATTAGCAGTTGTACATAATAGGTAAATCGGAATTAGTCGGTAAGAAAACTCATTCTAAGTAGTTCTATAAATAATAAGATGGTAAAATGTATTCCTCGTATGTTTAGCGTGTAACGTAAAAAATAAAAAAAAATAATATGTTTTATGATTTATACCTTTATGACAAAAGGACATGACTTTTGTTTCACTGATGGAATGAAAAAAAGAAACAAATAATATACTAGCAATGATAGGTAGGTACTTTTAATTTGGTGACATTTATACAGTTAAAAATAATAGTGCAACAAATTTTTTGTTGACGTCAAAATGTTTGCTGCAGATAGTGGAGTTCTTACTGGGAGTCTAATCTGGTCTATATATAGACACTTTTCACGCATTGCTGGGTTGCTTGGAAATCTAGAAAAATTATCAGTTACATAATTACCAAGATTACCAAGTTTACTTAGATAATGAGTTCCTAATGTGAATATAATTATATTTCAACATAACTTGGCTAAATAACTTTGTATTCATGTCATGATGTCGCTAAAAGACGATTAAGTTTTTATCGATACTCGTGACGTCACCGCTTTGTCAAGCACTAGCGTAACCAAACTATTTACTATTCTGCACAATATTTTCCCCAATTCTATTTATAATCACGATGTATACTTAGAAAGATCAATTATAATGAATATAGGTACTATTGTAAACATATTTTTCTAAACCGATTACTAGCACCAATTTGACAAAATATGGTTTGAAAAAATCTAATGATAAAATCGTATTTACCTGTGAAAAGTCTTTTTAATCGGATTATTCCGTCGTGTAACCTTACAATCACGTACAGAACATGCCACCTTAATTGCACATTTAATATTCTCGATTATAATCCAAGGTTTAATACATAAATGCACAAATTTCACTGCGACGTAGAATAGACAGGGACGCTATGGCCTCTTACTCGCAAAAACATTGACATATAGGTACTTCATTCACTGTCTCTTTTTCTCTCGGGCGGTTTGAATTTCAACAGGATTTCTCTCTCCCACTATATGAAAATAATATGGAGGAAACATTTGATTGTTTGTTTGAAATGAATATAGGCTTCGAAACTACAGGACCGATTTGAAAAATTCTTTCACCAATAGAAAGTTATACTTATCAGCGAGTGTGGGCAATATTTTGTCCCAGTTCCCGAGGGAAACTGGGGCAAAATATTGCCCAATACGCGGGTAAAACCACGGGGCGCTGCTATACTTGCATAAGTTTTTAATTTTAGAACCTAAATATAGATTTTGTAACAGTGAGTTAGACAACGAAAACATAGTGAAAATTAGACAAATTTACATAAACATGGATGTGTAACCACAATCGAATATTTCCTCATCTAAGGGTAGGTATATCAGAACAATGTTCATAGCTTCAACGCACATAAACTAGACGTGTCTCAATCTTGGATCATCGTCAAAACGGGCTTAACTACAAATGGGACATGATGCTTAATAAAGAAAACCGATCTGTATAAATGTTCCGTATCAATTCCAAACGCATGAGAGCCCGCGGTCGTCAGCTAGTCGACAATCGCCACTCGCATATGGTCGCCGGCGCAGCCACCCACGTAGACCACAAAAAATCACACCTACTTATTAACCTGTACGGGACCGCACCGCCCAGCAATCAAACTTTTTTATATTCACGTGGCTGTTGGAAAAAAACTAAACTTTGATGGATTCGTCTCTGGTCTTTTGATATAATCCGAGATCTGTTTCTCTTTTAAGTTTATAGTTGACTAATTAGCCGTCATAGAATTGTGTCTTACGTAGGGATTATTCTTGTTGCAAATATTTACGTTTCAATGCAAACAATTTATATTGAAAGTTAAATAATATTAAAATAAATTGTCCAGACTGACACACCAATTCCCTAGTTCCAAACTAAGCTTATGCTTGTGCTATGGATACTTGGTAAACGGATACTTAAATACGTTTATAAACATCCATGACTCAAGTACAAATGTCCATGTTCATCACACGAAACCTTTGCCCCTAGCGGGATTCGAACCCGCGACCCTTGGTTTCGTGGCCAGGGTCTCTGACCACTCGACCAACGGTCCAGTCGAAAGTTGATTATAATATTGACATACATAGCTACATATCTAATTTAACGTATTGATTAACTTATTTTTGTTTAATAACTAGCTGTCCCGACGAACTTCGTATCGCCCAGTAAATGAAAATTGACATTGATTTGTCGATTGACATTTAACATTGACAGATACGAATCCCACCGTTTTATATGAGAAAATACTTTTGCTTTTATTTTGTTTTATCGTAAATTTTTCAATGTTTTTAATAGTTATTCTGTTATTCTGGACGAAGACAAATCTAACAAATCAAAAACAACGTAAATCGGTTCAGCCGTTCTCGACTTATAAGTGGTGTAACAAACACGACTTTGTTTTATTTATATAGATTCAGAAACAACAGCACCTGGTGGGGTTTGTTACTTATTATTTTTTTAACAATTCCCACTAGGCTGAAAAAAAAAGTAACATTCCCCACTGGTGGGCATTTGTCGGTGGGGATTTCTGGAATAATCCTAGGTGCTGAGTGTACTTCAGTTATATTGCAAGACGCTTTTTTATAACTGGGCACTTAAATATTAATTTCCTTGAAGCGCGTGCAATGCGTGCTTAGGAGCATAACTTTTCATTGTTTTTTTTTTTGGAAACAATTCGTAATGAGTAACAATATCCAAATAGACTAAATAAAACATGATGCGTTCGTACATTATCATTGTAAAACCCTGCATCCCTCGTGTCCGGCGTAACGCAGCCGATTACAGCAAGATGGATTCCCAAATGAGGCGACGGCCGCGCGCCTAAACGGAGATTGGTTTTTAATAGGGGAGCGGACTAAAAAATTATATTTAGTCCGTCAGTTAGATTATAAAAAAATTTTAAAGACGTATTTTTTTATTTATTTGTCAAACAGACACTGGCGAAGATATAGTGGATTCAAGTTGCGCGTGACATCACACGTAGGTACAATTTCAACTTACAAGAGACGTCGCAGTCCTACCTATCCAACCCAGCCCACTGTCCTATGTTGGTCTGGGACTTAAAAAGAATATGCCAACTGTGGTTCTTGTCTAGCATGTCGTAAAAGGCGACTAATGGTATATCGGGTTTTGGGTGTGTGATTGTGTAGGCGACAGGTTAGCCGCGTGTCACTACTTTTTCACAATTTTCAATCTAACCTAGCCCGGCTTTATTTTTGGCTGCATGTGGTTGAATGGAGGATGCTGCCTCTTTGACTCTGCCTACCCCTTCGGGGATTAAGGGCGTGAGGTTACGTATGTATGTAAGAGACGTCGCAAGCTCTCACTCCAAAACTTTGATGCTATTTATCTTTGTAAATTTTTTATGTTAACTTGATAACAGACTAAATAGAATTATATTTTTTTGATCCAGTGAATAAACTAAATAAATAATTGTCAGACAACATTACATACATTGATCTGATTCCAAGGTAAGTAGCTTGAGCACTTGTGTTATGGATATCAGAAGATAGCGGTGACACAATTATATACTTAAGTATTTGACATTAACACCCAGATCAAGAGACAACAAAAGTGATCTTTTGAGTCTCAAGTTTGGTCGTGGTAAGGTTTTTCCGAATGGGCGCTATATAAATATCTCGTCCACTTTGGTAGCAGTAAAGCCGGCCCTGACCTAGCTCAATATGTATGTAACTGGTTCGATGAGTTGCATAACAACGTTATGATGCATTCTCTGCATTTTCGATTCGATTCCGACTTCAGATAGAGCCAGAAATTTGAGAACGGAATACGCTAAGGAAGTCATCAATGCTGGACTTATAGAAGACGATCGATATTTGGCCATTTTCGTGCACATGTCTGTTCGTTTTCCACTATCGGCAACAACATTACCGCATTTTTACTTTCTTTCTGGGTTTTCCTTTAGAATTCGAGGCTCAATAACACACTTTCTGATACCTCCCAGAAGGAAGAAGCTTCTCGTTACCTTTACGTCAGTATTCAATTAATTGAACCATTATAGTTAACAGATAAACGATCACACTTAACGAGATCGACACAATTACTTTTAATCCGTGAAACCGATGTGGGACAATGCTCTACAATCTACTGCTAAAAGTTATATTTCCTTCATGAAAAATGTTTGTTTGTGTTATTGAAATGAAATAAGGAATTAATCCTTATTCAAATATGTTGCACCATTTGTTCTGGGACTTAAAAATTATGTTTCGACTCGCGTTCTCTTGCCTAAAAGGCGACTAATGATGTATATCAGCTTTGCGATTGTATAGTGCGCGAGATAGCCAATTTCACAATTTTCTATTTAACCCAATTAAATTTATTTTCGTCTAGAAATGGTAAAACTACATGTTCTATCTTGGCCTCTGCCTACCCCTTTGGGGATCGCGGGCACGATAGTACGTATGCATTAAAAATAATTGCAGCTAATCGCCCGACGGGCGTATGACGCTGTATTTCCGGAATCGAGACTTACAGGTGAGTAGTGAAAGTCGCAGGCGACAGATGCGGGTCACACCGCTCGCCGGCACGTATGGGCGGCCTTTGTCCACCAGTGGTCAGCACAGATGGCTAATTGATAAGCTACGTACATACACATTACGTCACACGTTAAAGGAACAAAATGTGACTCCGACATGTGACAAATCTCATGACCTCCCCAACAAATTTGGGGAGCTTTGTCATAACATACATATCACAATGATGATATACGTTGCAAGTTGAATTCTAATATACACGTAGAGGTGGTTGGGTCCAATAATTCATCTGAGGGAGGATGAAAAATGTCTTCTGACGTAGTTCATAGATAGCAATAAGATATCTGACTATTTTTTCAATCAAAGGACGTATCTAAAGATCACAGACAATTCGAATAGGGATGATGACTGCATTAAAATCTATAATTCTATTTGGTCCGTCAGTTAGATTATAAAAAATACTAGACACATGTTTTTCGCTTTATGAAATTAACAAATAATCACAAAGATAAAGACCATCAAAGTTTTGGAGTGGGAGCTTGCAACGTCACTTTGTACGAAAGCGTGACGTCACGCTCAACTTGAATGCATTGTATCTTCGTCAATGTTTGTTTGACAAATAAAAAAAAAAAAAGTGTTCAATACTTTTTTATAATCTAACTGACTTTCTTTCTTTTTTTTTTAGTCATCCAGTCTATTGTCGGTGTCAGCATGTCCACAAGTTTATTAATTCGTTTTTTTTTCACTATCAGAGCTTCATTCAGACCATCTTTTAAAAATTATCTATTTTAAGACACGAATCTAAAATATTTGAATGTGGCTCTCATTAGATAATATCTATATACATAAATCCGCGCCGGCTCGATGTGTAGAAGTCTTTATAAAGCGAAGAGGTAACAGAAGCATCCGCTAAATTGGCCACCCTCATTATTTCCCGACATAAAAGCATTAACATAACAAACAATTACATAAACTACCTTATTTCTCCCAAAAGCAGTGTATACAGCGTTGTAAACCCATTAGCACCACAAAAAGGCTATCGAAACCTTTGAGCAGTTCAGCCAGCCGGTCAAAAGTATCTCAAGCGACTTGACACTGTAAGTACCCTAAATAATTCCAGTATGAATGTAGGATTACTCAATATATGATTATTCCCACAGACCTTTCTTTGATGAAGTTCCCAGACGACTACGAATACCTTTAAAAAAGAAAATGCAACTGTAGTACATCATTGGGGACGTTTAACAGGTATTACAGTGACAAAGAGAAATGTGGCGTTAATTTATATATTAACAGCTATAGGACACATCTATAGCAGAATCCAATTTTACGAGTGATATTGGTAAATTTGCATATTAATGACAGCCCGGCATCAACCGCAGAGTACTGCATTTACAATATTGAGTATGCTCTTTTGGCTAATTGATTTTTGCTCTTGCTTAATTATGGCTTCTCAGAAGGTACTCATTCAATCCAATTATTCAAAAGTACTGGTCCAATTATACCAATCAATTAAACTACACAGTATAACAAAGTTTTATTATATTTGATTAACACTTTAACGCACACATAAAGAGGTACAATTGGCAAACTTCATGCCTAGTCGCATTCTCTACCAGTCAACAGCAAAGTTAAGCAGAGAAACATACTTGCGGTGCAGAAAAGTACGATACAAGTACACTAACATATATTAATATTATATAGTTGTTACATACGTAAACATTCATAGACTTAAAAGAATGCAGATGCACTTAAATAGAAATAACAATTTAAACCGTTTAGCAGTCATCTAGTTGCCTCTTATGAAACCTTAGCCTCTAGGGTTTCACAAGGGCAAGCTTGAATCCCTAGGGCCGAAGTGACGTGTGCAGATTCCCAAGATTTCTTTATTTCGAGTCACTGTAATATGGGAGCTTTCCTGGGGAAAAAGTAAATTATTTTTTATCTTAAAAAAAAACTGTCGCTTTATCAAATACCCCACACGAAAATTTACGTCATCAAAGTTTGAGTTGGGCATCAAAATTGGAGTGGGTCACGAAATTATAACGCGTTTTTCGTCATTTTTTATACATACATAACATCACGCCCATAATCCCCGAAGAGGTAGGCAGAGTCAAAGGGGCAACAGGCCTCTTTAACCACATTCAGTCAAAAATAAAACTGGCCTGGGTTAGATAGAAAATTGTAAAAAAGTAGTGACAAGTGGCCAGCTTGGCGCCTACACAATCACATACCCAAAACCCGATATACCATTAGTCGTCTTTTACGACATAACAGGCAAGAACCACAGTTGGCACATAATTTTTAAGTCCCATACCAATATGGAACAATGGACTGGGCTAAATAGAAAATTGTGAAAATCTAGTGACAAGTGGCTAGCTTGTCGCCTACACAATCACATACCCAAAACCCGATATACCATTAGTCGCCTCTTACGACATGCTGAGCAAGAAACACAGTTGGAACATTATTTTTAGGTCCCAGACCAACATGGGACATTTTTAGACAAGTAGTCTATTGAATAAGGACGTTTCACATGAGCAAGTTTCTGGGTTAATTTCAACACGCACCTCTAAATTTCAGAGAACAAACACTACAAGCTCGTGAGGGAAAATTACCGTGCAACAGGAAACCTGCGCTTGTAGATAACAATGATGGTGGACATAATATATTTATGAATTATGTGGTTCAGTTCTCCTGACTGCGGCAGGAGGCTAGTAGGTAAATGGTAATCGCCTCAGTGGGCATAATCACCACAACGTATAATATAAGTGGAGACTTTTAAGGTGCTACATCTTCATGTTGTTTTTTATTTTGCAATGTATTGATATTTCTTCTATGTTAACCAGGCTCGTTAAATCTGCGATTAGTTTTTGCAGATGATCAATTTTGCCATACAAATAAATGCAGGATGAAATTGTAAACGATAAATCTATGATCGGGCCAAGTGGCCTATGTCCAGCAGTGCTATATAACTATAGCCGACGACGAAGTAGACTCAAACTCAAACTCAAAATAGCTTTATTTACGTAGGCCTCAAAAAAAAACACTTGTAAATCGTCAAGTAATAGGTACAAAATAGAACAAATTGAATTCTACCACCAGTTCGGAATGTTGCATCTACCGAGAAGAAACTGAGACTGTTCGAAATTTGGGTAAGAGACATAAAATGTTAATAACTTTTTCTTGTGACTCCGCCGACATGGAATTCAGTCTATTACATAGAGATTATCAAACACCCTGCGGGATCTATACATTTTTGGGGAATAAAAGTACATGTTTACTCATATAAACTTTCACAGGTTTCAAACTATTAGAGTGGCAAACTTATATTGATATGAGTACACTCGAGTAGTTCAGGCGCGAATATAACAGACAGGTAGGCAGCGTTTCTTTCGCATTTTCAATATCACCAAAGATGAACTATGCGACAAGGTATGGTTCAATTTATTTCAACGTATGCTGTAGCGCAGACTTCCCGGGCGAAGTTTGCCTCGCGGCAAACTTGCGGCTGCTGAACCTTAAGGCAAGTCAGCGGTGCTAATAGACGCGCTTTGTCTGCCACTGTCGGCTCTGACAACCGTTTGTCGGCGCCAGTTCCGACGGTACTTGGCGAACATACTTAGTCAACAAGAATCGAAGGTTCAGACAGGGGAGACGAGGGTGATATACTTTTTCCGACTCATAATATTGTGAAGTACATTAAAACATAGTTGGTAAATTCGAAAAATTCGACAACAGGTTGGGCGCCATTGTGTATAAAACACATTGTCGACCCCAGGTTGGGCGCCATTGTATAAAAAAAAATATGTAAAAATTGAAAAAATAGTGATGTGAAAGAATTAAACCTTTGTTAAAAACACAAAAATGCATACGTTACTTAAATATTCACTAAAGTTTTGCCTGAATAAAGTAAAAATAAAATTATTTTGTGACACCCGTAAGAGGTTAGAGGTTAAATAATTTGGCGCGCATGAACACAAAATATTATAGGACCATAGCACTTTTACAGATTTTACATTTAGCCTTTGTTAAGAACTGCATACATGTTAAAGTTAATTATTTTGCTTAATAAAGGAAGAACCTTCGAATAAATAATGTCTATGCGGGCTTTTTTTACTCGGGGAAATTTTTAACTTGCTTAAAGAGTAATTTTCAAATTAATGATGTGTTACTTTGTAGCATCCCATGTTGGTCTGACATACGAAAATGAATGTTCTGTTTTCCTTGTCTAGCATATCTTAAAAGGCCTCCTCGTGTGTGTGTTTATGATTGTGTGGGCAATGAGCTTGCCACTTGTCACTACTTTACCAGATTTTTTCATCTAATTAAACTGAATTAAATTTTTCAACCGACTTCTAAAAAGGAGGAGGGTCTCATTTTGATCGTATATATGTATCGCTAAATATGGTTTAAGGTGGTTATTGCTCCATGAACGTTTTCTTTCCCTTCGGGGATTGCAGGCGTGTGGATACTATTGTTTGCGCGAGCGCACTTCAGTTAAGGGGTCGAGGAGTCTAATACGCATGTGGGTGGATGGAGCGGCCAGAGTAAAGGCCGCGACGAAAACTGCACATAAAAAAAATCAACTAGAATGTGTAACCGTGATCCAAATTGTCTCGTTGCACTAGGTTAACGACGGTCAGGCGGACAGTCTGCAACGTAATTACCGAATCGCTAATTCCTGGATCGTGGTCTAAACGGACCCCAACTAAGCACGGGACATAATAACGGTAGGCAGTTGAAGATGATGAAAAACAATGGTGTCTTCTATGAAACAAGTTGGCATTATAATTGTATTTTTTTATCATGTCAGATACAAATCAAGACGCGCCTACGCAAGTATATGCTGTTCTCAGTAAGTCGTAGCGGAGTTATATAGGGTGTCCCAAAATTAACGAATTTGAATTAAATAGAATAATCAATCTATCTCTGGCAAATATTTATCATAAAAATATTTTTATACAAACAAGTCGTTGTCCATACTAATATTGGGAATGTGAATGGGTTTTTAGGTGGAAAAACATTTCACCTAATTATATTCCAGACCTTTCTGCCCTAACCACTATTCGTGCCGTCTTGTAGCGACAAAAAATATATTCATACCATTTTTTTTGAGATTGTCCCGTTATAAAATAGCGGAGAAACCGTCAATTTAAAAAAAGTCGCAAACTACTGTGATTGGACTAAGAGGGTTGAATAACTAATGGTCCTCTACAAAATTGTACCTACTTACATTTTATAATTAATCAGTGAACATAATACCCAACAACATACCTTCAGAACATAGGTGGTGGATTTTTCCGTTCAAATTATGTAAATTGCCGGCCTTTGCAGCACAAGAATAATTTATTGCATCAGAAATGAATGCACTGTAGTTTCAGTCACAGATTAGAGGGGGAGCTAAGTGGGTAAAAGCCCCTCTTCAATTTAAGGGCATGTTACCTTGATGAGCCCTAGGTTGCTCTGAAGTCATTAGATATGTATAGGCCTTAAATAGAAGCTTAGCGAAATACGTCTTGTAATAAAATCCGATTGAAAAGTCAAGCAAGTCTCGCCGTGGTGAAGTATGGATGGGTGACCAAAATTTATATCGGCGACTTCTACGAAAGTTAATCTGCCGGCCTCGTGTAGAAAGTCATTTGTTGGTTAATTGATTTAAAGGAAGAACGGAACCGTAAAAGCTGATAGTTAATGACATTATCTCAATTGATAACATTTTTAATCATTGATAAGAATTGTGTAGAGATACTTATACGTTGTGGTAGGTATGGCAAAGCCAACTTGATCTAGACTGATCAATCTAACAACAGAAATGCAAAGAAACATAGCTATAAGAATTCATGATTGACGAACAAAGTAGTGTTTTTGGTCGATTTCTTTTTAACATATGATTTAGAATAGTTACCTCTGACAAGATTCTAAAATTAACAAAACAAAAAGTAAATAGGGATAATGACACCATTCGCAAATAATAAAGTCATAATTTATTTTAAATTACACAATGTTTAAGACAGTACCAACCTTACATTTATATTTTCATTTAAAAATAGCTTAGAAATAGAAAACATTTATTAGTTAGCAATTCATTTGTGCATTTTGACAGCTGATAAAAATAAATGGTGGTGTCATCTACCCTAATGCAAATAATGAGTTCAATAAGCGAAGTTATCTACTAGCAAATAACCACATGTAATAATAATGTTGGATATACGATTACATATGCATGCCATATACTCAAATATATTCCTGGTGCTATAAGGATAGAAGACAGTGAAAACCAATAAGTACTTATAAATATATCAATACTTTATGGGTCAAATAATACCAGTATATTTGTGAAATGCAGGGACTGCTTTTTTTTAATGATATATGCCAGTATTGTTAAGGTAGATTGACAGATACAATGAGAGTGCTATTTTCTATTTCAAAATATTGCAATAAGGCAACTAGGTCTCATAACAGAATACTTATAATAAGAAAAACAGTGCATACTCATTTTGAAATAAATTTATTAAGTATATATTATCAATTACAACTGATTATTAATTTGTATTCTGATGTTACCTCATTTAAGTCGCCTGTTATGAGCCATAATGATGTATTGTGACCTTTTTCACACCGGACAATACCTAAGCCAGATATAGACTTAGATCTGACTTTTCAAGCCATTCAAGATCCCAATATAGTTAACACATTGTCCTACTACTATTTTATGTCATATTAAATATAAATATGAGTAATCGCACAGCATATGATAAAAATTGAGTGTTATCTCAGCATAATCAAACATGATACAATTGGGACAGATTTTACTGATATTAAGGTAAAAAATAATAAAGAAAGAATATATATCTATAATCTAATGTTAAAGTGTTTCTCCTTAACCTTCCTTTTTATGACAAACAATATGTTTTACCCATATAATTAATATGTGACATACAATTATCTGATCCTGAAAGTTGCATAACATTTCAGTTGTGGTGATCATAACCAATGGAACCGCGGGAATCGAACTCGCGCCCCTTATGTGGAAAGCAAAATACTTGAAATTAAAAGACTATTATTACAAATTCAAATTGGTAATAATATTAACACTGACTCGATTACCATTATACAAAAACCGCACAGCATTTTATATAAAGACGGATAGATATACACTATAAGTTATCTAAATTAATGATTAAATGAGTAATAAACCTTTTCCTGTACAAATATTTAATCTATATAGAAGCATTCTAAATAAAACATCTCAGAAAAAATCTTTCGCTCTATGCAATGCAATGACTAATTAAACCCATCTTCTAACACATATTTTTTGTAGTTCTGTTATTGAATACCCATAAATTTGCTAATTAGTTGTAGGACAGATATCCTACATATTGCAAAAATTGTTAACAACTTACCACTTTTGAAGCAACATTCAGATTTTGGATAAGATGTAATACATGGTCTTCTTATCGTTGTTATCTAACTACGGGAGTTCAATTTGGTTACTTTCAAATATGATTATCTTACAAAACTATCCAGTAGGTATACAAAGAACATGCTATATGGAGGCATAAACATGATGCTGGAAACATTTTCATGGTTGTACAAAATATATATTCATGAAGAAAGAATACAAATTCATCAAGAGTAGGTTTCTGGACAAAAACAATAGATAATGAAATAAAAAAAGACATTCTATTATTGTTTTCGACAACTGAAATATGCAAGATATTTCAGTTTTAGTTCAGTTATCATAGAGAAACACCCAACCAAGACCTAATCTGATTATGGCTATCAGTACCAATCGCAGATTAAAGGGAAAAAATAAAATAAAAAATCATAGAGAAACAATATAATATTTAAGCATTCTTAGATAGAGCCGAGGAGTCAGGTACAGATATGTTGAATTTTTCCTGGGCGACTAACTGGGCTAAGCTGATGTATAAGTTTCGAAGCGTCTCTTAACATGGTTGGAAGAAACACCAGACATTGGTACCTTAAGATACAATATTAAAGCATGGAGGTACAGTGTGCTGTCACAACTGTACTCAATTGTTCTGATAATATAATATTTTATCAATTAAATTAACGGAGTTGTGAACAATAAACTACCGTCGCAGTTTTATAAAATCACATTTTATTTCAAGCTCAAAAATATTATGCAGTTTGTTCGTCAAGAAAATTATTGCAACAGAAACAATTTGTAGTGACTAGAAATTTTATTATAATTTAAATGGTAATGAAAGACTTCACATAACATAGTAGGTATTAAGTTACCAGTCTTGGACATGACAGAATAAATAGGAATATTTTTAATTTACCTCTTAAAAAGTTAATCAAAGACTCCTGGTTTATATATTTTATGGGAAAATCTTGGGCAATAGCCAAGAATTTATTGCTCTGACAAAATAGGGAATAAAATTAATCAGTTGATATGGTTATAATGATGATGACAATGGTTGTTCAAAATAAAGTGATATGAATGGTAAAATTCTACCTTGCTGGGGACATGAAAAATATTCATCTTCCGCTTATTTTATTTTCTTTTAATATATGCAGAAAATTAACAAAAGAACGGCAGCCAGGACAAGACATTAGGGTGCAATACAGTAATTTATAGGTATAGAATGGCTAAGCCAGTGTGAGAGATAACTGGATAAAAATAAATCATTGTAAAAAGATACAGGATAATTATACATGGATACTGCAATGCTATTTATTAGAATTATATATTGATTATACTTTATTTGTTCATATATATTTGACTGTATCATTACAGCTATTTTTGTACACACTAAATGACATAAAGAAAACATACATTTATCAAGGCAGATTGGTGTTCATACAACGAAATAAGGCACGAAAATAAGATTGGCTGATAAGAAAATCGTTATCTTGCAAATAAATGCCAAAAAAAATAAGGAAACACTGTAATAAGGATTAAAACTAAACCAGTCTACAGCGAAATGTGGACAAAAAAGTACGTGAACAAAATGTTATTGTTGTGGCAAAAACGACGTGTGGGGGAAGATACGCACAGCCCAAGGGAAGAAGATAAAGAGTTCGCAGGGTAACAAAAGTGACTCACCGCTGTGCTCAGTGAAAATGTTGGAGCCGAGAATGCGAGGGTCCTTCGGAACTCGAGGCTTCGCCCGCACGGAGCGCATGGACGCGCCGCTGGCGCCGCCGCGCTCCTTGGCCTGCTGCGCCCCCATCGTGCTGCCTCACGGCGCCACCCTTCGTACCGGCCTGCGACCACGCTCCGACCCGCCGACGCACAACTAATTCAATATAATCAACTGCAACCCAGTGTCCTTACACTCCATAACAGGAGGCCGCCTAGCCGCTTAGCCGCCAAGCAACACCCACTACAGTCAAATCACGATATTATACGATATTCATGTCTCAGTTCTTGTAACTTGCTGATACAACATTACCGGGACCGTTCGCTCGTAAAAAACAACACAATCTCCGCCATTAAATGTGCGACTGACATGTTTGATTGACGTCGATTTTTTAGTTTACGCTCGCTCCCGTCGCTAGCAGCACTGTGCGTGAACCACAGACTATACAAAATCAAACGACCAATCCGCGTGGGCTGTTACCATAGAC
The DNA here is from genome assembly GCA_951394215.1 of Glyphodes perspectalis. Classification (NCBI taxonomy): domain Eukaryota; kingdom Metazoa; phylum Arthropoda; class Insecta; order Lepidoptera; family Crambidae; genus Glyphodes; species Glyphodes perspectalis. Next base: position 850,758 of record OX596199.1, read on the forward strand.
TGGTTTCACTTTTTAAAAGTTATACGTTTTGTGTGGTTTTGGGTAGGAAGACTTTGGATTCCTAGTCTATGATTTAAAAAAGTACAATTCCGTCCGAATGGTGGCGTTGTATTCGCTTATTTTCAATGACTACTTGTCATTTTTACCATCCTCAGTTAGCATCTTATTCCTCAGACTAAGGAAACAACACGTTATATATACATTTCCTTAGTCTAAGTCTTATTCGTAATATATATATGCAACATGGGGTCACATTAAGTAAATTTAGCAAACAATAATAAGGTTTCGTTATTTTTTAGCTACATAATATGCCGATATTTACAAGTGGATAAATATTCCATAAAATCTTCACCAATCACTGTATAAGGAAATACAGTGAAGTTTAATGTTTGAAAAAAAAAATGCGTCCAAGTAACTTTGGATATTTTAAAAATTATCAGAGATAATACGCCAAAGTGTAAAATACCGACTAAGGCGCCACCATTGTATTAAGTAAAAACTAAAGCAGATAGTACATTAAAAGGTCGCAGCGCGGCGTTCTAACCTCAGACTAAAGTCTCGAGGTTCTAACATATGAATAAAGAATAAAATGTTGATAGTATTTTTTAATGGTGCAAATGTAACCATTGTTAAAAAAGGTTTATTGCTATTTAATTTGGAAATAAGTATTTTCTGGTTTATTTTTAAAATGTACGGCTAATGACGCCTTTTAGACTCTGTGGTTTTGCAGTGCATGGAGGGAAATTTTAAAAGCAAATTGCAATATCATACGAGGGATCAAAAGGATAACATTTGAATCGTTCTAGAAAAGATTTCACAACTTTGATTAGATACACAATCATAATTTTACAAAAATAGGAAGAGGTAATTCGTGATGGAATAAAATACCTATTCATGTTTTCTTTTTTTTTAATAAAATTTACACTTGGTGAACTACATAGATAAATCGTGCTGTTCTAATTACATAATTAGTAACATCTAATACATTTTATTAAGTACGAATACATTTATTCTAAGTATATGTGGTTAATTAATTTGAAATTTATGTTAATGCATTTTTGTCTCAAATAAAAGGAAACCCAATCGGAGGTTCCAAGGCTTATAAGCCGGTATTTACAATCGAATTAAGTAGGTTTTCATTGAAGTGATAAGTATGACTATACTATTGAACTATTAAGCATTTACTTTTAAATTTGATTAGGCATGCAGCATAAAAAATCATTGTGGTACCATTAATGGGGATTTGTCTGTTTCAAGTAAGTAAATTAATAATATGACTTATATTGTAATAATAAATAACATTATTATGGCAAAATAAATAAGGTACCTACATACTAAACCTTTACCTATTATAAGTAAATTAATGTAACCTACTAACATTTTAAAGTACTTAAATTTTTACCGATGCTATGATGATGATGATATAGTTCTTTACCTACTAACAAACTATTTGCACAACATTATTACAGAATTCTCTGTAATATAGAGGATATTATATTCTCGATTAGAAATATTGTGACGTTACGTAAAAATTGTTTAACGCCTTACACCAATGGGTAGTTTACCTATAAATCGTGCTTGCGCATTTTATTTAATTTATTATTGTTAATAATTACTTATACAAATGTATTTGTATCAAATTATGTTTTATACTAACCATCTTTGGCACGACCCTTTAACCCGATTACCCCTTGATATGAAAAAGGATCACCATACATAAAGGTACCTATATGTACCTTATAGGTAGGTACTCAAAATGAAGGCAGAGTGATATTTTTTTCAAACCTAATTATAACTTTACTTTTTGTAAGAAACATAAGTAATACTTTTCATTGGAAAAAAAAAATACAGGGAAAAATTCAAATAAAACATGAATAAATACATTTCGAGCACGAAATGGTAAATAAATATTTATGTCAAATACAAGCAATAAAAATAACGATAAATAATAATAACTAAGTAGTCGTTAAAATCACAATCAATTGCACACTAGTTAACACAATTCCTTGTAATCATTTCCTTTATAGTTAACACTACATTATGAGGGTTACCTTATAATCTCGGGTAATAATACTGTCTGTCATCCATTATCAACACGTTATATTTTTTTAGTTTAGTAAATGAAAAATTAATATGCAATACATTCACAGGTACAAAGTCAGACCGTAGATCTCAAATGTTTCCTTAATTAATCACAAGATAATTTATTTTTTATTATTTTTCTACCAATGAGGGGTTGCTTGCATTTAATTTTGATAAATAGTAATAAACTTTACGTTTTGGAATACTTTTCTAACGTAGAACTTCATACCTGCAGTTATCGGTGTGTATATTTAAATTGGATTGTGTTATCTAGAATTAAGTAACCCTCTATGGCTCATTCACGCCCATCACAATCTATCGTTACAACCATATCATATCACAATAGGGATAACGGAAAATCGCGCTAGGCACAAGTGAGCCCAATTACCTACCTACTCCCAACCTCTTTCATATACTTACTAATACATTTTTATCTTAAAATAATTTTGAAATAGGCATTCCGACAATAAAATAGACGCAAATAATATTGGCTTAAATACTAACAGCATTTGCTTAAAAATATTCACTGGTATGTGCTTTTCTATTATGCGTGTAAGTAAGTAGTAAATGTTTATCATAGCTTGTGTTATTGCATTCTTAATTATGACAACACCTCCACTAAGCTGGAACTTGTTATAATCGAGTTACAAAGTAGACTACGAGTTAATAAGCTATACTTAAGTACTTATTAAAGTAAAGTGCTATTATTATTAGCACAGACGTATAATAAACATGTTGAATGTGAATACGAATACCGAAGCTTCTCAATCACACACATGTGCAAAACATCTATTTTGATGATAAAAATATTTAACGGCCTACTTCTACTAATATTACCTACTTTACTTAACTCAGTCGGAGCTAACAGGAATGAACCTAAGTTTAGACGGAGCAAGCCGTCAGGAACACGCTCCACCCTTTAGTAATCACTAACTTCGTTTTTTCTCACTCAAAAATCAGTCGAAAATACTTTTTAACAAGTCTGCTAGAACTGTTCCGAAAAATGTCAGCTGCGGGACACCGAAATACTGTTGATTTTACTTGGAGTGCCGTAGTTACCTGGAAAATTTTATCAGAACGTCATGAATATAAGACCTATACATAATTAAGAGTTATGCTACAGAGGCGACGCAAACATTGTAGGTATTTCTAAAATTGATTGACTTAATGAGTGTGCTCTGAACACAAGAAGTTTTATGATTTAGTGAGTTACAACATCATTAAAGGTATGTAATATTTAAATAACGTATCTCAGTGGTAGGCGAAGTTCATTCCTGCTAACCCTATTTATTTCTTAGATACGTATAATTATAAGATCCACTTCTATAAAAAATATCTAAGAAACTTACTAAGTAACTGCTACTGTGACTAGTATTTCTATTATATAAATATTATTGCGTTTTATTATTATTATAAGCATGAAGTCTTTTATAATTAAGTATCGGTTCGATTTTAACAAGTTCACAGCGAGTTTAGAAAAGTAATTTAAGTCAGAGTTTAACTTTACAAATATTTAAAATCCAGAGGCATATCCAAAAATGTTACTCTATGTACATAAGTCTATACAATTTTAATAACAACGTCCCTAATTTTAATATTTAAATTCTATCATCATCCCACAAATCCACTTTTTTTTTAATTAATATCAATGTAATCGATAGACAATTTCAATTGTTTTCTTTTTACCAAAACACTAGTCAACAATTTTTTTTACAGAATCAACTCATTCCCGTTTTTTTATAAATCAATAACAGCTGATTCAGATTCAGTTATCCAAATGTTCCCATCAGGTCACATTTTTGAGATATAAGAGAACAAAGAGACTAAAATTGGCTTTAAGGTCGATTTCAATAATGATAAATCATTGGCTGACTGCATTAATGATAATTACAAAACTTTTCATATCTATCGTCTTTTGTGGAAAGTAATAATCCCAATTTTTTGATAAACAGTGTAAATTTTATTGCTGTATTCTGTAGAGAGAAGATGCAGCTTGAAATGTATGAAAAAATATGGTAAAGCTTAACTAGACTTAATGTTAAGCATTCTGACTATCAATCGCATGTATTATGTTTACGTTTTAATAATCTTTATGCTGTTAAATAAATCAACAAAAAGCGTTTAAATAAATTGCAATTTTTTCAATAGTCTAGTTCTAGTCAAATATAACTAAAAAATGTGACGTGATAGGAAAATGTTTTTAATAGAATTGTTTTAGGCTGGTACTGATCAGTAGAAAAAGTTATAAATTGTTGCGGCAAAATAAAAAATTGTTGACTAGTGAATCGCTTTGGATAGTATCTAAATTGTCTTAAATATTCAAAATTGGAATGCACGAAGTTTGTCATCTCCAGGAAGTATAGTCTGTGGAATAAAAAGAATTTATTCCTGCCAAATGATATTCGCGCACTGATCTGTCGCGTTTTTGTACGTTTGTTTTGATTGTTAGAAGATTTACGGCAGACATTTACGGCAGAGGCGCTTCTTCGTAGAAATCGGGTTCATCGTCTTTGTCAATATCCTTTTGAGCTCCATCCAACTGTAAGAAGAAAGACGATAAGGTTATTAATTAACATTTCAACAATAGGTGAGTATAGGTCTTGCCACCTACAGAGACCACGAAAATTTGTAAGTGCCGATTAAGAGTTATAATATTTTTGATGATTTTTTTTTTCTCTCTGCCTACCCCGCTAGGGAAGTGGCGTGAAGTTTAGTTAGTTAGTTATGAAATTTTATTGGTCATGGTTGCGAACTGAATGTTATCTACATACTTACCTATAATAGCTGTGAGACGATTTCAATAGTATGGTATAACTATACATCTACACTTGTCATTTGTCATTTCATTGTCATTGAACCCCACAAAATTATTTGGTAGGTAGGTATATTACAAGCAGCGCCCCGCGGTTTCACCCGCGTAGCTTCCGGTCCGTGGGATATAGAGAAAAAATAGCTTATGTTACTTGCTGATAATGTAGCTATCCATCGATTAAAATTTTTTCAAAACGTTCCAGTATTTTCAGAGCCTATTCAATACAAACAACCAAAATTTCGCCTCTGTATAATATTGGTGTAGGTTGTTATTTAGACCCGCGTAAATATATTTGCTGATGGATAAATTATTCTAGTGTTAAAAGCTTGAACCGTTGAAGGTTATTGGCAAATTTTCAAAATGTCCGCCAAGGATACGCGTGGGTAAACAACTATTTGTGAAGATATTATCTAACAATGCCTACATAATACCTAATTAAAAAGCACCAGGGCACTGGACAAAGCAATCTGAATCTGTAACTTTCAAGGAGTATAAATCGGTTCAGTTTACGAGTGCAAAGTCTTAAGTGGGTAGAAAGTGGAGCGCTTTATAAAGGCACAGAAGCATTTTAAATGGCCAATAGTTCTGAAATCAACAGTAAATAAACAACAAATCTTTATTATGACCCGGCTGAGATATACTTAGTTACTTTTTATGTTCTAACTAAACTAAACTTCACTTCCCTTGCCTTATGTTCTAATCGGGTTTTAGTTCTAAATCAATAACTAGCTTCTGCCGGCGGGTTCACCAGCGTATTCAGTCTGTTATAGTTACATCAATTCTTATTGTGCATCCTGCGTGTTCGAATAAAATGCCTATGTACTTCCCTAAGACGTAAATTTATAGAGCATCTAATTTCATTACGACCAGTCAGAAAATGTGACAGGCAGGCGGAGTTACTCTCACATTGATACTATGGAAGCCATCATTAGCCAGCCAGCCAGATTTGTGACACTGGCTGCAAACATCGCAACAATCCAAACGATAATATTAATAATAAACGGGTTGCTAGTACCAGGCCTTATGACTCTTGGTTGCCTCCTTGGTCTATTGGTGTAGCTTAGTTAAGGATCAAAACGTTCCAGGTTCAAATCCGCAATCGAGCCAAAAATTTGTGTCTGGGTATTTCAACATTGTAAGTAATAACCCTGAATCAGGAAGTTGGCGGTTGTCACCCCTTGATCCGGAAAGCACGTTAAGCCGTCGCTCCTGCATCTGATTTCTCTTCGGTCATGTCAGGTCGCCGTCTCACTGGACTATGAAAGCGTAATTGGCTAAGCCTCGTTGAGATTGGCCGTAGTAACTGGAATCGTTTAAGAGAAATATTGTATAATACTCACCGCTCTGAGCTGCAAAGGTGTAAACACGTACACGAGGGCCATTCGGAGCGGCACCATCAGCACCAAGAAGAACGGCAGCGCCAGCGTGAACCGCGATGACTTGACGGCGTACAGCACGCAGATGCCGGCGAACTGGATCAGGGTGTACATGTGCATCCTCATGGTAGGAACCTGCAATGAGAAATAGTCATACATAGGTATAGGTACATTTGTTCATTGTGTAAGGACCGTGCCTTATGGTGTTCGGTTCTCTCTGCCTACCCCGCTAGGGAAATGGCGTGAAGATTGTTAGTTTTTTGACATAATCGTTATTATTAAAACTGGTGATCCGTTAGGTCGGCCATTATTAGTTTGATATATTTTTTAAAATGATTTATTGAAATTTTAGATTTCTGCACTCCTTCTCCATATAAACTTTAACTGTGCCAAATATCATACTTCTCCGTCCGCGTAATTTTCATAAAAAGGGGTACAAAGTTTTTGCTTCACGTATTAATATACAGTTTTCTGGCTACGTATCGTGGATGAACTGGACAGACAAATCATTGATATGGATCGTATGATAATAACCTTGATTAAGAACTCTGTACAGCTGAATGGAGAAATTCTTACAATAGTTTTTTTTTATCAGGACATTCAATGGAGTACCTATTTATCTCAGATTGTTCACGTGAATTTTATCGTGATATAAATCTTTAGAAAGTATTCAGAACTGACAAGTAGATATACTCCAATATAATATAGATCTTACTAGTACTGCGATGGTTTACTATATTCTAAGTGTTTGTTTTACTAAGCAGCATATTACACATCACTGCATCCACCCTAATACTCAGATATTTAGACAGAAAGTCGAACTACCTAATTCAGGACAAATTACAAAAAGCTTCACAATACTCACCCTCCTCACATAAGGAATTTGAGGGTGATGCTTCACCGGTTTGAACAGGAGGATGAAGCGGTCCCAGAACTGAATGCCGCCCAGGGTGGAGATGCCCATGTAGAGGAACACACCGAAGAGCACCGCCATGGGCACCATGCGGAGCCAGCGGGACGCCAGCACCGAGATGCCGCACAGCAAGGAGACCAGCAGGCCGGTTAAACGTTGTTCTGGAATTCGGATGCACATACATTACAAGACGTCATTCAATAAAAATATCATCTATATATTATTCAAATAAAACGTTAATTTATTGTCATACACGAGCATAGGGAAAATCTAAAATCGGATGAGTATCAATCTAAAGGAGCGTGTTAGACAGCTTTCTTCGGATTTACTCGAGAAAACAAGAAAACAATGAAACTGTCATATAGATTTCTATTTTTATCAATTATTATTAGCAACTTTCAGGATGGAGGAATAGAACTGAGGTTTGTAATTGAATAGGTGTCGAGCTAGCCACTTAAATAATAAATTCCCCAGACCGACACACCAATCCCTAGTTCTAAACTAAGCTTATATGCTTGTACTTACTATGGATATTAGGTGAACAGATGGACATACTTAAATACGTTTATAAACATCCATGACTCGAGTACAAATGTCCATGTTCATCACACGAAACATTTGCCCCTAGCGGGATTCAAACCCGCCTGATATCCTGGCCAGGGTCTCTGACCACTAGACTAACGGGCCAGAAAACGACTTATCACTGCTTATTGACTAAATTCGATCCAACCAATTTAATTTGAGGCTGGAAGTGATTAATGAAGTTTGTTGCCCGGATTTGCCTATACATTCAAGGATCGCTGGCGTAATAGTGCGTAGGCGTCGAGCTCGTCAACTTTTCATAACTATCAATTCAAATTCTACATTCCTTTGAGGATCACCGTTTCTTCTGGTATGTACGTGGGGTCCTATTTAATATGACCCTGAATCCTATTGTATGATTTAGTTTAGATATTTATAAAAAGTGTATAATTAACAAGTACTTTTGACACTGTGAAGAGTGACTTCTGAGTTTCTTCTCGGTAAAATCAATATTTCAAACGGTTGGTGGATTTATAATTTCATTTTTGAAGCCAACATTTTGTTTTTGGATTTTTTTGGATATACTGACCTTTAACCTCGACAATGTACGGCTTGTCACCCGGCGCGTGGGTGGTCGACATGACGGTGAGCGCGGAAACATGGCTGACGGACCGCACGGTCGCCACGCACTGCCACGGCGCGCCGAACATGCCACACACGCCATTCACCAGCGACATGATCACGATGTCCATGTGGAACCCGCTGCCCTTCTTCAGGCGGCGCTCCGGTTTGTCTATTATGAGCCTGGAAGGGAGCGTGGCGTAAGAACAACCCTGTATAAACGAAGACGAAGACGGCAAACATCTGGACTATACTATGGTAACATAAAGATAGTTACTATACTCTTTGGGTTACATTAATAAAAGTGGAGCTACGCTTCAGCTGACACAAGATTGAGATAAACGGATCAGAGAAGGAGGTTATATTTTTTTATTTCAATGGAATAAGAGGTTTTTAAATTTATTTTATCAAAAACAACTTTCGTATTTAGAGCTTTGGTACATATAAAATACTAGTTTACAGGTGTAGTTTGTAAATAGATTTTAAAATGTATAATAACTGCGTGTATACCTATGTGAAACTAACTAATTAATTGCCTTTTACAGATTTGACTGTCATTACTGAATGGCCTAGTTGTGTGTTCTACGACTATGATGACACCTATATAGTATCTTTAGAAAGATTGTACATTGCAGGACGTGCCAGTTAGTATATAAATAATAGTAAAAAACCGTTATTTAATCTAGGCGTCTATGAGTAGGTATTATATTGTTAATAGGTTTTGCAGTAATGTGCATAGAACGCATTATATCTATTATTTATCAAACTGTATTCTAGGATATTTCAAAAATACCCGTGAAAATCAGGTGCGCATAACATTTTGGCGCCAACAATGACATTTCTAAAAGTATTAACGCCAATTTTATAGATTTTTAGTGGGTATTTTGGCAATAGTTCACTAACTTTCTGACTTTCAACGATATTATCTTGCCAAAGTTTACTACTAGGTATTGTTTGTGTGCTAGGCGCCAAAAGCATAATGCACATTGACAATTTCGTACAGACGTATAATTTTTTTTTTTATATGTAATAAACATGATTTCTGGAGGTAGTTCGTGTCTTGTTTTGGTCTCCTAACTTATACTAAAACACACGCACATTGCTACTTTGATATATGAGTTAAATAGCGACTGCCATTTCACTCTAAGCTAGTATCTATAAAAACGCTTTACGCGTAAGTAAGTTTGCCAAATCAATTTCTAGGTTTGAAACAAATAGAGACGTTAAAATGCATCTAAGCAAATTACACCGGAAAGTAAAATTATTAATGACAATTATTATGTACTTAATTAAATTATAAATCGATAAGCCAGACAATTTTATAATTTAAAGCGATAAAATTAGACTGGCTCGATGGCGCATTCTGTAGTGACCCTGCCCCATGCGCTAAGAGTTGTGGCTTCGATCCCCACCCAGAACAAACATTAGTATTATGAATACTTGTGTTTGTTCTGTGTCTGGTTGTTAATATTTAATATTTAAGTATATATTTGTAATACCACTGTGGATTCTGATATCCGTAACACAAGTGCTTAAGCTACTTACTTCGGAGTCAGATCAATGTTTGTGATGTCGTCGGATATTTATTTATAAAACAAAAACAAAAATATACAGTTTCCCGTTAGGGAAGTGGCGTGGAGTTTAGTTAGTTAGTTAGTTAGTCAGCTTCACAAAAGGAACAGCATATACTTAGAGGGCGTGCAGCCGGACTCACTGCCTCATAAAAAGACAGTCTATTATTTTCAACAAAGTCGTGTCTACAACGAATATTCCGTTAAAAAGTTACAACAAAGATAAATTCCACGACCATCGTAATATATGTTCGAAATACAACATGTAAACTAGTATTTTATTATAATCTGGCCACAGAGAGAATGCTACTATGACAATTATTATTTACACGTAGTATACATTGCATGTTATCGTGTCAATCTTAAACATTGACTCCATAAGCCGGATTTAAACATACCTCTTTGTAACATTCATAATGGCAATCTCACCATAACACCACAGTGACTTCGCTAAGCTCATATCGCAAGCGCTTGGCAGCCATTCTCATAGCAATTAGAAAGACTGCATTTTTTTGGCAAAGGGACAGCTCTCTATAAATAGTGTGCGGAAGAATTCGCATAGCATAATGACTATCTACACACAGCTACATACTAGTCATGAGTACTCATGTTTAGAATCGCTAACATTTTGAATACGGACGTCGTGGTTACAGACTGAAAATACAGTATTATATACTGGACTGACTTATTGAAATCAAAATAATCCATCAAAATAAGTGCATAGAAGCTCATTACATTGTAAAATGTTGTATTGGCAATGAGTAACAATATACGGTATAGAAAAAGACTATCAAATAATAAAATATCCACCAGATGTTAACATTAGGCAACCGAGTCTAATAACACATTCGGTCCCCATTCATGCAACAGTGTTGGATGAAAAGGAACCCGTTAAACCAGACCACCTGACGCAAATTGTTGGATATTATACGGTTGCGGTATCGACGACTATTGTCCACACCATACTACACCATTACTAACTATTTTGTGATACTTTCCAAATACTATTTGAATTCGGGTTTCTCACGTAACCGTGATGTATCACTAGCTTTATTTTACGCTTCTATGCACCTTTAAAACTGATCTGTAACCACACCGTCTCCACGCAGCAAGCATCTTACTCTGCAATATGAGTTTCCATAAACACGATGATGTAGACCATGAGAGCCGGTAGGGCCATGACGAGTGCGGCCCAGAAAGGAATTGTTTCCAGGCCAGGGTTGGCAGGGACGAGCCAGGATCGAATCGCCGTGGGTTGGAGGCCTTCGGGTACGTTCAGGGTTTCGGTCCAGACTTGGTTCACTAGGCAGGATACGACCACCATCAAGACGATGGCAATCGGGACTCCGAAGTCTCCAAGGGCACGGCGGGCCTGGTGGTAATATCAAAAATGCTGTATTTCAAGGTATGGAGTAAATAAACGTATTTTGACAGACATCAGACGGAAAAAGAAAAATAAGCAGAAGTACGTTGGGTGTATGCATCGTATGCGATCTTATAGGAGTATAACACTTACACTACGTCCCAGGAACTTTCCGTTGCGGAAGATACGCAGGTAGTACGCGATGATGAATGTGGCGAGAGTCAGCATCGTACAAAATAGAGCTGTGTTGGGTTTCGGTATGATGGCAGCATGTGTCATTGGGATTGTAGCATTTGCTGGAAGAAATATAAACAATAGTTATTAAGTTTTGCTTAATTTATACATAGATACAGCTGGAGAATATACAATATAATTTGCATACTTAGATAAAAGAAACTGTCACGGTATATGCATATAACTTCGGACTAATTATCATCAAATCTTGTTTAATCTCATCAAAACTCACTTTCAAAGTGTTGACAAAAGTCACAATATGTAGACGAGCTAATTTGATAGTAAAAGACTAAAATAGTGTAAGTAGAATATTGAATATCTTACCCATCACCTTTAAGTAATAAAAATATATCTACCGAAACCTTTTTTGATTAACTTAAAAATAATCTAAAACTTACCTGCAAGAGTTACGTTGGCAATGGTCGCGTTCACTACTGGTTCAGGGTTGGGGTATTCCCTCATCAGAGGGTGGTTCCGGTATACGTTGATCGTGGCTGTGATAGGTTCACCAATGAAGATTAGCGATATGAGGAAGGCGAAGATGTCCTCTGTGAATCTGTAGGATCAGAAAACACAATATGAATATGTAACTGGGCCGTTTTATGTCCCATAAGAGTTCCATAAGAGACGAAATACGGTATTGTTACGGAACACATAATGTACCTTCCTCAGTCCTACACAATAGCTTAGATGTGAACATCTAATATTGGCTTGGAAATAAGAATATTTCTACATATTAAGAGAGCAATAAGTTTAGGTACACAGTCGGGGTTGCTTTCGTATGATCGCAGATGTTATATTTTCTGTGTTATACCTACATCAAAAATGATAATTAATTTCGAGACACCTAGTACCTACGTAAAAGTTTTTTATTTATATTAAGCCCGAAATTTTTTAATGGCTTTGTAATTTTACATTATCTAGGTCTTTTAGTGAGATTATATTGTGCAGCTTATGTTCTTTCACTTGACTGGCTCAATGGCGCATTGCGTAGTGACTCTGCCCTTTGCGCCAAAAGTTGTGGGTTCGATTCCCACCCATGACAAACATTCGTGTAATGAATACTTGTATTTGTTCTGAGTCCGGATGTTAATGTCTAATATTAAAATATGTTTTTGTATTATCACTGTTGATTCTGATATCCGTAACACAAGTGCTTAAGCTACTTAACTCAGAGTCCGATCAATGTTTGTGATGTTGTAGAATATTTATTTATTTATAGTCCAATTTAAGTATTAGATACTAACATTACGTTGTTTCAGCTATTTACTTAGGTGTTCAGAAATAAACAGACGGGTATACCTATATACTTTGGCATCTATACTAATATTATAAAGAGGAAAGATTGTATTTTTGTAGTTTTAAGTGTGTGTATGTTTGCATGAATAAACTCAAAAACTACTGTGCCGATTCCAACAATTCTTACACCATTGGAAAGCTACATTATCCGAAAGTAACATTGGCTATATTTTATCCCCATATGCCTACAGGAACGGCAACTATGCGGATGAAACCGCGGGGCGCTGCTAGTTTCTAATACAAAGGACGAATGTAACCAAAAATGTTACCTGGTTATCTTCTTCACGGCTACACTCCCTTCTACTGAGGCGACGGCTAGAGCTATTACGATCATCCACAGTCCGCAGTACATGCGGGCGGCGAGGAAGTCGAACCCGTACGATCGGCAGAAGTTACTCAGCGCGTCGTCTAGTAAAAGAAGTGGACCAGTGGCACCCGTGATCATCATTGGTTGTCCTGCGAGCAGGGCGAAGATTACTCCACCTGCACACGTGAAAACCTGAAAATCACAATATGATTACGACCAACTCCTGTCATAGATTTTTTCATAAGTTTCTTAAATGGTAACGTAAAATGCTAGAAAGGTTACGAGTTAAAAAGATTTTTACTAGGACATGTTTTATCACAGTGATTCTGATACTCATTTCTTATCATAATCCTCCTAGCCTTATATTCATTGTTTAGTCGTTGTCCGCTTAGACCACGATTCAGGATTTAGCATGTCTGGTTGACATTCAATTGACTGCCAATCTGATCTTTGTAACCCTTAAGAAGGGGAACCAGACCATTCGGTATTCTGATATCTATAAAAAAATTATTAAATTGACTGGTTCGATGGCGCATTTGGTAGTGACCCTGCCCCATGCGCCAAGAGTTGTGGGTTCGATCTCCTCCCAGGACAAACATTCATGTGATGAATACTTATGTTTGTTCTGTGTCTGAGTGTTAATATCTAATATTTAATTAAATATATATATTTGTAATATGTACCACTGTTGATTCTGATATCTGTTACACAAAACGGATAGATATACTTAAATATGTAAATAAACATCCATGAATCGAGTACAAATGTCCATGTTCATCAAACGAAACATTTGCCCCTAGCGGGATTCGAACCCGCGACCCTCGGTTTCGTGGCCAGGGTCTCTAACCACTCATCCAACGGGCCTGTAGTCAACTTCATCAACTTGTCTAGAGAGTTCCTTTATATTTTAACACAGTAGACTCCAGAAGAGTGGTAATTCATTTATTGGTCTTAGTATTAAAATAATTACTTAATAAACTTCCAGAAAGTCTACTAGCATTACCTTCACATAAGTTCAAATTGTGCATTAAAGCGATTTTAATGAGTAAGGGCTACTATAAGATTGAAGACTTCCTAAATGATAAGCATATATGTTTAACCTCGTAATGAAGTGTTCATCTGTAGTATTGTTGCCTAGTAAGTGTAGATAATTAAGTACGAAATTGTAAATTTTGGCATTTAGAAGAGTAACTATCGAGTTTCTTGCCGGTTTCTTCTCGATACAGTCTACCTTCCGAACCGGTGGTAATACTTTTTTTTCTGTTTAAATTTACTATTTATAAGTGCTTCTTTGTCGCCTATATAAATAAAGAGATTTTGAATTTGAATTTGAAAAGGAAGGCTTACCAATGTTTCAGATATTCCGATTTGCCCGTGAGTCTTCTCCGCGAGGAGACCGCCGAAGGTGATGGCGGAGGACAGGGCTGCGAAGTACATGAAAATAGTCGCGGCGGCACACTGGCCATTTAAAGCGTCCTTGAAGTCTGACATGTAGAATGGGTAGCGGCGCTTGACGTCCCGGATCACTCCTGCAGGAACAGACAACGTATTTGAGATAATATCGAATTATTGTGGTGTGCTATTCAAAATCCTCTTTTCGTAATGGAGCATCAGGAGTAAGTAACACAGTTAAATAATTGAAAGTGACGTTGAGTGAGTTCTGATTTAATGTTAATATTTTTCAGCAAATCATTGTTGTGTGTTCAGTCAGTACCTATATAAATATTGCTAATTAGTTATGGTTTGTAAAAACCCAATTTTAATTTCTCATTGCCAAGTATATCTGACTACATCGTGTATTTAACCTCTATATTCCCCTGAAACAAGTGAGGAAGTTAGTATTTTAAGAAAACTCTACCCAGAACACTGTTTAACAAACACATTAAGCAAAGTTTACCCTAAAAATGAATCATAGCTCAAGGATTATAATCAATATAAGAAACATCAAGAACAACCAACAAAAACAGCAAAAAAAAGTACCTCCAAATAGGCGTCCGGATCTCGAAAGCGGATCATCAGGTTCCTTCGGCGGCGGAGAGCCCTTCTCGGCCTCCAGCAGCGCCTTCTTCTCGTCAACCGGCGACTTCTCAACCTCGGCAGCTTGCCGCTTCTTCTCCAACGCCTCCCGCTTCCGTTTGCGAATCATGTCGCTCTTCGCGCGCAACTCGTCAAACGGAAGAAGGGCCTGCCGCTCCCAGTCGCCGGGCGGCAAAACGATCGAGTCATCAAGGAACTCGTTGATTCCGGATAAAAGTTCTCGCCGATCATCCGCTTTGTAAGCCATCGAGTGGAACGATGGATTTGACATCAGCGTCGAAATTGAACGACCGACTTCGTGATAATCCAAGTCTGCGTCGCTCGGTCCGAGCAGAATGAACATGAATCGGACCGGGATACGCACTTCTGTTATCGAAGGCATGAATATTCCTTGAGCGAGTCTTACGAAGGCAATGGTGGGCTGTTCGAGGAAGCCGACTGCACCGACGAGGACTGTTGTCGCCTCTGCGTCTTCTGGGATACGTTTCATGATGGATTCGTTGTGACCTCGTCTGAGTTCGTCTTGGGAGCCATCGACTACTTGTTGGGCTAAGTATTCAACTTCTTTCATATCGATAGCAGCTGACGACGACTTCTTGCGCTCTGATCGGTCCATAGGCAAGGCATGAGAGCTACGACGGCGTCTTTGTTCGTTGAGGTTCTGTACACGGAAATATAAGTATTAAAGTCTAGAAATAGTATTGCCTCGGTCCTTCTATGAAGTGTTTAGAGGCAAATAACATGATAGCAGTTATGGGTTTCTAATGTATGGTCAATTTACAAATGATTGTTTGGTAACGAAATTATTAAGCGCAATATCACACATGTCGCTACGATTCCGTTTCTGTATCTCGAAACGTTTCATGATGGAGTCCTTATTAACACCAAAAAATTAAAACGCAAAATTCAATATTGCATGCCAGGAAAAAACATGTTTACGAATTTCATAATTTACATTTTGAATGTGAATCATCATGTAGCAGATGCTCCTAACAGACTTTAAACTCAAAGTTTAAAGTAAATAAGAAAGTTTCAAACCAATGAAGATACTGTCCTACAATTTTCCATGAAGAATTTAAATCCAAATATAGCCGTTTATCAATATGCAAATATTCGCGTTGAAAGTACAAGGCTATATTAGCATATGGACATGTCCTCCATTGCCATATGGACATGTGTAATCGGAGAGACATATGATAATTTTGCTACAAAACAAGGCTATATTCTAAATAGGGTAGATATTTCAATAATGACTCATTTAAAGTCTGAAGATACATAACTGAATAATGATAAGTATACTAATACGCATTTGATGATGAATAGACAACATAGTGTTGTTACCGTGCAGTCGAATAAAACTATCGATGAAATATGATACGAAATATCGATAAACTATTAGACTTTGTTTGATAAGTATTTTGTAACATTTACGATTTAATAATGGTTAATTACTTCTATAAATTGTATTATTTGTTATTTTATTTTCAATTTAACATAAATAGTCTAACAGCTTTACTTCGATGAAGATCTAATTTCAATTTATACATCATGCATGCCTTTGAACTATTTTATGGTTTTACATGATATAGGTGTTGGATAATACCGACTATTTATTCCTAAGTCTAGTATAAAGATATTGTTAAGTAGGTACCTTTTTTCACAACCATCATAGATCAACTACTTAAGATATTGATTAAAGTAGGAACTTAATTAGTTATATTGTATCTACTTAGTGAATAATGTTTCTAATAGCATTCGATGTATGTATATGTAGGTATACTGTATACGAATGACGTTTCCATAACAATACAATAGGGTAGCGGACAAAAAAATTATATTTAGTCCGTCAGTTAAATTATAAAAAAAATTTAACACGTATTTTTTCATTTATTTGTCAAACAAACACTGGCGAAGATACAGCGGATTCAAGTTGCGCGTGACGTCACACGTATGTACAACTTTTACTAACAAGTGACATCGGTAGCCCCCACTCCAAAACTTTGATGCTCTTTATTTTTGTATTTTTTTGTTATCTTGATAAAGCAAAAAATATGTGTATTGTATTTTTGTATAATCTAATTGACGGACTAAATAGAATAATATTTTTTTGACCTAGTATTATACCCTATTGATACAAGGCTGATGCGGTTAGATACAATGACGCTTCGCATATTTGAAAGCTATCAAATGTTGGCTAAAGATAACTTCTACTGTAATATGTGATTATAAATTAGCACAACATTTATTTTAGAAAATACTGGAAAGAAATTATATGATAAATACAATATGTAGTCGTAATTTTAAATTAATTACTAATGTGCGGTAGTTTAAAATCCGTCAGATTTTAGCTAATTTGAATCTAGTCTTGTAACATGATAGCGCTTAAATAAAATCATGCCTGCTCGTATTTCATGATCACAGCCAAAGTAATTTTAAACACCGCATATTTTGTCAGTTTTATTTTAAAAACACGACACACTTATTCATAAGCTGTAACTGTAACAAACAGCAGAATAATCTAATGAGTAGAACTCCATACTCCGTGCAAATGGCGATACTGAAAAGAAAACAACAATTCTAGCCAATGGTAAGTACAGATGACGGAATGAATTTCAAACAACGCTGTTTCAAACAAAAGCCCTCACTATCGTCTAAGTCACTAGCAAGATAAAGATGCTAAATCGTTTCTAGATGAACTTGTGAGCAAGAATATTTAATGTTTCGTAAATATAACATAATATTGTCAATGGTGATAAGCATTATGGTATAATTAAATACATGTACAATTTACTCCGTAATATCTATTTGGTGACTTACAATTTTATCACGAACTTTGACATGAAGAACAATATCTAGTACTTTGTACATAGAATTGATTATAATCTCAAACATTGTTAGGACACTTTTGTATAACTGCTGAAATCATAAAATGTAAACATCATTGGTACTTAATTTTCAATACATTTCAAATGGTTACGCAAATCCATTTAATGAACTTGTAGTGTTTGCAATGCTTATAGCAATAGTACAAACTACATTAAAAGGAAATTAAACGAGAAATGAACCTTCTAATGGCTAATAATTAAAACAAATAAGTGTGGAAAATGTTCTTTATATACCTAGTCTTTTAACAGCGCTTATTAAGTCGTTTCATAACCATATTGGAGCATAGTTGAACATTTACCTACGAGTTGTAAAAGGATATTATGTTTTTATAAAATAACTTTCACCAAATAGACAATACGAACGTAATCAAAAAACACTAAACTAATTTTTTTTACGAAACATAATAAATATCTTGTTATACAGAAGTGCAAACCAATTGAACGAGAATAAATTTTGTAAGTAATTTTCAACTCTTTTAAAAAATTCTTCAGACAGTCTGCAAACCATTTGTTAAAAATAAGACTATTTCCGAAATGATACTGTTTCTATTACAAATAAAACCTAAATTTGATCATGCAATGATACAAAACTACATATTATCACACGTCATGTAGATATCACAAAAATGTTAATACGTTGATTTACTGTAATCTGAACGATTGCAGAAAAATACTGAAAAATACTCTTTAAGAATTACAAAATGAACTAAGGCTATTGTTATTCATTTATTATTCATTTATTATAAACCTTTAAAGGTATGATTGACATGTTTAAGACATGGTTATATGAAACCCAAGTTTTTATGTTATTGGAAAAATGTAATGCCTGTTACTATGCAGAAAATTGCCTATCCTTCTAATAAATTTCATCAATTTACAGTTAGACGTGTTATTACGTGGATGTATTCGATAGGAATGTTACTCTAAAACCTGTATTAACAACCAACATAGTTAACCTATAAAGGGTAAGAACTTCCCTCTTCTGCCCTTGCTACTGAATTGAAATATATTGTACTATGACTATAATATAATACTTAAATTTCGATATTCTTAAAAAAGGACATTGCATTTTCACAGATCATAAAAAGATGTCAATTGATATAGAATTTGTCTTGACCTAGACGTCTTGAAGACTTTAGTAATTATGCTGACGGTCTGCAGAATCGTTCAATCAGTTACAAATATCTCTAGCGTCACTGGTTTGCCATTCCCGTTGTATTTTCAAACTAAAGGCCGGTTTCACCGCTTACTGATAAGTCCCCGATAGCCTATCAGTAAAATATCTGCCAGGAAAATTACAGATTATTATTTAAAGTCTGATTTTTCGACAGTAAAAAATTCGAGTGTAAAACACAAATAAACGATAAAAGTTGAATAAAAACATTTAGGATTTTAAAAAGCAAAGTATTTTTTTCATGTAGACTTCAAAAAGTCCACAAAAATATTCGTTAAAAAAAAACAATGTGTATTTTCCAATTCTATCACGAAGAAACCAGCAAGAAAAAGGGTTTTGTTTAGTTAAATAATAGACACATCATCCCCTAATTGCAATTTTTTTTACTTTATTTAATTTTTATCTCACTATTGAAAAATCAACCTGAAATTCGTCAACTATTCTCGTCAGCTATCTGAAACTTTCAGGGACCGTTGAAACCGGTTCAGGCTAAAGCGGGCTCCGTCTCGGCCCTGGGAGGCACGCGCACAGGGCTGGTCCGTACGATGAGGTGCGTGCTGTGCCGGCGGCAGGCCGGCGCCGAGCACACCGAGCAGCGCTGCTTGCCCAGCCCGCCGGGCTCCTCCACCCACAGCGACTGCGGCCGCGTTACAATAACAGTCAACTTTGTAGTCGAGGCTTACGAATCCGGGAATCCGGTGGATCCGGAATCCGGACGGTCCGGTGAAAGAATTATTGATAAAAAATAACAGCGCTGTTGCTGCAATTTCAATCCCTAATTGCAATCCGAGAAACCTTATCCGGTAATCTAGTAGATCCGGCATAGTTTTCAATCCGGCTGAATCTCTGAAAATCCTACCGGATCCGACCGGATTGAAGATGACACCGGACCGCAATCCCTAATTACTAAGTTTACCCCCCTATGAGGGTATCCACATTACCTTCAGGTAAACAATGGCAAGTCTCTGGGGCTAATAGCTTTACTATCTAAAGCGTCCGTATGTCATGTCATACGAACTACGCCAAGGGCGCGAGGTTACGAATAGTTTTTTAACTATAGTATGTATATCAAGGAATAGCAAGGCTTCTCTACTTGCAGCGACAAAGCGTTGTCGGTAGGTAGGTATACACCATAAGTAGTTACAGAAGGATCACTTAAGCCTGGACTCTTTAATTACACTGGTATAGGTATGTTTGTAACGCTCTCAAACTTTGTCGGTGACAAAATTTTCTTCATACAATAGACGTAAAATATAGTAAAATTATCATATTAGAACAAAGCACTTAGAATTAGGATACAATAATAATTATATGTATAATACCTGCACCGATCCACCGACCATGATCCAAAAATTGTCTGGTCCCCATCTTATGGTTACGAAGGTCAGATCGGCAGTTGCTTCAATGTTATTGCCAGACTAGCTAAATAATGGATCATGGTCTAAGCGGACCCCGTCTAAGCACGGGACATAACGCTAGGTAGATGATACTAGATGATGTATAATACTTGCACTGATTTTACGTAGGTACAGTCTTTTAAATACATCTGTTTTACCTAAAGTTCACTTGCAAATAGTAAGCGAACTATTTTACCTAAAGTTCACAAAAAAATATCTAGCGAACTATTTTACCTAAAGTTCACTAAAAAATATCTAGCGAACTATTTTACCTAAAGTTCACTAGCAAATAGTGAAGCGAAAGTAGATTACGTTATACTGTATATACACCTACACACAAAGTATAGATTAATCTACTTCCATATTGCTAAACACATTATTATAATCAAATTTCATTGAATAACTTAAATCAATCTTGTTTACGTAGACCAAATTCATAAATTTTCCATGTTTACAGTTTTCCCACGTAAGTCACCAGCCTCCAGTCAGGTGTCTACAAAGTAATAAAGTTGGAAAACCAAATACCTATGAGTATGCAAACGTCATATTAGTTTAATAACTTTACCAACCATGCAGGTGAACTTCATAGCACTACCTTTAATTAATGAATTAATAAAGACAAGATCTACACCGACCAGCCAACGTATAAATAACTTCAAGACATAGTTGTTGTCTAACCTAATATCGATGTAGAGAACTTTGACATGCTACAATAAGCAAATTTTGAAGTACCTGCATAGATTGAAATAGCTTGCCCTGGCAACATTAATTAATTTGTGTTAATACCGTTACTTCCTAGCATAGTTTTGTTTTAATAAACTGTATGAATCGCAGCTGTGATACTGATCTATCTATACTCTTCGTAGACACGCGCTTCCTAAAATCATAACAAACTCGAATCAAATGTTCATAGTTAAAATCTCCATCATCAGTTCCAATTTTGACCAGTCAGTTCGCAAACGAACTCCCATCGGCGGCTTACAATGGAAATTTAAATTCTAACAGTCGCCATTAAATTACAAATTGGCTGCCAAAACTTGATGAGTTCAACAATAGCTGTCGACGCGTCCTAATGTTTTATGTGTATCAAACGTTTGGGTCACCTCCGCACCGTTGCAATCACATTTAAGTTTTATGCACTCGAACAGATTCTAAATCATCGAGATATATGTACTACGTAGTACTGATATCTCGATGTTCTTAATTAATAATTCAACAACGGATGTTAAATGACAAGTCAAAAAATACACTTTTAAAGAGCTGTCTAAACGCAATCTCTTCAAATATTTTGTATGGGCTTGTCAACTTAAGACATCACAGTCTTGTCAACTGACTTAAAATTAATCAGTTTTTGTATAATAAAAAATCGTAGACGCAATATAATTCAAAATCAATAAGGTTTTTTCTTTTTCAGAATTGATATTTCAAAATTAAATATATAAGGTGTCAACATCTCAATTGACTTGCAGCCGAGGACGTGACTCGTACGCGCCAAACAGGTAGGTCCTCCTTGAGCGACAATAGTGAGAAAAGTTGATATCGACGCAGGATTTATACGATATTACGATCTCGTATCTCATAAACTACTTTAAACGGATATTAGAATGTCACGCTTAGGTATTATAAATGTTTGAGTGCGAACGGTGTTAGTTTCTGATGTTTCTGTTTAGCTGTAATATTGTGCTAACTGTGTCTCTTTCCCAGTAGGTTGTAAGGCACCTAAAGGTGTATTGGGTAGCAAGTTTTCTTCTAATACTGAATGTTATTTTTAACTAAAAGTGGTTTGGTTTAGTGCTTCTTTGACTCGACCTACTCCTTTAGCGGCTGCGGGCATGATGTATGAAAAGAATCTTGACACACATTACTTAATAAATACTACAACAATTACATACAATTGTAATTTTTAAATTACTTAATGTGGTTAAACAGGCCCCTTTGACTCTGGTTACCTCTTCGGGGATTATGGGCGTGTATGTAATTGACTAGCCCGTTGGTCGAGTGGCTACGAAACCAAAGGGTCGCGGGTTCGAATCCCGCTAGGGGCAAAAGTTTCGTGTGATGAACATGGACATTTGTACTCGAGTCATGGATGTTTAAGGTAAACGTAAAGTATGTCTATCCGTTCACCTAGTATCCATAGCACAAGCATAAGCTTAGTTTGGGACTAGGGAATTGGTGTCAGTTTGAAGAATTTATTTATTATTTGTTATTATCATTAATAAAAAATAAAAATAAAAATTTAATTGGGCATAAACATCGTCGAGCTGAATGAATGAATCAGATGTATTGGGAACTAAATTATAGTATTTACGAGTCTATGATTGATTTTATATTTAATATTAAAAGCATTCTTTTTTATTTTATATTTGATTTGAGTCAGGTGAATATATATGTACGTATATATACTGAGTTCTCGTCGAGCTTTACTTCTATAATTTCTAGAATCTAGAATATTGAGATTACCGCTTCTATAAATTGTTAGCAATTAAATATCATACAATTCTGTAACGCTTAATTTACACCACAAGATGGCAAATAATGATAATCCCGGACTGAATTAAGTCTAGTGTTACAATGTCATTATTATTTCCGCTAGATAAGTAGTTATTATTACAAATGCCACCTGCAATAAATAACGATAGCCCAAAAAGTAAGTCATTGTCACAATAAATACCTAATTTTGTAATGTAGTCTAAATATTGGCACAATACATTAATATTTTAATATACCTATAAACTTGTTACTGCAGTGCCGTAAACGTTCGCATGATTGAAACAGTTTAACGAATAGTGCATAGTCTTCACATGCTTATAATATCATATCGTTGAAACTACTAACTGTTAAGTTTATCTCTTACCATCAGTTTACCTGATAACTTAGTCGAACACAACTAACTATCTACGCGTACCTATAGTATGTATTCGAAGAAGAATATATTATATTTCTTAGTCTGTCCATCTGTATGTTTATTAAATCAGATACAGTTTTCACAGTTGTTTGTAGTTTATATCGATTATTAAATTGTTCGTGATGAAAAGGGACGTAAGTATTATACGCTGTAAATCCCCTTTTGATTTGAAGCCGCGCATTTAATAAATTTCAAATAGATGTTTAGACTCGTATTGGTATTTGGAATTTAATTAAAAATGTGACTGGCTAAAAAGACTATATGTGGTCATTCTCTACACCCGAAAACAATATGCCCGTAAACATTAGATATGAAATACCAATATAATCCCTTCCCCATCTCGGAATTCCCTTACAAACTTGATTGTGGCTAGCCGAATGGAGACAAGCAAAGTTGCGGAAGTTAGTTAAATATAACTTTATTGTCTGTGGTCCGTGTCCAGACAGTCTAAAGTGGACAAAGAATGCTTTTGTGGTATTTGGTTGGGGTACGAATGTATTATACAATATAGCAATTATACTATACTACATACTACATGATATAATATAGTTAGAGAGTCGTGACAGTAGTAGACATAATAAATATTATGTCACGAATCTAATGCATTGTAATGTGTATTTTTTGGAATTGGGACAGATTTATCTATACTTACTTATAATAAATCTGTAGAGAGGTCAATTCTGTACATGAAATATATTTTCAAAATAACTATCAGGGGGTGATTACTGATTAGTGATCGATACTGATGCCAAAAATGCAACCAGTAAAATTTTTGTCTGTCTGTCTGTCTGTATGTTCCTTATAGAAACAAAAACTACTCGACGGATTTTAACGAAACTTGGTACAAATATTTTTCATACTCCTGGGCAGGTTATAGTATACTTTTCATCACGCTACAATCAATAGGAGCAGAGTAGTGAAGGGAAATGTTGGGAAAACGGGAGAAGTTACTCCATTTTTTAAGCTTCCGTCGCGTGTGCAGCCTTAATGGTTAAAGTTACATAGAAATCATGTATGACGGAAATAGTCTTTATAATATTAACCATAAACGCGGGTGACACCGCTGGCACAGCTAGTTTATTATAAGATATACCGTTATTTATATTTTTTGGGCATGTTGTTGGTATTAGGTGTGTCAGGATCGTAGCAAATGGAAGGATGTGATCTCTGCCTACCCCAATGACGTGACATTATGTATGTGTGTATGTATTATATGTATTAGCATTTCTTAGTAGGTAGTTAATTAGTAGTAACTTAATTAACCTTAAATTGTTGACCAGTAAAATACTTTCAATCCTAATAAAAAAAAGCGTTGACTCTACTAGATTCAGACTCAATAAGCCCACAGGC
Organism: Glyphodes perspectalis; assembly: GCA_951394215.1. Taxonomy (NCBI): domain Eukaryota; kingdom Metazoa; phylum Arthropoda; class Insecta; order Lepidoptera; family Crambidae; genus Glyphodes; species Glyphodes perspectalis. The sequence continues at coordinate 875,609 of OX596199.1, forward strand.
TCTAAGGTATTTTTATCACCTAGTGATTTGTGAGTCTTTTTTAAGTTGTGTTAAAATAAATCAATTAAAAAAAATGTGTTTGTTGTTTCCTAAACTTTTCTGTATTTTTTTACGTCATTTCGGTTATCTTCTCCACCGTGGCAATACGCAAACCCTGACGGGCACATTCCTATATTTCGCCAGTAGAATTATCGTTATCTCCGATAAGCACTTATCCATTGCTGTTTTAACAATAATATGATGTAATGATATTGGTTTGTTGTAATGAGATTATTTGTAAAACAATTATTCCAAATATTTTTTTAAAACTAAACCTACAGTGTTCAGTTCCCCTGTAGGGCAAATGTCTCCCCCAATTTTTTCCACTTCTGTCTGTCCTGGGTCTTTCCAGGAGGTGCGGAAATTAGGAAGTTAATTTCTGATCTTGAAAGGGTGATGACGTAGACTTCTAAGCCCCTTGCATTTATTTATATATCGTACCAAATACTGTCTAACAGTATTTGGTTCGATTTCTAACCAGCTTTTAAAAAGGTTGACGATGGACCTTATATGAAGGCTACGACTTTGCGATATCTCTAACATTGGAAACGTTTGTAAGTTACCGGCAGTATGGCTGCGGGATGACTGGTTCGTTAACGCATTTGATAGTGACCCTGTCCTATGCGCTAAGGATTGTGGGTTCTATCCCCACCTAAGTGTCTAGGTGTAAATATGTAATATTTAAGTATTGTAACAGGTACCACTGTCAATTCTGATATTCGTAAGACAAGACTTGAGCTACTCAATCCGGAATCAGATCAAGGAATGTGATCAGTGATGATATCTGATATATTTAGTACTATCTGACCCAGCGCACTTCGTTACGCACCGTTCTAGGATTTTCAATACCCATTTTTTTTTTTTATTTTTTTGCGCAACTTTTTATTTTTTCTTTCATATGAACATTCATCTGACAATAACAATCTCAACTAGAAAGAATTAGCGAATTCGGTAAAGCCGTTCTCAGGTTATAGCGTGACCAGGAGCAATAGGGGTTCATTTTTCTATACATATATTATAATAAACTGATTTCAAATATACTAAGCGACAAGACTTTACATACCTATGGCATCTAGGTATATATTTCATTCAGGACCTAAGTACTAACTGAGTTTCAAAGTATAGCATGTTTTGATAAAATCACTCTTTATTCAGGTCATTGTACAAATATTGTAAAACAATAAATTTAAAAGCGATAGTACGATTTACACCGATAACATTTTATAGTGCGTCAAACGTTGATAAGGAATCTGCAATTTTATTGAAAATCGGTTCAAAAACAACTTGTATATTAATGGTTCCTCTATATGTATGTTCCCAGGCTTGGTGTGTATAAGTATATAAGCAATGGCGGGCTATGCCTTTTTTAGGTCTGGGGCGGCGAAGAGCTGTACGAGGCCCCTAATAGGTATACGAGCAGCGTGGGAGGGAAGGGGGGGGGGGGGGTCCACTGCTTGATACAAGAACTTGGCGATAATATGAGGCCCCCCAAACCAGACGCCCGGGGGCGGACCGCCCCTGCCGCGCCCAGGTTAGTCCGCCACTGTATATTAGTACATAACTGCTAGTCTGTATTACAAAAGATAAAATGCTACAATTGAGAACAGTTTTTTCCAATCATAGAAAAATAAATGATTCTAGTCTAATTAGGTATAATCACGTAAATATTTGCAACAAAATCACTTTTTATTTGCCACAAATCTACTTTTTAAATTAAATTTCATTATTCAAAAAGATATTGCATAGAACGGTGGTAGCTCAGTGGTAAGGACACGCGCCTCATAACCGTGGGGTGCGGGTTCAAACACGGGCACGTATCTCTGGATTGTTCAAATCTATGTACTATACCATCTATACCACTAGCTTAGCGGTGAGGGTAAACATCGTGATGAAACCTGCACATTTCAACTAGTATGGATGTATAGCCATGATCCAAAATGTGTCTGGTTCCCCTATCTAAGGGTTTCGAGATCAGATCGGTAGTTGCTTCAACGTGATTACCAGACTTGCTAAATCCTGGATCATGGTCTAAGCGGACTCCGTCTAAGCACGGGAAATAACGCTAGGAGGATGATAATATTAAAAAAGATATTGCATGAAAGGTACTCTAACAAATATTTAAACGATTTGATGAAAATTCTAAAACAAGCTAGATATATTAGAGAGCTTTATTTAAAAAAAAAATAATGACCTGGCAATATTTTTTCAATATACAAAGACTATATTCGTTTCTATATTCCATATTTAAGACTTACAAAGTTGTTGCAAGTATTTTCTAGAACAATTTAAACTTAAAATTGTATTCCTCTCTTTGAATTTAACCTTGAGAATAAGCGGTAGCTGGTACGAAAACATCAATCGATTATCGCTCTATCTTTAATCGAGAGGTTTTATCATTCATTGTGAAAACGTGACCACGAACAAATATCATAAGGCATCTGTCTTAAGAGATGACTTACGATGTGTGATAGATAATTTAAATTGCATATCAAAAATTGTATGTACAACAAAACAATTTTACATAGATGTACAATTTGTATATTACACTTGAACCTACGTTAGGAAGACATATTTTTCTCATCAGCAAGCGTGTTAGTAGCTAATATTGCACTAGAGACGAAACTATTCATTTGAAAAATAACACAATTAAAATAATTATTTTTACATGTCTCGTACGTAAGTAGTACACATTGGGTTTGCTACGCAATGCTAGTTTGTGACGACACTAACAGGCGACGAGAGTAAATCATTCGTCTGTAAAACTTGGTACGAAAATAATTGGCACGCAAAGTAAAATAAGTGTCAGTAACAAATATTTGCTGAAATATTGAAATTATCACGAGGGCGGAGTTTGTATACCGTGTATTCTAACACGTCTTTATGAACTTGGTAAGAACTTCCTCCGGGCTAGGTATTAATTACTCGGGAAAGAGATCTAAAATTACCGTCTTGTTCACATAGTTTAAAGATACCTTTACGCCAACAATACCAAGGAGGTAGAGAAAGGCCAATGGAAGATAAACTTCTTAAACCTTATTCAGCGAAAAAAGAAAAGGTGCGTTAATCTGTATATATTAATAAATACGTGAAGTAATAACTTTGTACCCCTTTTTATGAGAATTAATCGAACGGAGGAGTATGAGATTTGGCATAGTTAAAATTTATATGGAGAAGGAGTGCAGAAAGCCAATATTTAAATAAATAATAAAAAAAAATCAAACAAATAATTGACGAATTTCGACCGGTGGGCGATCACTGTAATAATAATAAGGTACAATCCTGAACATCTGTTGCATTACTCGCAAGTTTTTCCAGTCACCGTAATAAAAGTTTGACAGAAAATTGTGAAATAGTAGTAGCTATAGCTTGTTGCCCACATAATCACAAACGCAATAACTACACCATTGGTTTTACATGCTAGACAAGGAACACATTTGACAATTTCATTTTAAGTCCCAGACCAACAACAGAGCCATTTGATTCGTTGTAGTTGTAGGCACAGGTATATTATGGAAGTGAATAATTTCGCCAGCGCATTGTAGAATATATATCGTGACGTCGAATATACAACGAATGTTGTCTGTTGATACCGTCATTGGAACTACAGCTTGTCCAGTTAAAAACGTCACTGTACGTACATTCTAGATTTACTCAGTTGGAAAGAGAAAAAAAATCCAAATAAATGCGTCTGTAAGAACAATATTGAAGTTTGCTTTATTTTATAGTAATATCCTTTTCGAATAAATTTAAATCCAAAGATAAGCTGGGGCGCGGTAAACACGATCGTTTCTACCCCTGCCTACTTCCACCGGAATACCCTCAATGTATTGTCTCATTATACAATATCCGTAACACCAGTGATTAACAATTTTGGAGACCGCATTCGAATAAACTTTGGAATGACTCGCCTTCTCTGAAGCAAGAAAAATAAAAACGGATAATATGTCTATGGGACATTTTACAATAGGAATATTTTGCTAAAGGGACATTTTACGATAGGGAAAAATATGAGAAAAGCTGATTGAAATGACCCTTTGCAACCAGTGCACATTCTGTAAAAGACATTCTGTATCTAAGCATCTCTTACATTATAAAAAATTACGATACCTAAATTTGAATGAAGGGGTCCGATGGGTGGCACAACATCAATCAGGGTGATCTATTCGACATTTTTAATTTACGTGAATTTTTTTTCGACCTATGTATTGTATGTAAACTATTATTTATATGCCGAAAGTAATTTGCATGACCTATGTAAACTGTAATTTGAATGCAGAAAGACTGAATGTGGTGATATATAATATATACTTAGCAATCATTGTAAACCAATCTTTCGAAAAGAAATTATTTGAATTTGAATTTAAATAACCCTGATCTTTACTGTGTCCGACACGACCGTGTCAAGTGTTGGCAGCTGCCCCAAGCTTCTCGTCATCTTACGTAATTACTTCACACGTTAAGTAATATTCTTGAATATCGATGCCTCCCACACAGAAGTCCGAACATTATATTACAAAAATGTTTTACCTATTTTGCGCCGTTAAAACTCTGCTAAGCGGTTTATAGAAACTCTACAGTCCAAATTGCTTTCAAAAAATATTTTATAGGCTTATGACCGCATTAGGATGTGTGGGAGGCATCTAGCTGTTCCTAATATCGACGTCGTATATAACTAACTAACTAAACTTCACGCCACTTCGCGACGTCGTATTTGGTTTTAGAATATGGATGTTGACACTAATTTCATTTAATTTTGAGATATTAATGCCGTAAAAGAAAGCAACGTAGTATGTTGTAAAACCTAATTGATTTTAAATTATGTCGAGCTTACGATTTTTAATTTTACAAAAAACTGCTTAATATTTTATTATTTTATCAGTTGACTAAATAATGTCCTCCTAACCGATATCGGTCACGGCAGCCAATTTCAACGGGATTTGAATCCGGGATCTCTTGGCCCGTAGGCGGTGCATGTTACCACTAGACCATCGGCATGCAGTTGACTTTACAAAGTAGTGACGTCATTGTAATTGCGTTTTGACAGCTTGTAAAAGTTATCTCAATTAGGGCTATTGCGTATGAATTCGCCGCTAGGGGCGCTTGTGTAGCGTGAGGTCTCCGAAATGTCAAATGATGGTCAAATGTGACTGTTTGTGGGTTGCCTACGCGGGTTTATGTCTATTTATTCGCAACAATAATTTAATTAGCAATACAAATTATAGCAAATATGAGTTTGAACACTGCTTTAAGAAAGTTTTATCTTTCGGAAATGTATGTTCGCCTTTTTTTTCCGGGCAAAACGGGCCTGCGCAACACTGTGGCATGGCCAATACGTTTATTCTACCGTTCTACTGTAATAAATATGATTTAAATGTAAATTTTTGTTTTGGCGCCCGTAATAACAAACAGCCGTACTTTAGGACCTCACTCTTCAGTGGCGCCATCTGGTTTTTGGCGCCCATAATAACAAACTTTGAAAGCCGTACTTTAGGACCTCACTCTTCAGTAGTGCCATCTGGTAAGACAAAAAACGATAGTCCTCTTTGCATTGCCAGTACACTTCCCTATTAGCTCAAATAAAATGCATTTGCATATTGTAGGGTCGCCAGCACGAGCAGCTGCACATATTTGGTCTTAGGTCCTTGGCAATACAGTAAACAAGATTCAGCTGAAATCTATTTTCTAATTGCGACGCCGTAGCTTCTAAAATCTTAATCTAAATAAATTACGCGTCAGATTGTTTGCCCGCGATGGACTCCGAATCTACTAAACCAATTTTAATCAAATTTGTACACCGTGTGCAGTTTGATCTAACTTGAAATCTTGGATAGCTTACATCTCAATTTATTTAACGCGATTATGTGTCATAAGTTCGCCGGGGCAGCTATAGTGTATAAATGTCTTTTTGATGTCATCGGAGCCCTGGTTGTTGGTATTAGTGATATGAAAAGTTATTTCAGTTTTTAGAACACTTATCTAGTATGTCGTTGTTGAATAATAAAGTTAAACGTTATTGTATAAAACAATCTAAGATTGTGCCTGCATGTTCCAAGTTAGAATGAAGCTCATTTATTAGTACATCAAATAACTTTGTGCTTTACATATCAGAAATTACACAGCGCCTTTATACAATATAATAAGACCACGTAAGCTGAACGTTTTACGTTGAAAACTTGTCTCAAGTATTCAAGTAAGATGCACGAACAACTTCTTTGAGCGACGCGCAAACAGTTTTCTTCTTAATAACAGTGCACTGTGTAGAATTGTAGATTAGAGTTTCTATACTTCTAGTGCCCTGAGCAAAATTAAAATACCTACCTATTTTTCTTTATAGGATTAGAAGTAGAGATGCTATAGTTATTATTACTATAATTATAATTTGGCAAAAAAATACAGGAAAGATTTGATTGTTTGTATATTGTTTGTTTGTATCAAACAGGCTCCGAAACTAATGGACCGATTTAAATAATTCTTTCACCAATGGAAAGTTACTTTATCAGCGAGTAACATAGGCTATATTTTATCTCCGTATTCCCACGGGAACGGGAAATAAAACACAAAAAATGTTTCTTGCACTTTTTGAAATAAATTAGCTGGCCAGTTTATTGAATTTTAAGCTCTAAATAGAGATTGTGTTTCTTCAGGATATCAATGATAGTATAATCTATCGACAGTATAATAAATATATACCTTATATACTTTCTAAAGATAATATATACGAAGCTGCTTTGGCCCCCTGCTAGAGCAGTATAGTATTGCAATTGCATTCTTAATGATTGCTTCTCAGAGGCCGTCGACCTCAATGCTCTTACAACAGCTGAGGATAAAATTTCCGCTGGTTCTCTAACCAAAAGTGCCACATACCTGGAGACTGGTGTAGGAGGCGTGTTTGCGTCCGCTGATGGAGAATCGGAAGCCTTTGTCGTCGTCCACGTGTCGATGGCGTAGGAGGAGCGACCTCATCACTACCGGCTTGTCGTCCTCCTCAATGAGTTGGGAGGAGACCATGCTCTCTACCACTCTGTAACAAAGGCTCAAGTCAATGGGCTGTAAACCAAACATGCTGCGGTCAGAATTACACCAATGAAGATTGCCTGCATAAAATAATAATCAAACCCATAACTAGAAACTCTAAAGAAGTTTTTTTTGGGAGAAACTGACATTTATATAATGGTAACACTAAAAAAAACATCGATACTTTAACAATATTTGGCTAAAAAACGCATTAATTGTGACCCAAATCGATTTGATTATTTTGATTACTCATTTGCCCATCGCTTTACTAGCTCAGAATTCAGTCTTTATTTTAAAATGTATCTTCTTTATTTTAAAAGATGGTCATGCAAATTATTTACGGAGCCAATACCGATTTATTATGTGAATCGATTTAAAAGAGTAACTACCGAGTTTTTTGCCGGTTCTTCTCGGTAGAATCAACGTTCCGAACCTGGCGGTAGAATATTTTTCTTGTATTATTATGACTATTCATAAGTGCTTTTGTGGAGCCTACATGAATAAAGATATTTTTATTTCTATTTTTAATCTGTCTATAAATTCTCCGTAACAATATAACAAACATCTATTCATCTTTATATCGTACTTACAACAGTATAGCAACGTCTTAGACCCTCTTACCTATAGGCTACACCAGGTAAATCCTTCTCATCCAGATCCAGCAGCACAACGCCAGTCTCCAAGCACCTGCGCAGGTTCAGGAGCGAGTGGAACGAGAGGGAGGCGACGTGGGGCTTGCCCCAGCGGTCGGAGCCCTCCTCCCGGTCCTCCTCGTATTTGATCCAGCGGGCGCGCTCCTGCCATTCCGATTCGCCATCAGCTGTCAGCAGAAGTTCGTCGAGTTGCACGAACACCTGGTAAAGTAGATTTCATCAACGCAACTGATAATTTATACCGGAGAAGTCGGTGAAACCTATGATGATCCTTACACCTAATTAAGGTTATAAACCCATAAATCATGTCAACTGCTTAGATTCGCAGTCCAGAATCTCCGTAGTAATTGGACGAATTTATAATTTGATTTTACGCATTTGTTGAGATACGAGGCTGAATGAGAATGTAGCCTCGATTGGCTATACGACACGTGAATTTAAAAACGTCGGCTTAGATCAAATGTCTAATCAAACCAGTTTCATTAAGGTATATGCCAGATTAGCTTGCTCAGTCTCGTAAATAATATAAAATCAGGGTCATATGATTCGGCCCATTTATTTCTTAGGTATAAAATAAAGTGTTAGATCCATTACACCTCCAAAACTCTCAAATATCTTACATAAATCTGAGATCACCCACAACATAATTAGTAATAAAAAGCTGGATCTGTAAATCCAAAACGTTGCGACCATAACCTAAAAACAATTTCCAATAAACCAAAAGTTACACCATAAAATTTCCTCTCACAAATTTGTTAATTTTGAAAATATCATAACGACCTACGACGAAAGTTGTTTTCAACGAAAGTTGAGATGTGAGTTTGTGTAAGTGCCGTCTTGTAGTGTAGTATAGAGTATAGACTAGTATAGACTAGAGTAGAATCTACACTTAGGGAAAGTTTTACTTTTCCTGAGCCTGACCTGATCTGTCAAACTTAGGCAGCACAGCGTAGAGCATCTCTTAAGTTGAAAGTTCCTTTATTAAAAGCTGCCGGCATATTTGCAATGAATAGCTAACTATGCGTTTACATAATGAAACAAAAATACTTCAATGCATAGTTCATAGGTACAGTAAGAAATATACAGGGTGTTTCACGCAACCTGTACCAGCGAAGTTCAAGTTAGGGGGTTCCAATACCCTTCCATTGAACCCCTATGTACGTTCTACGATTTTTTGTAGTTTTCGAGATAATACCAAATTTGTATAATTTTCGGCTGTTTTGGTTATATTTTTTTTAAACGTTGTTGAATCTTCATTTTAACTCTATTAAAAATAGTGGAGGTATACTAATCCTTAGTTACATTCCAAGATAAAGAAACCTGGAGACTATGTAGGCAAGGCTATCGGAGCATCGCTGCTAAACCACTTTTAATATCTCGAAGTCTTCAAAAAATCGTAGAATATATTTAACTGCGGTTTATCGATAGATATTGATGTCTTCTAACCACTGACCTTCACTGGTACAGGTTTCATGGAACACGCTGTATATGTCTGAGTTAAGATCTTTTAATGTATTTTTTGTTGGTCTAGGACTTAAAAATAATGTGCCAACTGTGTTCCTTTCCTAGCAAACAGTAAAAGGCATTATCAGATTTTAGGTGTATGAATGTGTAGGCGTTGAGCTAGCCACTTGTCACTACTTTTTCACAGTTTTCCACCTAACCCAGCCCAGTTTTAGTTTTTGGCTGAATATGGGCTATGAAGGCTAGCTGACCCTTAGATTCTGCACACCCCTTCGGGGATTACGGGCGTGTAGATATGTATGTATGTATTAAGATGCTTATTCTATAACCTATACTTTTCATCAATGCGTGTTATCAATTGCAGGATAAAGTTCTGACGTCAGTCGACATAAAGTGAGACAGATCGTCGTAACAAATCATTCGGCACGAGATGTCTCGCTGCTCGCGTAAGTGTTACAAATTCAGGCCGTATTGTAAACAGTTCCGTTAGCATTTATCATCATCTTCATCTATTGATCATCTTCGACAATCTTTTTGTCTTCACTTTTGACAAATTATGAGAGTGTATCGCACGAGGACTTGATGTTTTGGTCGTAATCGTCATTTTAATTGTTCTTAATGCTCAATAACAGAGGTGACAATTGACGTCACAGTGACGATATGAAACATTAAAATGATCTTTTTAGACGCACTATTTTGAAAGCCAAGTCAATATTAAATAGGACTATCAGTTCTCAGTCATTTAGGACGAAGACTGTTAAACATTTTAGGCAATTTCAATCGTGAAATGATGCAACATTTGTAATAATCTCTGAAATAAACAGACTTACTGTATTTAATTACTTTATATAATCTGTTAAATACTAGGAAACTTATTACCGGTCTTGACTTTCGTTTAATTATACGTGAATTTTGATGGAATTTCTAATAACCAGCAAAATATAATAGTTTCCTACTACTAACCACTTTGACAACTTGGTGAAATTTTACAGTCTATCCTGGAAAAGTCAAATTAATGGTGGAATTTTCGTTTAGTTACAAGTTTCCTACTCTCAAAATCTACTTGTATCTCTAATAGTTTAAAATTTAAGTTAAATATTTTACAATACGGCCAGTTTTTTGCCAAAAAAGTTCCTTACAGTCGTTTGTACCATTCACCGTGAATTATAAACCAGTGATGTTACCATTTATATAGCACACACAAAAAACTAACCAGATCCACCTGCGATCTATTCCAAATCAAACGCAGAATATTGCAGCCGCAGTACTGTTAATAAGAGAAATGGCAACTATCAGTCGCATTTCTTTCAAGAACCGATTTCTATATTCGTCCATACTGATATATTTTTATATACAGAAACTTGTAGCTTTACTATCAATCGATTAAAAACCATATTATTTTAGAAACATGGCGCAGAATCGAATTCCTTATGGACTGTGGCAGGCATATGAAAAAATATGGCCTTTTAGCCCTATAGTTTTACATTTATATGGCTTTTTATCTTTATACTTTTATATATTTTTACAGTTGTATTATATATCCATTCTCTTATTAGCAGTTCTTAGAAACCTAAAGGCACTTACTACTGCGCATGCGACGATCTCTGGCAAGGCGAAGTGCTGTGGGCAGTAGCGGAGCACTGATGAAGTATCATCATTATCAAAATTGCGTCCAAGGTGCATACCATCACCAGATAGGTGATAACGCTCGCACACAAAGTTATCGCACTTTTTACTCATATATACTACATCCTTATAAATATTATAATTACCCCTGATAAAGTGGGAGAGGGGCAAGAAGAAAAGGAAGAAGAGAAAGTAATGCCCATCAGGTCGCATATTCGCACCCAAATTGCTTTTCAGATCATGACGAAATTGGACACGTTAAAAAATTACTCAAAGATAAAAGGGCAACTGTTATCCCGATAAAAGTGATTCAATTTGAATATCGGTTCGGAATCTGTACAAATTTCTAAAACATTAATCGAAATATTTAGTTAACAGCAACATTCAGGCATTGTGTCTAATTTAGTTTTCAAATGGCTATTTAAAAATGTCCTCATGTTAGGCTGGTACATAAAAAGAATGTGCCAACTGTGTTTCTTACCTACCATGTCGTAAAAGGCGACTGATGGTATATGGGGTTTTGGGTAATTGTGTAGGCGACAAGCTAGCCAATTGTCACTACTTTCACAATTTTCCATCTAACCAAGCCCTTTTTTATTTTTGGCTGAATATGGCTTAAGAGGCTTGTTGCCCCTTTGGCTCTGCCTACCCCTTTGGGGATGGGCGTGATGTTATGTATGACCAAGTTTCTTCATGTCGTTGCACTGTTAAGTGCAGGACTAGGTTTTTTTTTAAAGGCTCAAGAGCAGGACTGGGTTTTTGGACATAGATTGAGTAACGAATCTTACCGCATGTGGTCTGTGGTCGTAGACCTTTTTGTAGGTCGCTTCTGGCAAGATGTTCTGCAGTTTGTCTCCGCCCTCCTTCCGGCCTACGTGCACCGTCGATGGCTGCCAAAAAATGTTATGTGGTTCAGTAGTAAATCAACAGTCAGTAAAAAGAGCACTATATCAAGAAAAATACAATGATCACAGTAATCTTAAGTATATAGTTCAGTCATTTCACTTTGGAATCTAACGGAATAAGCCAAATTTCATTGATTACGTTAGATTCCGAAGCTAATAGCAATTTTGGATGAGATCTCGTCTTTGGGCCTTGCAAGATTCATTTCCTCACTTAACCAATCAAGTGTAGTCTTAGTCCAGTGGCTGCGTTTAATCGCAAAGACGTCTATAGCTTAAGCCTACCATAACAGCATTAAAGACCTAGTTGGCCTTCCAAGGGCACCTCCTCACCTTATCAATCAAATGTCTCCTCAGTCCAGTGGGGTCGTCGGTCCTGTGGCTAGTCAGGTCATCTTGGTCGACCTCGGGGAGAGGCTCCTCCCCGGGGGCGACGGAGACCCTCCGCTCTCCGCTGCCACTCATGCCTCCTACTCGCGCGCCTTCTTGTAGTGAGTATTTCCGGGATTTGTAGTGGAGATGTCGGCTGTGGGAGACAGTGAGGGTAAGGGAAGGCATTTTGACATCATCTTTACATGAGTCCTTGACCATGTTGGCCTTGGACTCGAGACACACGCAGGACTATGTTGGTCCGGGACTCAAAAATAATGAACCAACTATGTTCCGCGCTTAGCATGTCATAAAAGGCGGTTAATGCTGTATTGGGTATAGAGTTGTAATGGTGGAGAGATTATAAGTTAAAACTTAAAGTAAGTGAAGTGTAACATAAACAAAAAGCGACGCCAATAGTACAATGGTAGAAGTAATTCATTACTAACTGTATTTTTGCATATTCTTCAATTATAAATCTTAGAAATAAATTATCTATCAAAATAATTTTACAATAAGACAACTTTCCGGCGTTGTCTCGACTCTTTAAATAAATATTTATGTAAATAAGCAGTTTTTAATATAAGAAAAACAAGGCATTACATGAAAATATCCCTTCCCTTGCGTTAATTAGGCTTTGTACGTAATAAATAAATAAACAGATTATTTAAGAACATCATTCACGATTTAAGTCACGGAACAGACAATGATATTTCAAAATCATCTTACATTTTTTTGTATTGTTAAGTGTAAAGCTGTTATTTATCAAGAAAGTAGGTAATATTTGTTAAAACGTCTTTTAAGCATACAACGATGTATTTTACCATCTCAAGGCGCAATGGGACGATATCAAAGTCGTGTGTTCTGATACATGAATGAAAACAGGAGCAAATCATAATATTACTGTTTTAAGATGCTACGGGCCTCATATGTGGCTTATTTTGTTGTTATATCTTTGATTCAGACAAATTTGGCAAGTTAACGTGGTATTTGAAAAAGCAATTTTAAAATCATTGGTCACCCATCCAGTTTAAGGCAACAGCGAACGTTGCTTAACTTTGATTGAATCTGTACTGATTAATCAACATGGCATTGCGTTATAAAGTACGGAAGTGCGCAAAACTAGCTAACTGCCTCCATAAACTGGCATCGAACGCGGAACCTTTCGTTATCGCAATGACGGGCCTATCCATCCGGATGGATCAACCTGTCGGAGCGTTCTTACACTTATCTATTTAGATATAGATATTGCCGAACATAATAGATAGATAAAACTAATAGACGAAACAAGCTATGGATAAAGTATCACTTTCCAAAGCAAAACTATTTCGTGATCTATAAATAGCAAATTAAAACCGAAATCTTTCTGGACATCCAGATTACTAGAAAAGGACTAATCTTTTTAGTTGCCAACTTTAAACTACATACCGCTTTTTCTTAATTTGTAATCTGCCAGAATCAATCATTCTGCCTGAGTCAACGAAAATCTGGCTGGAAGTTTCAAAAGTCAAAGTCAAAATATTCTTTATTTATATAGGTTTCAAGGCAACACTTATAAATCGTTAAAAACAGGTAAAGCCACAGCTATAAGATTCTACCACCGGTTCGGAATGTTGTATCTACCGAGAAGAATCCGGCAAGAAACTCGGTAGTTATTTTTCAATACTATTTATACAAAATAGCGTTCACAATTCTGTCTAGTTAGAAAACAGATCATATATATGTATTTTTAACCGACTTAACAAAAGAGGAAGTGACATTGTCTTGAATATAATTTAATTTAAGTATTTAAGGGTACCCCTTAAGGGTAACACGGGACCCTGTCCCCAGGCTGTATCACATGAGCTGTAATATTAAGACTGTTTAGACTGTTACCGCTATAAAAAAACACAAAATAAATATTTGAGAAAGCTACCATACAACAAAAATATTCAACACTATTTATAAAAGTATGGAACTCTTTGTCGGAGAGTCCGACTCGCAATTGTTTAAATCATCTTGTTTTATGAAAACCATTATCTCGTCTTTGCCATATGTTCAAGTATTTAATATTCCCACAGTACTATGATAAACTATCAAAATAACAAACACTGCGTTCAGACATTAAATGTAATGTAAAGTACTATTATTGTCATTTTAACGACAGTAAGGAAATTCCACGCGACTACAAAAATACGAAATGATAAAAACCTTAAATTAATGTATTCCATCTCTTCATTACACGTGAAATTCCCAACTGTATAAAATAACAATTAATATTAATTTATAAGTTCAATTCTACATTAGCATTATCGATGAATGCTGTTTACCTTATTCGAAGAATAATTTAGCATATATGATAACATTACACCCATTATAACAATTTAATGTAGTCAAAATATCTTATGCACATCGATAAACGTTGTTGAATAAATTATATTTATAAGTTAAAACGTTTGAAATGGTGATTATAAAATGGCATTGCTTTTACGAGTATGGTTCCAGAATAACACCCCAATAACATCTTTTATAAAAGTAGTCAAAATCAAAAAAAAAGAATTATCAAAATCGGACTTCATACTCTGTAAAAGTGCGTGGTCTTATATAAAAAAATATTGCTATACAGGATCGCCCTAGTTTGAGCCCCGCAGGGGGGCTTCCGAACACTCCTGAGGAAATGAAATGAAAGGAATCTTTATTTATATAGACTTAAAAAAGCACTTATACATCGTCAGAACGAAATAAAAAAAAAGGGTATCCCTAACCGCAAGTATCCCTGTCGTAGGTAGGTGTTGTTTAACCGGAGGTATCCTTGGCTATTGTAGGAGGCGACAAAAAGGGCCTTTGGGGTTGTGGGAGCTAGCGGGGAGCCTTCTAGCACTCAATCGTCCCCGAGGACGACAACAACTCGTGTCATACTCTGACCGTTAGGATATGGGTTACACAGCCGCCTGTGTTGTCGTAAACACCACACTAGGTGTTCTGGGGGAAAATTCTACTTTCTCGAGATGGGCCGCAAGGCGGCAGCGCGCGCTGCGTAGACTTTTCGAGCGAATCCTGCCAATGGGGACCCCATAGTTTTGCGTTCAGTGACCGAAGAATAGCAGCCGTGAGGTTTAGTCAGTAGGGGAACTGGTGCTGCCAGCCGAGTTCCGAGCCCGTCACACTCTTTTAGGCTCTCACTCAGGTCTACCTGAACAGTGCGTAAAGGCATCCTTCACATACAAAAAAGAATAGGGTCGCCCTAGTTCAGTTCACAGGCTAGATATGTGCACATTTTATGTCGTGTAATTTTCAATACTTTGTGTGAAAAATATATTTTTTATTGCTCAGATACTGAACAGCTTCGGTAGCTTATGTTATCCGCAAGATTTGTAAACATTTTGCTACGAATCGCACTTATCTCATCAAGACGGATAGAATTTTTTTGTATATCAGATAAAATCCTGTTATTGATACTGCGGGGTCTCATATCAGATCGCATAATGTACTTCTGTATACTGTGACGTTAACTTCAAGTGGTTTTTGCTACTTGCCATAACGACTCAATACTAACATAGACACCTACTTATCGTACAGAATCATCTCACTTGTTTTTCTTAGTCATAGTAAGAATGTGAAATAATTACTAACGGATGGTGATCTCACTCTTGAGATTAACTAAGTAATAACTTGTGGTCATCTCCTGTCTATACTAATATTATAAAGGGGAAAGATTTCATTGTGTGTTTGTTTGCATCAAATAGGCTCCGAAACTACTGGACCGATTTGAATAATTCTTTCACCATTGGGTATTCATCCCTGGATTCTTACGGGAACGGGAACTACGCGGGTGAAACCGCGTGCCGGTGCTATACTAGATAAACCTAACAACGATTCACTGCACTACGTCTAAATGTTATTTTTGGTATTTGTAATGTTGGATACGGAAGGCTTCTTGTTTATTTTTAATTTTTTATTAAAATTATTAACTCTATTAAAACGTTTAAGTAGCTTTCTGCTCCTAAACCTGCCTACCCCTTCAGGGATTACGGACGTGGTGATTGTGAAATGTATATGTGTATATAAATTAATGTATTATATTAATCAACTAGCTGTGCCAGCGGTGTCACCCGCGTTTATGGTTAATATTATAAAGACTATTTCCGTCATACATGATTTCTATGTAACTTTAACCATTAAGGCTGCACACGCGACGGAAGCTTAAAAAATGGAGTAACTTCTCCCGTTTTCCCAACGTTTCCCTTCACTACTCTGCTCCTATTAATTGTAGCGTGATGATAAGTATACTATAACCTGCCCAGGAGTATGAAAAATAATTTTACCAAGTTTCGTTAAAATCCGTCGCGTAGTTTTTGTTTCTATAAGGAACATACAGACAGACAGACAGACAGACAGACAAAAATTTTACTGATTGCATTTTTGGCATCAGTATCGATCACTTATCACCCCCTGATAGTTATTTTGAAAATATATTTCATGTACAGAATTGACCTCTCTACAGATTTATTATGAGTATAGATAATCTTGAACAACAATTACAAGTCAATTTAAAGACGATTTTTCCAGTAATTAAGTACGATGGTAGCTTAGTATTAAAGACACGCTTCTCAAATACGGGTGGTACTGATCACAACTGGAGATGTTACTCTTGAATTTGTAATTGAAGTGCGTCTTTATAAAAAAAAACTAGCAGAGCCCCGCGATTTCATCCACGTAGTTCACTTTCCCGGGGGAATACGGGGATAAAATATAGCCTATGTTACTTGCTGATAAAGCAGCATTGCATTGGTGAAAGAATTATTCAAATCGATTCAGTAGTTTCGAAGCCTATTCGATACAAACACATCTCTCCTCTTTTTAATATTAGCATACATAAGTGGAACTACTCGCGAAAAATTTTTGTAAAACAAAATTTACTCATTGCGTCGATACATTCTTTCTTCGCACAAGCATTATGAATTTGGTCAAATCTTCATTATCACTTGATAAGTACTTATCTACACGTACTTATCAGATGCGGATAAGTTATAGTAACTGTATTGCTAACCGTTACTGCGCTAATAGGGATGATGACTGCGTTAAAAAACTATGATTCTATTTAGTCCGTCAGTTAGATTATACAAAAATACGAGACACATATTTTTCGCTTTATCAAATTAACAAAAAATCACAAAGATAAAGAGCATCAAAGTTTTGGAGTGGGGGCTTGCAACGTCACTATTTAGTAAAAATTGTACGAAAGTGTGACGTCACGCGCAACTTGAAAGCATTGTATCTTCGTCAATGTTTGTTTGACAAATAAATTAAAAAATACGTGTTCAATATTTTTTTATAATCTAACTGACGGACTAAGCAGAATTTTTTAGTCATCTAGCCTATCACTGACATACACTTGAAGTGTAGCTAATGCAACGAACTATAGTGAGGCAACTGCTTACTTAACGGACAAGGCACCATTTAAACTTTCTCCGTACTTATTTCCTTCGTCAATTTCTTAATGCGTGAAGGTAGAAATGTTGTTTGCACCTTATTAGTATGGGCCTTATTAAATAATGTGCTATCTGTGGTCCTTAGCCTTGTATGTAGAGACTAATAGAGTATTGGGTATTGGCTTTGTGATGTGCAGGCAATGAACGAGCCTGTTGTTACTGACATAGTTTATTTATATATACTGTATGTATACATACATAACATCACGCCCATAATTCCCGAAGGAGTAGGCAAAGCCAAAAAGGCAGCAGGCCCCTTTAACCACATTCACGACATCACATACATTGATCTGATTCCGAGGTAAGTAGCCCCTAAGGGGTAGGTAGAGTCAAAATGGCAGCAGGCTCCTTTAACCACATTCAACAAAAAACAAAACTGGGCTGGGTTAAAATGGAAAATTGTGAAAAAGTAGTGACAAGTGGCTAGCTTGTCGCCTACACAATCACATACCTACCCAAAACTAAATTTCAAATAATCCGACTGGCAATAAAGATTGTGATACTTTGTAAAAGAGGCAAAATCATGTACTTATGTGTTTTGTGCAAGACGTAAAGACACTGATAAACCACTTACAGTTTTACAATTTATGTAAAATCAATTGGTGTGAATAGCATTAAACAATACGTTGTTATAAATATGAATTATAAATGTTTTTCTGCACTGCTGACAGAGTTAAATAATGTCCGATTAGATTTTGCCTTTAATCAATTTATCGTAACAAAATTTATATAATGATTATTACCTTTGAAAATTAAAGTCCGATTCGCTATGTCGATTATTAGTTTCTGTTGTTTGTAAATTAGCTGGTTGTTAATCAAGACTCTTACTTTAATGTTGTTCCAATAACTATTAATATGATTAGATATATTATTATATCGAAATGCGACCTGTACATTTAAATTTAACATTTATTAAAAGGTAGAAAACAACATCTTCCATTTCCATAGGCCCGTAGGGATAATAAGTAAGTGTTTATATTATTAAGTAATACTTAATAATATAAACACTGGTCACATACAATCGCGACGCTTTGAGAAACTAAATTCATCAAGTAGTTTTGAATTTTTTTTTCGTCAAACTTAAAATCTACCGAAAAAAAGACCTCTGAAAGACAGGTACCTAGGTAACTTCTTTTTAAATTCCGTTAAACTGTAGACCTTTTTTGGGTACTACTCTATTTACATTAGCTAATTTGAATGCTGCAGTAGAAAATATTTACAAACAAAAATATACATTTATTGCTAAAGACATACTTCGCACCTTTGCTTTTACCGCGATGAGGTAAAAAAAAAATTTCGTAGTCAAATAGTTTAATGTTAAAGTCAAAGTATTTATTAGCGATAAGAGTTCAATTTGAATAAACCATTGTTTTTTGTTACTTTCAACCTATTTACAATTCACATTTTAATTTTAAATATTCGTATTATCTATGCCTCTGAAAAGTACTTACGAAACGCCGAAGTCCTAAAAAATAATAATATGAATCCACCACTGGTTTGGAATGTCTATTCTACCGCGAAGAAACTGTCAACTATCACGCGAAAGTTTATACGGATGGATGGATGTATGTGTGGATGTTTCTTGCTCTTTCACGCAAAAAGTACTGCATGGATTTTAATGAAACTTTACAATAGTATAGCTGATACATTAGAATAACACATAAGCTATGTTTCATCGATGTACCACACGAGCAATGCTGTACCTTATCACTATCAAATATGGTACATACAATAGGCAAGGCGCCCCGCGGTTTCACCCGCGTAGTTCCCGTTCCCATGAGAATATGGGGATAAAATATAGCCTATGTTACTTCCGGATAATGTAGCTTTCCAATGGTGAAAGATTTTTTGAAATCGGCGCAGTAGTTTTTGAGTTTATTCATTACAAACATACACACACACACACAAAAATACAAAAATACAAATCTTTCCTCTTTATAATATTAGTATAGATATATGTAGGTACACGATTGACTTTTAAGGTTAGGGTTTTCCACAGGTAGGAAGGCACCCTTATAATGAAGCTACGCTGTTAGCTACCAGTGTTGTGAGTGTATGACGTAGGTGATACTCTTGGCAATGGCCCTCATTTCCTTGTGACGACCAATCAATATTGATCAGGAGTGAACTCACGTGAGGTTAATGTTTATTTGCCTGTCTCTGTAAACAACAATAGAGATGATGACGGCATTAAACGGTGGCGCATGTACTTCTCGAGTGCACCGGCGTCGCCCAGATCCGCAAGGAGACTCTGGGTTCACCAGGATCACTCGCGGATGCCCTGAGAAGACTGGGAAGATTAATCTGCTTTTGGAGGGAGGTGGGCTGGCTGGAATAACCAGCCTACACGGCTCACGTACAATGGTCCACTTCAAGGACTAAGTGCGGAATCCCCGTTAACATAGACGGCATTAAAAAACTATAATTCTAGTTAGATTATACAAAAATACTAGACACATATTGTCGCTTTATCAAATTAACAAAAAAATATCACATAGATAAAGAGCATCAAAGTTTTGGAGTGGGGGCATGCGACGTCACTATTTTGTAAAATTGTACGAAAGTGTGACGTCACGCGCAACTTGAATGCATTGTATCTTCGTCAATGTTTGTTTGACAATTTAATGGAAAAATACGTGGTCATTGTTTTATAATCTAACTGACGGGCTAAATATAATTTTTTAGTCTTCTAGCCTATTCTAGTACCAAATTCATCAAACTCAAACTCAAAATATCTTTATTTACGTAGGCCTCAACAAAGCACTTGTAAATCGTCTAGTAATAGGTACAAAATAGAATAATTTGAATCTACCACCGATTCGGAATGTCGCATCTACCGAGAAAAAACCAGCAAGAAATTCGGTAGTTACACTTTTCAATGCCAAATCTATACTAATATTATAAAGAGGAAAGCATTGTATTTTTGTGTGTGTATGTTTGTAATAAATAAACTCAAAAACTACTGTGCCCATTTCATAAATTCTTTCATCATTGGAAAGCTACATTATCCGGAAGTAACATAGGCTATATTTTATCCCCATATTCTTACAGGAACGAGAACTATGCGGGTGAATCCGCGGGGCGCTGCTAGTTGAATATAAACCAATAGTCATCTTGTACGACACGCTGCGCAAGGAACACAGTTGGCACATTTTATTAAGTCCCAGACCTACATGGCATACATACACCACATATTTATAAAACAAACCACATAAATATACGTAATTAAGAGGAAATACTCAAGACAACAGAACGGAGAGTTAGGGTTTCATAAAATCCATAGAAAAAAAAACCGCGCTATGTTAAAGCGTAAACTCTACCTGCACAAAAATTTTCCTAACATATACCTTTAAGGGAAAAAAGCGTGACATTATGTATGTATGTATACCTTTAAGGCGTGATCCACAAGTCTTGGACTGGTCCCCATAGCTCTACCGAAAGCTCTTGCATTCCAGTGTAACTAGCAGAGTCGGGATTTCACCTGACTTGACTCTACACAAACTAGTGGTTGTTGGACTCTACACAGACTGGCAGAGCTGCACATCTTTGTCTTTATGAACTGCGCTATTTATGCTAATGCTTGTTTTTATGGATGCCGTGACTTCTTTCATCATCGTGTTTGCTAAGTTTAGGGTCGCCAAGCTTTCGGTGCAGGGAGGGACAAAACAAGCTTTCATATATTAGAGTAGCTTTTCATTCATATCTATAGTAATATTATAAAGAGGAAAGGTTTGATTAATTGTTTGTATGTTTGCATCGAATAGGCTCCGAAACTACATAACCGATTTCAATAATTCATTACTAATGGAAAGCTACTTTGTCAGCGAGTAACATAGGCTATATTTTATCCCCTCATTCCCACGGGAACGGGAATCATAATATAAACAACAAGGCTTTAATTCAATTTTATAAGCCTAACTCCTTACTACTGTTTAAGCCGCGAATGCAAGTATATACCTATCTATTACTTTTTGTACGTGTAATCAATACACACATAACATCACGCCCATCATCCCCGAAGGGGTAGGCAGAGTAAAAGAGGCAGCAAGCCCCTTAACCACATTTAGCCAAAAACAAAACTGGGCTGGGTAAGATCGAAATCAATCACCCAAAAACCCAATATACCATTAGTCGCCTTTACGACATGCTAAGCAAGAAACACAGTTGGCACATTATTTTTAAGTCCCAGACCAACATGGGAAAATGGGCTGGGTTAGATGGAAAATTGTCAAAAAGTAGTGACAAGTGTAATCAATGCTAAATTATAACCATAACAAACTGCATCGCATCAATGCTGCGCAGTCAATCTGGTACAATACAATTAAACAAACATAAGGTCGTGCTGTACACACTAGACAATAGTCTTACTTAAAGACGTTTATAAACATACATAATTTGAAAGACAGCGTTCACATCATAAACATGGGCCCAGACTGCTTCCAAATCCAATCCAGTCTTTGGTTAAGGACCGTTGTCGCTACCTAAGTTTAATCAGCCAATCTAATGCTTTAATAGGATGTTAAGTCACTCGTGATATAAATAAACTTTATTTTTAAAGACGACATTATATATATTGATCTGACTCCGAGATAAGTAGCTTAAGCACTTGTGTTACGGATATCAGATTCAACAGTGGTATTACAAATATATACTTAAATATTGAATATTAACACCCAGACACAACAAACACAAGTATTCATCATACGAATGTTTGTCCTGGGTGGGGATCGAACCCACAACTCTTGGCGCATGGGGCAAGGTTACTACCGAATGCGCCATCGAGCCAGTCAAGAGTCAAGCCCCTAGAGTCCTGACTTTTTGGCAAGGCTTATGGACTCTACGTAGCGTGCTGGCTCTGTCAAGTCCTGCCTCGTGCAGAGGCCAAGGTCGTAGTTCCCTTCGGCAAGGTTTGATTAGAGCTTTTACTACCTTCCATATCGACATGTCAGCCGATAAATAGCTCGCGCATATATAAATGAATATAATAGCAGTTATGTATGTTACATTACATTTTTACTGGCTCGATGGCGCATTTGGTAGTGACCCGGAAGTTGTGGGTTTGATTCCCACCCAGGGCAAACATTCGTATGATGAATACTTGTGTTTGTTCTGTGTCTGGGTGTTAATATCCAATATTTAAGTATATATTTGTAATACCACTGTTTAATCGATATCCGTAACACAAGTGCTTAAGCTACTTACCTCGGAGTCATATCAATGTATGTGATGTAGTCGAATATTTATTTATTTATTATGATAGGTGTAGTATAACATGACAGTAGTGGTCTAATTGTTAACAGTCTTAATGAAAGTTATGTATTTAGATTTATTAATCCAGATTCCAGGCCAGGCATTGCTAATCTATACTTATAATAAATCTGTAGAGAGGTCAATTCTGTACATGAAATATATTTTCAAAATAACTATCAGGGGGTGATTAGTGATCGATACTGATGCCAAAAATGCAATCAGTAAATTTTTTGTCTGTCTGTATGTTCCTTATAGAAACAAAAACTACTCGACGGATTTTAACGAAACTTGTTACAATTATTCTTCATACTCCTGGGCAGGTTATAGTATAGTACTTTTCATCAAGCTACAATCAATAAGAGCAGAGTAGTGAAGGGAAACGTTGGGAAAACGGGTGAAGTTACTCCATTTTTTAAGCTTCCGTCGCGTGTGCAGCCTTAATGGTTAAAGTTACATAGAAATCATGTATGACGGAAATAGTCTTTATAATATTAACCATAAACGCGGGTGACACCGCTGGCACAGCTAGTATGATGATAAAATTCTAAGCAACTTGGACAAATAGCCACGCAGGCAAAACTGCTGGCAAGTCTAGTACTTGTTTCCAATAGTTTACGACTTGTTTCCAATAGTTTCATTCAACTGGCAT
This sequence comes from Glyphodes perspectalis, assembly GCA_951394215.1. Classification (NCBI taxonomy): domain Eukaryota; kingdom Metazoa; phylum Arthropoda; class Insecta; order Lepidoptera; family Crambidae; genus Glyphodes; species Glyphodes perspectalis. The sequence continues at coordinate 899,046 of OX596199.1, forward strand.
ACGTCATCTACCACTCACAGTACAGACATAAAGTCAACTTTACAAGTCCATTAAAACGCCAGACAAAACTCCATTCACTAAACCTTTACACGATCACTCGAAACAATAAAATTTACAAGCATGCTAACAGTAACCAAGTCTATCGCTTTAACTATTTACGTTTTTGTTTATTAAATGTTATAAAAAAATATATATTTTTTAAATAATTAAAAACAGACAGTCTAGGAATTTATTAGCCAACCCATTTTTTATATATTTTCTGACATACTAATAATTTATTATAAAATATGTTACGTTCTATTATCAGCTCGGTGAAGATCGATTTAGGTTCGGAACTTGTACTATAGATATTGAAAAAAAAAAAACAAAATGACTAAGTTAGAGACCGATATGAGGAAACCGGGTTTCGAACCCGGGACCTTAGGGATTTGTATCCCGACGCTCTCCCACTGAGCTATTTCCCCTAAGGTAAAGTCGACGAATTAAGAGTCATATTGTACTTGCCGCGCTCCGGGGTTGCATTTAACTCTACTCCTTTTAGTATAAATGAATGGAAAACAACTTTATTACTCGTAATAAACTATTTTATACACAAAAGAGATCGTTTTTTAATTCAACGTTTAAATTATACGTTCAAATTTAACTTACAACTCATTAACGACCAGATCAGATTATGCGTTAAAAAGTCATTTTTGTGACTATCGGGATATAAATATAAATAGTTAAAACAATTAAAATACTTATGATAAAATTTTTTTTTCTAAGATACAGAAAATCTGTACGCAACCTATTTTGTTAATATTGAGGATTGTTTTAATTTAATTCAGTTTAACATATTTTTTTTATATTTCCCTCGGTTTTGAAGCCGGCATCTTAATTCTACCCGACTGAAGGGGCCGTCCAATATTTGTTTCAAAGATTAAACCGAACAGACGCAAAGTTATACTGCTATCGTACTAATAATATAAATTCAAAAATTATACTAAAATATAGGCATTTCAAATAAACAGATATTTACGTGGACTGTTGGTCGAGTGGTCAGAGACCCTGACCACGAAACCAAGGGTCACGGGTTCGCATCACGCTAGGGGCAAATGTTTTGTGTGTTGAACATGGACATTAATACTCGTATTTCTGATATCTATCCGTTTACCTCGTATCCATAGCACAAGCACAAGCTTAGTTTGGGACTATGGAATTGATTTGTCAATCTGATGAATTTATTATTATTATTTACGTCCGCAAAGCCGAATATTTGGACATATTCCAGGGTGTAGTAAGCCATTTACCACTTTGAGCCAATATTACAATTGAGTCGGGTAAGATAGGAATTTATGAAAAAACCGGCCAAGTGCGAATCGGACTCGCATACGAAGAGTTCCGTACCATGATCTTTAAAACGGCAATAAAATCATGTCTGCTGTATGGGAGCCCCCTTAAATATTTATTTTATACTGTTTTTTAGTATTGGTTGTTGACCCTTTGACTCTGCCTACCCCTTCAGGGATTATGGGCGTGATGTATGTTGTTGTAACGGCAAACATTTTCAACTGTCTAACAATCACGAAACCCTAAAAAGTTGCGATCAGTGGCTAGCTCGTCGCCTACACAATCACAAACCGAGACGCCAATAGTCGCCTTTTACGACGTGCCAGGCGAGGAATACAATCGGTAAGCACGCTCTTTTTGGTTTCAAACCAACTTTGTATCTTACATTGGTTTAAAAACAACACTGTTGCTTGTATTGGTTTGGAACTAAAAATAATGTAACCAACAACTTCAAGCCGGGTAAGCAGAGAGAACCGAGCGCAGTACCCGGTAACCCACTCGCTTCAACATTCACAAACCTTTCCCTTAACATTCTAAAAATAATATATTGAAAAAATAGTCACAAATCGTCGTCTAGTTCACGTCGGAACATCTGGTCTCTCAGAGTCACGGTCATGAGTGCGCTCCGAGCGGGACCATTGACAATAATAGCGTTACACAGATGTAAACGCGAATATTTGTCACGCGACGCGGTAGAATGGGGAAAGATCACCTGCGCAGTGACAGCAACTTGGCAGGCGACGCGGCGCGCCGGCACTAAGGCCGGCTGCAAGCGATACTGAGTCTTCTACTTCATAAAATACGTACATAATAACACACAGTACACAGCTTTCCATCCAACCCAGCCCACTGTCCCATGTTGGTCTGGGACTTAAAAAGAATATGCCAACTGTGGTTCTTGCCTAGCATGTCGTAAAAGGCGACTAATGGTACATCGGGTTTTGGGTGTATGATTGTGTAGGCGACAGGTTAGCCGCTTGTCACTGCTTTTCACAGTTTTATATCTGACCCAGCCCGACTTTATTTTTGGCTGAATGTGGTTGAAGGGGCATGCTGCCCCTTTGATCTGCCTACCCCTTCGGGGATTATGGGCGTGATGTTATGTGTGTTTAATTAATTAGTTAATTTCAGATCTAAGCAGTTGACGTCGCGGCCTGCAAGTAGGTATCATATAAAAACTATATCCTGCAAAAACTAAGCACATTTTCCTGAAATAACTTACTACTATAGTTTATACACAAGAATCAAGCATAGAATATAAATTATAAAGAGATTACGTAAATATACGCTAACGGACATATCTAGTTTATAATGAAAAACATTGATGCTTATTTTCGAGTATTCTAAAGCCGAATTAAGCGATGTCCGGCACCCAGATGTTAAATAAAATTTAGCTAAGTATTGGCATACAACAGTGCTTGTAGCGTAGTAAAGCGAGCATGCTACAAATAAGGCAGATACCGAGTCGATTGTATATAAAGAGCGTATAATACACTATGTGGAAGAAACGTATATACTAAAACATAGGCAATATATAAAATAATAATTCAGTATAGTACTATGTAGGTATATCTTCGCAACAATGGTAATAACGTTGCTGATTATTTTATCAAGGCATACAATTGAACAAGGGTATTGTTGGTAGGAATTGGTAGGAAAATTTAAAAAACAATATTATATTTAATTCAACCATGGGCAACAATAATTGTCATACATTTTTGACATTTATCTAAAAGGCTATCTGGTTTAAGGGACAATGACCAACAGATGTGAAATGTATTTTAGAGCCGCATTTTTAAAGGTCCGATATGAATTAACCGTCTGTTAAAGTATAAAGTCACCAATTTGCGGATGTCATAAGGTATTTTACTTAAAAAACAGGCAATGACATTTTACAATCATCCGGATTGTGATTTAATCGATTGTTATCTTTTATCTGACTGTTGAAAAATCAGCCCTTAGTGAAATATTAACGAAGTGATCAACTCCTACTCAACTTGTAAAGTGTGTGTAGCGAATTAAAAGGGGAACTTTGCTAATTTTGATGTTATTTGAAGTTAAAGTGTTTTTATACATTCAAGAAACTACTTAAACATAAATAAAGTATTGATAGAGAAGAGGTGTCTGTACAATTTAGACATTTTAGCTCAAACAATATCTTTAAGTTTAATACCAAAATACTTCAATTCAATTATATTTTTTCTAAATCGTTTCTTCCACATAAAATGATTCTTATTTTAAATACACAGAGTAACATTTAAAAAGAATAATTTAAAATCTAAATACAACACAAAGAGATTATAAAGCATTATTTGTTCCACTTTCAAAATTAGGAAATAAATATATTTAATAAAAAATGCTACTGCAATACAACTTAATTATGTACTTACAATCCGCGCACAGACACAGTACGACTTCTCTGTATTTGACTAAAATACATCGGGTATTTTGACGTTTTTATTCTTAATATTATAGAAATAATATATATATTAATATAATAATAGTATATGTTTAGTTCAAAGTAGTTTAAACCTTCTTGCTCTTGTATTCGATCGCAGGCGTGATAGCATTAAGTGTATGTACATTATAACAAGAATAACATGTCAACCCAAATAACCGATGTAATTTTACTAAATATTAAAATAATAATTATATTGTCAGAGAAACATCATAAGTGTTTGTTCCTTGGATTTGAATGAGAGTATATTTTCTTAAGTATAATAATAGTGATTTTCAATGTTTACGTTAAAGCTAATCTCGACTCGGGGCTACTGATAACGCTCGTTTTACGAAAATATACGAACAAGCTTATATCTGGTACATCTGTTGCTGTTATAGAAATAATATAGGTATCTGGCGACAAAAATATTTGTAAAATGTTACTTCTTTTCAAAAAATAAAATCAATTAATCAAAAAGTATTATACTGTAGTTTGAAGTCAAATCTGTTGCTCAAACTTAAATAAATTGAAGCTCTAACAACATACTCGATATTCGCCACAATAATTTCTACCACTGAACACTTGGTATTTCAAAATAAGCGAATTATTTGAAATTGAAATTTTACGACAAACATTAACTGAGCTACTTAGCCACTTGTTACTGTTTTTTCACAATTCTTCATCTAATCCAGCCCACTTTAATTTTTTGGCTGAATAAGGTTGGTAGAGCTAGCTGCCCCTTTGACTCTGCCTACCCCTTCGGGGATTACGGGCGTGATGATATATATAAATATATATATATATATATATATATATGTTGCTGTAATAGCTCGAACTATGGTAAATTTTAAGATTTTCCAGTAAAACCTAAGATTTACCGACTCTTAACGGTAAAAGTCCGAACAGGTGTACAATTCGAACTTTTACCACCATTTACTTAGTAAATCTTAGGATTCTTTACTTGGAAAATTTTACCTAACCAAACCTAACTAAGATAAGATTATATTATAGGTTAGGTTAAGTAAGGTATTTCTTTAATCAGGTTAATAAACCTAACCTAACTAACCCATAATATAACCTAAACTAGAAATGTTTACATTTACCAACTCATGTCGGTAAATTCTAAGATTTACTAGTAAAACCTAAGATTGACCAATATACGGGCTTTTACAGTAACATATATATATATATATATATATATATATGTATGTACATTGACTGAATCTATAGACAAGAAGTTCGAAACATAGCAATTGTAATCAACGACGGCCAGAATCCTATTGTTTCCCGACAGCAGCAGATGTTAACCTTTGTCACATGCCAATACGCACCTGATGATAGATGATGTTGGGAGATGATGACGTTGTGATAACTAACGGGCCTCACGAAGAGGCCTGTATTTCCATGGATTGCAATCCGAGTCTGAAGACTCTGAATACTCATACTCGCGGTCTTCACAGAAAAACCAAGGGCTACAAATACAAAAGAAAGTATATAAACTGTAAAATATATCATAATAATTTCATTATTTAAGCCCCTAAAACATTCATCAATTTCATTTTTTCCACATTTCGTTTTTTAATTGTTTTGAAAACATTTGAATAGGCAATCAGTTTATTCGCAAACCGTTAAGTCTCATTTGTTCTATACACAATTGAATAGCATTTCGTTTTAACAATTCATAAAAGTATGTCAAATTATTAATAAATAAATAAACAAATATTCCACAACATCACTTTCATTGATCTGACTCCGAGGTAAGTATGTTAAGCACTTGTGTTATCGATATCAGATTCAACAGTGGTATTACAAATATATACTTAAATATTAGATATTAACACCTAGACACAGAACAAACACAAGTATTCATCACACAAATGTTTATCCTGGGGATCGAACCCACAACTCTTGGCGAATAGGGCAGGGTCACTACTACCAAATGCGCCGTCAAGCCAGTCAATTGATTAATAGTTTCATGTGGGTATCCTATTCTAAGTGTTTATTGTAAGTCAAGTTTTTACTTTAGAAATATATTTTTTAAAGTACCTAATCTCAAAATATAAAATAATATTTTCCTGTCTGGAATAAACAACTATTGTTTCAATGTTTTTTTTCTGAGTATCTTTGCTGTTTGTGTGTTGTACAAGTAAGTGTTCTAACTAACTAACTAACTAACTAAACTTCACGTCACTTCCCTAGCGGGGTAGGCAGAGAGAACCGAGTGAGTGTTCTGTTCATCCTTATAATGGTATGCGTACACACGGGAGAGCTTTGTCGTTTTGTGTGTTTAATTGTCTAAATATATCGCGTGACACTCAGCTATTACATTCATTCATCAATATCGGCGCTTCAGTTTGTTCGCTCTTGTTTATATGTTTGGAGCCTAAGAACCTAAGTTACAGTTTCAGTATGTTTGTGAAAGTGATAGGAGTATAGATAGTTTTTATTGAACGCCATATGGCGTTCGGTTCTCTCTGCCTACCCCGCTAGGGAAGTGGCGTGAAGTTTAGTTAGTTAGTTATTAGTTTTATTAAAGAATTGGCCTTCAAACTTTTCAAAGCTTTTCGGTAGATAATCTAATTATAAAAATATACAGAAGAAAAAATTAAGATATTACAAAAAAAACTGCTTTGAAATCTTTAGTTAAAACTTTAATAGTAAGACAGTGAAGTGAACTTAAGTAGAACTCATATTTTAATACAAAGTCTCGGAAGTATTGCGTTTTGATGGCCCTTAAAACTAATCTTTATATCGAATGATTGGTTGTTTCACCTACCACATCAAGGGTTTTCCCTAAAGGTAATTTTCACGTTACGTGGATTTCTAAAGGATCAAGTGAAAACTACTACGCCATATGGCGTTCGGTTCTCTCTGCCTACCCCGCTAGGGAAGTGGCGTAAAGTTTAGTTAGTTAGTTAGAATTGATTTTGTTTTTATGCAGCAAGTAAAAGGTACGTAAACTAATTAAGTACAAAAATGCCTAGTCTAATATAATTTTAACAATAAAATAAGAGCATAATTAGTAAATATTTAAAGCTTATCAGTTAGTTGTTAATAACAAATGCAACAGGAGTTGATAAATATAAAATACATAGTTAGTTATTTTCTAATCGTAATGTCGCTCTGCCTACTCCTTCGGGGATTATGGGCGTGATGTTATGTTATGTTATGTAATCTCGCTGTCACAAAGCGATCGAGTAGGTACAATGAAATATGCTTCAGATTGGACAAATAAAACAATTAGGCTGCGGAGCGGAGAAACGAAGAAATATTAACCAATAGGATTGCACAAAATCTCCGCTCGTCTGTAGTGGACATTTTCTATTGGTCGATTTTTAACTCGCTCACCGCTTCGCTACCTCGCTCCGCTCCGGTGGACAGACAGCCTCAACGAGAATTTTCAAAAAACAAAAACCGCGGAGGTCTTGTCGTGGCCTTATCACTGTCACTATTGGCTCTTTGTTGACAGGATCCTTCATAAGTGACACGTAAGTCAGTTTGTTAAAACTTACCAATGAGTAGAGTGACAAGATCGTACGTCACAGTTACGCCATCTTTTGGATGTTTTAATTTAACAAACCCTAATTGTTTTGGTAACAAATTCTTAATTTCTAATCTTATGTAAAAAACACAACACAAAGACCATAAAATTAATTATCTTGGCTAATATTATTAATGTAAAAGTAAGTTGGTTTGTCACGTTTGCTCTAAACTAATTAATCGATTGCAATGTCTAACTAACCAACTAAACTTCACGCCACTTCCCTAGCGGGGTAGGCAGAGAGAACCGATGCAATGTCTAGTACTATTGAAATCAGAACTATAAAAAAGGACATATGCTACATACTTTTTATCCCGGGTAAAGTGATGGATCTCAGAATATACGATAGGTTCTCAGCCAGACCGAGTCCTACGTGGGGCACATCAGAGCCTTTGCTAGCAACCATCATTAGCATGAAAAAGCGCTGACGAAAAACCTATAAAAGTATTCATTACATTAAGTCCTATTTTTATAGGCGGCGTATGCGTCAGATATTGATTAAAATCGCTTTTTAAAGCGACCAAATAAATAAATATCAGACTACATCACATACATTGATCTGTTTCTGAGGTAAGTAGCTTAAGCACTTGTGTTACGGATATCAGAATGAACAGTGGTATTACAAATATATACTTAAATATTGGATATTAATACCCCGACACAGAACAAACACATTCATCATACGAATGTTTGTCCTGGGTGGGGATCGAAGTCACAACTCTTGGCGCAAGGGGCAGGGCCACTACCGAATGCGTCATAGACCTAAGTACCATCGAGATAGGTATATTTGTATTGTACAGTATAGGGGTATAATTAAATTCAGTTCGATTCCTACGATGAGAATGATAGATCGATAGATCAATACTGACTTGGCAAATGCGAGGTGATTTGGTTCAATCCTGAGCTTTACACAATTACAAGTATGGACGTTAGCTGTGATGGAAATATCTTGCAGTACGAGGATAGCAGGGGTGATAAGTAGTATGTATTATTGTTACTGTTAGCTTTTTCTATTCCGACGCGTAGTAATACATTTTACATCATAAAGTTCACCCAATCTCAATTTTTTTTTTTTTAAATCTACTCTTCTACCGTTGACACCACCATGACAGCGTACCTTACCTATTTTATCGAAAGCAATGGCTAGCGTGCATATGCAAATAATTGCAGATGCAGTTTTGCATTACACGCCAAACGCAAAATCATGATACTAAAGGAAAATAATTATGAGATTTTTATTTTTTATTTTCTTCTTTTTCATAACTTATTATATTTACCACATTTAATTAAAGTACAAATTTAATTTTAATGGCAAATAATAGTATAGATTCGCAGATATAGGTATGAAGTCATTATACGATTTTATAGCGATCCAAATAAAAAAGGTTTACATGTTAAAAGCAGGAAATCGATAGACAATGCTGTCACACACCCTATCACAAATTTTGAAAATACCATTGGAAAATCGACTGTATTTCTAAATGAAAACGGTACAATGTGCTGACATTAGGAAATCTATTACAAAATTATCCCTTAAGTGATAGGGTATAACAAATTAATTTTGCAAATGGCATTGAGAAATCGACTCTATCCCCATAGGAACACGGTTTAGCGTGCAGATATGCGCCCGCGCACTCACCGTTTGTGCGCCGCGTCGGACGCGCGTGAATACGTCACCGGCATGGTTGTCACAAGCGCGGCGCTCGGCACATCGCGAGTGACCGCCGGAAGCGCGCTCGGCAGACTGCGCCGGCGCAGCCGACCGCTCGCCAGCTAATTTGGCTGCCACCACGGCACTGGTGTTGCCAACTGGGCATCATCACCGTTTAATGGGGTGGATGATTCGCAAAAGCCGTAAGTTTTCGTTGCATATTCTTTGATTTTTTTCCAAAAATGTTCAAAACTTTTGCTTGCTTAGAGACTATGAAGGTTTTTGGAGAAAAAATGCTCTAAAATAATTTGCGAATTACCCAGTTGACATCAATTGTCAACTGAACTGACGTATGGCTGACTAACTGTTGAAGCTCTTTAAATCAGTACCAGTCATCAATATCAGGCTACATCTAATACGGTTACGTCTTTATTCATTTAAAAGTTAGGTTACCTACTTAATGACTAAATAATAGACCGTAGCCATAAAACTGCGCGTGAACATTTCAGCGGATTGAACTCTGATGGGTAGCCAAATTTTAATCCAGCTGAACCATGAAACCCAAATATTGCGGGTTAGAACCCGTTGCGAGCAAATATTTGCGTGGGGAATTTGGGCAGACTCTTATTTCAGGAAAACGTTTAATATATTAACGTTTATAGTCCCCTTTAAAGTAATCCCCCTCAGATACAGTGCACTTGTGCCAACACTTTTTCCAATCTACCTTTTTTGAAGCCTTGAGCTCGTCCAGCAATGCCTTGATAAGGTCTTGATGTCTTGAATCGTTGCAAAATGCCATCCTTTCATGGGTTCATTGAGTTTCAGGAACAGGGGGACTAAATCCGGTGAATACGGTGGCTGTGGCATGATTACAGTGTTGTTCTTGGCCAAAACATTACGAACAAGCAATGACGTGTGCGCTGGCGCTTCGCTGACACACGTCTCTTGCCCAAAACATCCGATAAAATTGTTTGGCACTTAACAAATAAGATGCCGATATTATCAGCAATTTCTCTTATGGTAATTCGACGATGCCTCAACACGATTTTCTTCACTTTTTCAACGTTCTCATCAGTTGATGACGTGCTGGGGCGTCCAGAGCAAGGTTCGTTATTGGTGTCTTCTCGGCCTTCTTGGAAGAGTTTATACCACTTGGGAACATTTTTTTTACATAAAGTAGACTCACCGTATGCCACTGTCAACATTTCAAGACCTTTGGAGCACTTGATTCCATTTTTTTTACGCAAATTTTAATGCAAATTCGTTGATCGATGTTTTTCGACAGTTGAAAACGCCGAGCACGCAAAATACTTCTAACCCTAATGCCTCTCACAAACATACAAAAAATGATATACAATTAAAATTTTTCACAGATATTCAAGACAAGTGTACTAACGTAACAAAAAAAAATTCGAAGATCGATCGATCGGTCGTAGCCCGCGAAAAAGTCACCTTACTTTTTGAACACACCTCGTATTTTACGTAAGTCAGACGTTCGACGAGGAGTCGTTTCAATGCTATTCCCTTGCTCGCTAAACCATAGTTTAATTAAATAAAGCTTTGTAGATGAAAAGCCCTGACAGCAGATTCCTAAGCGAAATAAAAGGACAAACTGTAGTTTTATTTTAAAATAAAAGTCCATTATTCTAAGGACAAAGTGAAATTCATTTCAGCTGCAAACGAAGGTTGGTATGGCAAGACGTTTTTGCTTTTTCCTGTATTCAGTTTCCGATAAAGAAGCAGCGCCTTTTAATAAATATAATTAGTCGCGATGCGAGCTGCCTTTAAATGGATTGTAATGGCAAAGAGTTTCGTACTTCATTCCATTAGCCTTGCCCAGTTCACAATTTTTTATGGTTTTTTTAATTTTTATATTATATTTAAAGGTAAATTGTGACCTGAAGGTTTAAATTGATGTATTTGTGGTGACATATATAGACTAGTACTACGTCGGAAGAGAGTCACAGTTGATGATACACACATACAAACAACATCACGCATAAAATCCAGGAGTAGGCAGAGTTCAAGAGACGATAAGTTTCAAAAACTACATAAGATAAAAATACATTGATTTGGGTTGTATGGAACATTGTGAAAAACGTAATGTCAAGTGGCTAGCTCGTCGCAGCCGACTTAATTACAAACTTAACATCCAATACACTATTAGTCGCCTTTTGCGAAATGGTGGGTTAATAAAATACTTTTTGAGTCCCAGACAACTCTGGCCAAAACTAAAAACAATAATTCTCATTCTCTAATAAAAAAAAATTGACGATAACTTTAACCATACGAAAGCCTAGGACAGTTAAGAATACTTTCAATAAGCGCGTCAATAGATGGCGTTAATTGACCTGTCGACATCACGCCATACATTCTGCAAAGCGATAAAGTTATCTCCACTAAGTTCCTATGGCGAGTGTAACGGCGGTATATAGCCTATCAATCAATAGTTTTTCAATATTACTTTCAATTAGATTAACTACCTCTATTTATTTATAGAGAAAATAACTGTAATATATTAACGCTAAAGGCTATTATTGATTTAGACAACACTTTACATTTTTAGAAGGTCATCATTAATTCTGCGACATTATTTATTGAAACCGTTCGTTTAATTCAGTTTTTTTTTATTTCAATATATACTTAATTAAAGGCACTACTGTCAACACAATAGAACATACGAGACAATGTCATTATTCTTTCACAATTTTTTTATCTAACCTAACTCGGCTATGTGGGTAAGAAGCTTGCCACATTTTGGACTCTGCCCACCCCTTCGGGGATTACAAGGGTGGTGATGATTAGGTACCTATTATTTATAGTGGGTAGCTTCTGTTGTGTCTGTCTCTATGATTTGACTGGCCCGTTGGTCGAGTGGTAAGAGGCCCTGGCTACGAAATCAAGGGTCGCCATTTCGATCCCGCTAGGGGCAAATATTTCGTGATGAACATGGACATTTGTACTCGAGTCATGGATGTTTATAAACGTATCCTAAGTATGTCTATCAGTTCACCTAGTATCCATAGCACAAGCCTTAAAGCTTAGTTTGGGACTAGGGAATTGGTGTGTGTGACGATTTAAAGAATTTATTTATTTATCTAGAGAGGATTTTATATGTAATTAAATAATATACATATAAAATCCTTGTCCCGAATGACTGACTGAGGAATCCACGCATAGCCTAAACCGCTGATCGTAAAAACCTGAAACTTGGATAGTGTTCCTTGTATGACGTAGGCATCCGATAAGACAGGATTTTCCGATATTCTACCCCTTAGAGGGAGAAAAGGGGGAGAAAACACTGTATGGGACAACGTGATGCCTTCATTCGAAGTAGATTCGACTTCAAATTTTGCATAAACATGATTTAACACAATTGTTTTATACGCGGACAAAGTTGCGGGTTAAAGCTAGTTACCAATAAAATCCTCGCATTATAGTATACTTATACTCCTTTTAATTAACAAAAGCATAAACTCAGCATCAGATAACTTCCAAGACTTCTTCTACAAACATACATAATAAGTAAACTGTCTAACCTCTTATCATATCAGTATACACGTTCGGTGCAAATAGTTTAAAAAAATAAAAAGTTAGCACGAGATATCAGAGATAACGACCGGCTTAAAGATCGATAGGGCGTGATGTAACCTATCGTAGATTATATAATTCTTCGAAAACACGGAAGAGAATACCTTTATCAACGGGTTTGCCCTAGCCCTTCATAGATTGATAGGAGGATATCTATTTGCAGAAACATAGGTTCCTTAATTCAAGCTGATAATTTAAATTGGTGTATTTTGTATTAAAAACTTGTTTGCTTATCATTTGGGTTTAGTGATTACATATTTTATGTGTAAAGCAATGGCTTATTTTAAAAGGCAAGTCTCTTTATTGCTTAATTCTATGCTATTTAAAATTTTGCGAACTGAAAATGATAAGCTTATCGGTTCTTTTTGATAGAATTCCGAAATGCCCCAGAATAAAACACGGACTAGTAAAAAAGGAGGACTCCGCGCCACTAACTAGACGTTGAAGCTCCTCAGGTGCTATATTTGACACGCAACTTAAGTCAAACATTGACATAATAAGTACTCTAAATGACAGATATTCGATATCTGGTATATTTATGTATCTCACTCACATATTAGGCTTGTGTAGTTCGCGAATGAACTAGTTCGAAAGAGCGCTCTTTTAGGTGAACTACGCAAACTAGTTCGCAGATTGGATCGTTAATAGTTCGCTAGTTCGTTCATGAAAAAGTATTTTATCTGAGTATTTTATTTATATAAACTGAAACAGTTTGTAGTTGCAGTCATTAAATATTATATCTGCATCTGCCCTTCAACTAAATCTCGATATCTCTTAGCATGTCGTTCTCACCACAGAGTCGTGAACTAACCATCTATAATAACGATCTAAAAGAACGATCTAGATCGTCAAAGCTAGACTGTATTAAAACGAGGGAACGATGAACTAACGAACTAGAAGAACGAACTAGTTCGTTTAGGAGCGGCGACTTATACTATGCGATCTCAGTTGCGAACTAGTATGCCCAAGACTATCACATATGCATAAACGTGGCTTCACACTATAGTATTACAGCATCCTTATTTTACTAGTCCGTGGAATAAAATAAAGAATTTTTACAATTGGTGGATAGTAAACTCCTTTCAACGATCGATCCAACCTAGGTGTTTTTTTCACGTGATAAGTTATGGCCCCCGTGATGGTTTTTTTTGTAGGTAGAACGTTCGTAATCATTTTAAAAGTGTAGGTAAGCCAATTTATTTCACAAAATAGGTAACTCAGATATAAAAAAGATTATTTGGGCTTATTTATCAAGGGTCAGATAAAAATTAACAGACTGATTAAGTTAAAAACGAGTTTTTTTAAATACCTACATATAACATAATAAAATAAAAACGATTACCTTTTTTAACTGTCTAAATCAGCTTTAATCTATTGTAAGTATTATAATTAAATCGTTATTATTCAAAAATAAAAAGAAAAATGAGTAAATTGTTTAAAAAAATATGCAAAAAGCCTTTTTATAGTGGAGACAGGTACCTATCTGTTGAACCTTTTTTTTTCAAACAACGTTTGCAACGGGACAAATATTTGTTGATGTAAGAGATATTCAGCACACCGGTCCGAATGTGCTAATTAAGGAATTACCAGAGGCAGTTTGATTCTAATAAATGTTTATTATTTGGAAAATAATACGTTCATTGTAATAATTAAAACAGTTCCTGTGAATACGTTACATTTCTTACACATAAAGTGTCATAATTCTGTAAATAATTATCAGAATAATAGCTATTTCGTTTTTATCACGAATTTCTTGGTGACGTGTAGAAAATTCGAATTTATCAATGTTTCTTGGTGCCAATAGTTTTTGCCTATGCACAGCAGCAATTATCACTATCAAACAGACTTATTAACTAGTAATTACAAATGTTAGTACGTACGGATCTCCGGGCAGGATCGTTAAGGATTCTCACATTCACAAGCGCTTAGGAGGGCAAGGACCAATCACTTACGAAAGGCAAGTGATCAAATGGACCGTACGACTTTGCGATTTTATTTTATATCGACTTATATCGCGAACGATATCTCGTAATTGAGATAAACCAAATCTGACACGTAATTTGTCAATTGTGAATTTTGATGGCCGGCGTTTCGTGGTTGTGTTTCGCGATTTGGAATGGGGAATAAACAGCTGTTTGAGGCAAGTATTTTGTAATATTTTTGGTAAAAGTAAAAGTAAAAACAAATGTGTATCGAAATTTGTTGACATTAACGTGGCAATGATTTAAAGTTCGTTTTGAACATAATAGGTGTGAGTTCAATTCTGATTGTAAATGGACACTCACTTGGACCCAGAAATATGTATGTGCTGATGAAACAGGCATTGTCTCGGGTGTATGGTATGGTTTTCGTTGATTCTGATTTCCATAACACAAGTTATTAAGCTATTCGCTTTGGAATCAGATCAATATAAATTATGTTATTATATTTTTTAATATTATACAGATTTGATTTTATAATTTTAGCTTTTCTTAAATGCGTTTTTTTTCTTGTGATGCGTATGTCAGCGAGACGTCATATGTCTAAGCAAGTGAGGTGTGTAAGGATCGTGTCATGTGGCGTTCGGTTCTTTCTGCCTACCCCGCTAGGGAAGTGGCGTAAAGGTCAGTTAGTTAGTTACGTCATACGTATACTCATTAAAAAATTTAATTTTAAATACACAAGTGCAATTTGTGCATATGTAGTACATGCCAGCAAGTATAATTTAATTAAGACAGAGAAACTGATAAAGAAAACAGAAATGCGGAATAAGTTCAAAACGGGCGTAAGTACATACATTTGCTTAAAAAGCTATATTATGTTTAACTTATTTGACACACTTCGAATTGGGTATAACACTCTCGCATATAAATTAGTACTAATAGTAGGTACTCGTTATATGTATATATTGATTACCAACTGTCAAAACGCAATGTTTCCGTAGACTTTAATACCTAATTAAAATTGACCTAAGATTGTCTAAACTTGTAATGTATTTATCTAAATGCAAAATTCCGTATTTGTTTTCGTGCAATAAAGAATATATTTCTATGAATGAATGTCAAATTATTAAAGTAATTGTGTTCTGAACTTATTTGTGCATGCCATTAACTACCACATGGTTTGAAAATCGTTGCTTAAGTTCTAACACCGCGTAACTTAAAATTAACTCGGTTTAGATGGATTTATTTAGGCGAGAAAAATTCTCAGCCTTTTTATGTATTAATAGAGTACCTCTTTTTAATTTTACCTAAGCATTGCTTATATTTATAATTTGTCGTTAAGATTTATTCCCATATAAACGAAATAATACTGTTTAATGGACCAACTAAAAAGTGTACCATTTACAATTACGCGGTATTAGAACTTAATGGAACATAGCGCGCACGGATCCACCCCGCGGCTTGCACACTCTTACAACAAGCGTTGTGATCGCATACGATGCGCGGTGCTAACGCAAATACTTACTCTTGAAAACGTCCGTGTTGTCCGCCCTCACTATCGTCTGAGCTGTAGTCCTCCATCCTGGGATGAGTTCGGTCGAACTGCACTTTCTTCTCGTCCACGATGACTGTGCGTGTAGACCCCGCCGAGAGAGTTTCCCAGGAGGAGGACCCAGCCGCCTGAAGTGTAAAAAATTATATGTTGTTATTTACAGGC
Source organism: Glyphodes perspectalis (assembly GCA_951394215.1). Taxonomy (NCBI): domain Eukaryota; kingdom Metazoa; phylum Arthropoda; class Insecta; order Lepidoptera; family Crambidae; genus Glyphodes; species Glyphodes perspectalis. Next base: position 915,237 of record OX596199.1, read on the forward strand.
ATGTTTTGTAAGTAAATAAAGAATTATATAATATAGCAGCAGCAGCGTCCTGCGGTCTACAGTTCCTGTTCCCGCACACACTTGTGTTTGCGCACTTACTTGTGCACTATAATATCTCCTGGGAGAGGTTTCGTTGGCGCGCGCTGCGATCCCAGGCGCCATCCTACTGTGACGAGACGGAAAACTGCAGGGTTTTAATGGGTATACTCCTGCAACTACCACCTTGGCCGGAGCAGGGACCTCCTTTTCCTGAGGCCCCCGGGAGTCCCACACACCAACCTACCCCCCCTGGGTAGGGTGACGGGGCGTAACGCATTTCCCCGCGTAAAAAAAAATAGTATCCTGCGCAGATGGCCAATCCTCGTTCAGATTGGCCGCCATGACCGATATCGGTTAGGAGGACGTTATTATGCCTTATCTTGTGTTATAATCGTATCTAGTTCTTGTTCCCATAGGAATAAAGTGATAAAATATAGCCTATGTTACTCGCTGATGAAGTAGCTTTACATTGGTGAAAGAATTTTTCAAATCGGTCCACTACTTTCTGGGCCTAACTATTAAATTCAGACAAACAAACAATAAAATCATTCCCTTTTTTAACCGACTTCAAAAAAAGGAGGAGGTTCTCAATTCGACTGAATTTTTTTATAACATAAGTATGACATAGTATGTCAGGTTTGCCAGCGGCTATGTAAACCTAGGCTAAGGTTACAGGCAGTCAGAGACAACGCCGTGTCCCTCTGATTCAATATTTTTTGGGATGAAAAGTATTTCTCTCTGCCTACCCGCCAAGGAAGTGGCGTGAAGTTTAGTAAGTTATAAAAAGTAGCCTTTGTCCTCATATAGAGTCGAATTTCGTTTCGTATAGGAGCTGCGGAAGGCCCAGGCTCACCTACCACGACCAAATTGGTCGTGTGTTAACAGAAGGTGATGTTAGGAGTCATAAAAACCGTAGAGCTTGTATGAAAATGATCATGAATGTTGAAGAGGCGAGTGAGGTGTGTAAGGATCGTGCCATATGGCGTTCGGTTCTCTCTGCCTACCACGCTGGAGAAGTGGCGTGAAGTTTAGTTAGTTAGTTAATTAGTTAGTTAGTTAGTGATACTTATAACATCCATAACTCGAGAACAAATTACCATGTTAATCATATGAACACTTGCCGAGAGATTTGAATATATCACACAGTCATTTGCCCACAGCTAGATTCAAACCTACGGCCTTTCATGCACCACGGTTTCTTATCACTAAACCAAGTGATCCATTATATAAACAAATTTATTTGTCTTCCTTTCTAATATGTATAAACAATTTCATGCAATCACTTTATGCATTCACCATTTTGAATTAAATATTAGTCATTTTGAATAGTTAATAATAGTCAATTTGAATAGTTAATAAAAGTCATTTTGAATAATAATATTAGTCATTTTCACATTTATTTGCTATTTTTTATTTTATATTGTCAATGCACTTCACTGCACTAACTGAGACGTATTCCGAATGAATGTGTTTAATTTATTTTTGTCAAAATTTGTGTGGATGAAAACGAGAGCATCTAAAATTGTATGAATGTATGTTGATTGGCCACGGCCATTGGGACGAATTCCCACTTCGGATGTCAAAGCAATATTTACGCCAATCAGAGGTTTGGTCATGCATTTGTGTCTCTGAGATGAATGCTGTCACTCATGGTGACGTCAGCACCCAAAAATTATTTGTAAGTTTGAGGTCTTGTTGAGGAAGATCATATTGAAGATTCGTCTCCTAAGACTTGGGGAGACCCTTTACAATGAATTAACTATTAAAGTAAATGCCTTGCATAGTTAAAAATCTATTGGAATAGAGACTGCAATGCTGGGTCCAGCAAATCCCCATATGAGAAGCATGATCCAATTCCTCTGGTTCCCCAATCTATAGGGTAGGGATAGCGAATATTTTTTGCTTTATCAAATTAACAAAAATCATAAAGATAAAGAGCATCAAAGTTTTGGACTAGATGCTTGTGACGTCATTATTTAGTAAAAAAAATTCGTCACGCGCAACTTGAATTCATTGTATATTCGACAATGTTTGTTTGACAAATAAATAAAAAAAACGTGTTCAATATTTTTTTTAAAATCTAACTGACGGACTAAAAAGAATCGTCACTATTAAGCCACCACCGCTTTCAAATTTACACTACGTGTAACGAAACGGAATCTATGGTAAAAAAAAAGTTCACGCTTTACCGATATTAAATATTACCACTAATTTTCCTATCGTTTCATCCAAGTGTAAGTCCTCTCAAAACTTGTATGTGAACTAATTTACAGTTCCGTGAAATCACATTTGATATGTATGTCCGTATTATTCTATCTTAGGTTAAAGATAATCCATTCTCACATCCATGTCTGCATTTGCAAGTAGGTATCCGTCTGTCTCTCTTCGTCTGAGACGTTAGGTAAATTTAACATTAACATGTTGTTTTAAAAAACGGAAATCACATTTGCGTTTTCAGTACCTATCATCTTCCTAGCGTTATGTCCCGTGCTTAGACGGGGTCCGCTTAGACCATGATTCAGGATCTAACGAGCCTGGTAATTACATTGAAGGGACTTCCGATCTGACTCTCGTAACCCTAAGATAGGGGAACCAGACAATTTTTGGATCATGGTTACAAATCCAAAGTTGTTTGAATTTGCAGGGTTGCATCACGATGTTTTCCCTCACCGTCGAGCTAGTGGTATAAATACTTACATAGATTTGAAAAATCCAGAGGTACGTGCCCGGGATTGAACCCGCACTCCTCGGTTAAGAGGCGCGTGTCCTTACCATTGAGCTACCATCGCTCGCATCGCAGGAAATATGTTTTCAGTACCTACTTTATGTCTAATACAGATATTAGCTATACCTGTCTAGCAATATCTATACTTACTAATATTATAATAAGGTATATTATAAAGTGGTTTGTAAGTTTGTGAGGTTGTTAGGGGTAATCTCTGGACCTGACTAACCCGATTTTGATCGAAGGGCGCGCGTTCGAATCCCGCAAAATGTTTTGAGCCCGGGCAAATGTTTTGTGAGATTAACATGGATATTTGTAATCGAGTCATGGATGTTTATAAAATGTATTTAAGTATATATATGATTTTAGACGTGAGTACTTACAGTCTATCTGAATCATATCGCGTTTAGTCTTGTCAACAGTATTTTTAGAATTTAAGTATGTCTATCCGTTACCTAGTATCCATAGCACAAGCTTATAAGCTTAGTTTAGAACTAGGGGGCCGTCCATTAATCACGTGAGGTTTTCAGCATTTTTTAGACCCCGCCCCTCCCCCCTGGTGATACGTGGTGAGGTTTTGTACTACCCCCCCTCCCCCAGCTAAGATCACGTGTATTTTTTTGTACATACTAAGTAGGTATGTTTTTACTGTAGGTAAGTAGGTTTTTTTCGCGCAACACGCAGATAAATTTCTCTCGACGTTCGCGTAAGGATGCCTAAGTTATATTTCTTGGATTATTGGCAGGACAGTAATTAACATGATCGTTGACATTTTTCTTAGTATTTCATAAAAAATAAGGTTATCAGTTTACGCAATTTTGCAAGATTGTTAAAATAAATGTATTTCGGTTTCGAAAATAAATACACGTGATATCTCCTTCAACCCCCCCTCACCCCTTGTGATATTTGGTGATTTTTTTTCGGACCCCCTCCCCCCTTTATGCCTCACGTGATTAATGGAAGGCCCCTAGGTAATTGGTGTGTCGGTCTGAAGAGCTTACTTATTTATATCCACCGGCCTACCATTAAAGTTCCCACAAACAAAATTACAGCACCGGTCCTTAACCGATATCAATGTTCAAAACACGAACCCTTATAATACTTGATATTAAGCCATTCACACCTGTTAAATTAATTATAGTCCATTAGTCATCGTTTCGATTAATATGTTAGCGGATTTAATGAACATTCATTATTCGACGTTAAGGAATACCATATGAGTTGGGCGGTAACTATCAACAACTGTCTGTATTTCATTTCTTGTGGCCAGTGGCACTCAAACTGTTATGCGCCCCTAGGGGTCTAGGGGTGAAGATTAGGGAGTGCATTGCTGTATCCAGCAATTCAGCTAAGCCCAGTAAAGCTTTAACTGTGCTGGGATCTAGCGACATGTGGTTCAATGCCGCTGGATTTTAATCCTTGCTAGAGATTGGAATGTTGAATGGAAAGCAATCCCGTTGGGTTCAACAGAATTTTGGCTCTGCTGGATTCGGTGTCATGTGCTAGATCTAGCAAAAAATGCTGCAATACATTGCAATCCCTAGATCGGATAAATGCAACCTTATTTTTTGTTTAAACGCAACCTAAAAGCTGTTTGTTAAGAATCGATACTAAAATCGATTGCAATAGTTTTTATACCATGTTATAAAGGTGAATTCTCGTTAGTATTAATTCTAATTAGCCCAAACTCCGTAAAAAGCGCAAAACCATACTTGTGCGAGAATAACAAGGCAACACAAACTGTTTGTAGCTTTGTAAGTTTTCGAGATATATTATAATTGATTCTGATTCTTTAAATGAATATATTTGGCCCGTATTTCGGTTTTATATTTGACCTTGCATTGGCGTAATGGATAATGCTGAAAGACAACAAGTATGTTATAAATAAATGAATTACAATATATTTTTTGATCTAATGGTAACATGTCAACATGATTTAAAAAAAAAGAAGGTCATTAACACTTGTTGCCCAGAAAGCCGAAGGCGCTATCGAACTATTTGTCCAGGGGGCCATCATAGCTTCTTCCTTGTTGATCTCCATAGTGTATTTAATCTGATCAATTCGGTATTAGGTTGTCTGACCATATGTCATATAAGAACACGTCTCTATTTGCCTACTCACATTATAATTATGAAAGGAACGGTATGTCTGTTACTTCTTCACGATGAAATAATTTAACTTATTGTTATAATATTAAATTTAGTACGCCAATAGCCTAAACACAAAGAAATAACAAAAAGTTATATTAATCCTGAAAAAAAAAACATACACATCTCGAGGGACAGACGACAGTCTCTGTGGCAAATCGAATACGCGGGTAAAGGTCCGGACTAATAAAAGTGAGTTTGTTTGTAACACTTTCACACGAAAACCACAAAACCTATTTTTTAAATTCCTTCACCAATGAAAGGCTACATCGTCAGCAAGTAACATAGGCTATATTTTATCCTTTTATTCCCATGGGAACGAGAACTACACATATGAAACTGAGGGATTTGAACCCGGGACCTCTTGGTCCTTAGCCGGTGCATAGACCAACGAGGCTATTGTCTTATATCTATTACTAGCAGGGCCTTACACACATATATAGAAGATGCATTTAATACCACTCTCCAAATTTCATTAAGGCAATTGTTAGGAAAAATAACGTTACACCTAGTACAAAAATATTAAGTTGTGTCATCACAAAGTTATTTAAAAAAATATAAAAACCTACGTTTGTGAATACAGCAGCGCGCCGCCGCGCAACATAATTTAATCGTGAAAATTTTACTTACTTACTCTATTTTCTCATAAGCGTAATATATTAACGATACATAATGCCTGGTAAATTTGGAGAGTGGTATTAAATGCATCTTAAATATAAAAAAAAATAAGAAAAAAATATATATTGGTATTCTTACCGGCATTTCACTGCAATAAACATCGTAATATGCTGTGACTTGGCTTGGAGATAAATCCGAAGTGCTAGTGGAAGTGCTGGACTCTGTAACAAAGCGTTGTGTCAGTGTTTTTGACAGATCAGATGTCAAAATGAAAGCTCCATATGACAGCCCGAAATGTAAGCTCGCTAACTAATTTAGAAAAACCGAATACATATAAGCGTAAACACGGTACTTAAACAGATGTTCTGAATAAAGAATAAGAAGTTTTTTGCAAAAGTAAAAAAAAAAAACATGTACAATATTTAAATTTTATGAGACCATTTTTAAATTTTGCGCAGTAAAATATTTTTCAGGGTTTTCTAATGTCCATTAAACGATGCACATTAATCGCTTTCATAATTTTCCATAAATTTGATATATTCTGAACATAGCTTATGGTCAGAATAGATATTTATAAATACAATGAATTAAAACAATCAGGAAAATCTCAATATTATTGGAATTAATATCGTTAATTGTAATAATTATTTATTAACAAGCCTAACTAAGCCAGAGTCATTAATTAGCCCTGGATTATCAATCAGGATAACTGGATAAACATTTTATGGAGTGCGCGAAATTTGACAATGGATTCATAGTAAGTATTCATACAATATAAAAGATAGCACGGGCTATGAGCTAGCACTACATTTACTACTTTCAATGAGGGCTATCGCGTATGAATTCGCCACTAGGGGCGCTTGTGTAGCGTGAGGTCCCCGAAATGTCAAATGATGGTCAAATGTGACTGTTTGTGGGTTGGCTACGCGTGTTTATTTATATTTATTCGCAACAGTAATTTAATTAGCAAAACATTAGATTAATTATATCAAATATGAGTTAAAATACTGCTATAAGGCAGTTTTATCTTTCGGAAATTTGTGTCCGCCTTTTTTTGCGAGCAAAACGGGACTGCGCAACACTGTGGCATGGCCAATACGTTTATTCTACGGTTCTATTGTATTAAATAAGATTTAAATGTAAATTTTTGTTTTGGCGTTCATAATAACAAACTTTGACATCCGTACTTTAGGACCTCACTCTTTAGTGGCGCCACCTGGTAAGACAAAAAACGAAAGTCCTCATTGTAACGACTGTAGAGACCTTAAGCAAAGGGTTCAATGTATATGAAAGCGTGCGATCGCGCTTAATTCCACCAGCTGTACATAAGTACATGTAAGCTTAATTTTTATATTATAAGCAATATCAATATAAAAATCATAATCTAAGTAAACAGATTGCGCCAACTGTATTCCTTGCCTAGCGTGTCGTTAAAGGCGAATAATGGTATATTGGCTATGGAATTGTGTAGGCGACAAGCTAGCCACTTTTCATTCCTTATTCACCATTCTCCATCTAACCCAGCCCAGTCTGATTTGGCTGAATGTGGTTAAAGGGGCTAGCTGTCCCTTTAACTCTGCCTACTCCTTCGGGGATTACGGGGGTGATGTTATAAAATAAAAATAAAATAATAATCAATATAAAATCCAGCTTAAATCTCATTGGAGATATTCAACGTTTACATGCCTTGCAAATGAAATAAAAAAACGCGCCGCGTTCGGTCATGAACGAATACATCAGTATACTTTATGATACTTTATTTTGGCGCGTGAAATGTGGCGGGCCGCGTCACGCGCCGCCTAACGCCCCGCGTCTCCTTGGACGAGGCTAATAGACTACAGGCCCATGTCCAAAATGGGTGGGTCATATAAACCACCAGGTGACGTATATAGGACGATATATAAGAGCATAAAATAATAAGATTCAGCACTATGCCGTCACTTGTAAGCTGTCCAACTGGGTGCTGGTGAGAATTCAAAAGTGCAGGTAGAGTGAGTACATTTTGGTCATATATTTTTGTACGGCATCTTTACCATCGACATCCATGAAAAATAATAAGAAAGCGCGCAGTGCCTTAAAAAATGATGCGCCACAAAGTCGGTAGATTTTTGATTTTCTGACAATTTCCAGGGTAAATTTGGTCAATTCATTCTGTACATACGTTTCATACTGTTTCAATACAGCTTCTAATCCATTATTCCGCAACGCCGTACAAAAAACATTCAACAAGGGGAAAAAATCGAGGGTTGCAACCCCCTCTCTTTCCGTGGTCTGGGGGATGATTTGAAAAAGTACGGCTTCGGTTCCAAAGCATTGTCTAGCACTCAAAAGTACTATTAAAAATAATGCCGTCAAAAAATTATTGTTAATTTGAATGTATATTAATAATTATCTTAATTCATGGTATACTTGATTTATAAAGCTGTAAAGTCATATGACTCTGTACGGCAACTTTTTTTTTAACGTGATATTGTAAAATACAATTGTTATATAGTATTGCCGTACAAAAGAAACTGTTCTAAAAAAAATTATAGAGAAATACAAAAATAAAATTTTTGAAAAGTTTAAATATTCATAGATTAATAAAATATATCAATTTTCAAAAAATTTCCCTTGTTTTAAATAGTATAAAGATAAATAAATTAGGAAAAAGAGATGCCGTACATTTTAATGTAGACTATATCTTTTAGTGTGTATATAATATCCAAGAATTGAAACTGTAAATCCTAGTATCACATTTTTGTATACTTTTTGGTTTAATATATACTTCAAACATTATTGATACATGTATATAATTGATTTGTTTCATTGTAATGATGTGAATAAATAAAACAACTGTTTTTTAGAATAATCTTATATAGATTATTCTAAAAAACAGTTTAAAGATGATAATACAAATAATGTTTTTATTTAAATTTATGCCTACAAATGCTAAACGTCGCTCCGTAAGCGATATATATGTAAATTATATTTATCTAATATTTTTATTACTTTTTTATCAATATGAACTTTCAGATTTGTACGGCATTAACTTTTTATAAATTATTGCATTAAGTACAAATAAACTATCAAAATGCCGTATAAAATAATATCGTCATGAATTTCACCTTACATTTCGTTATATGGATTTTTCTTACATTTCGTTCTATGGATTTTTCCTTGAGTTTTTTTTTCCCTACAAACCATTGGACCAACGAACATGTACGGCATGTAAAAAAATATTATCTATGCATAAAATACTTTCAAAATAAATTAATTTTATGATGACTGATGCCTTACAGAATCAAATGACCAAATTTACCCTGGAAATTGTCAGAAAATCAAAAAAAAAATACCGACTTTGTGGCGCACCATTTTTGTACGGCACTGCACGCTTTTATATTATTTTTCATGGATCTACCGATGGTCAAATTGCCGTACAAAAATAAATGACCAAAATGTACTCACTCTACAGGCACTTTTGAATTCTCACCAGCACCCAGTTGGACAGCTTACAAGTGACGGCATAGTGCTGAATCTTATTATTTTATGCTCTTATATATCGTCCTATATACGTCACCTGGTGGTTCATATGACCCATCCATTTTGGACATGGGCCTGTAGTCTATAAGTCTATTGCAGTCCTTATACATTATTCTCGATGACATTCTGATTGACCGGTCGCGTGTCAAGTCTTTCCGATTTAAAATCTACATTAGTGTTGGTTACAGTAATTGGAATGGAATAGATGACGCCAAAAATCGTTCGACATACCGATATAAGATGTGAAAATGCAATATTACTTAAATAAAATATGATTTTTTTTTTTTTTATGGGTTTGTTTTAGAATTCCGGTAATGCCAATTAAGATTTTACTTCTTGGCCGATTGGTAGCTAAAGAGGTTCTATATTCAATTGCCATGTCAGATCAAACATTTTTAGCTGGTATTATTTCTATTGAGATTAGTATGAACCCAAATTGAATAACTACGCGTTTCGCGGTTTTTTACACCGGGCCTTAAAAAGCCGTTGGATTATTCCCGGTACTATCCGGCTTTCTCCGGCTTAATCCGACCAGTAGGAAGAAACGGGAATTTAATAGAATGTTTTTTCCTGTTTCTGTCCTATTTCTCCCACTTATTTTATTTGTTCCTGCACCTAAAGTATTTCCGGTTGCGTCGAATCGCCGCCTCTCCAGACTTTGAGAGTGAAAAAGCAGTGAGTGCGTTGCATAATATATTTGCGTAGACATTTATGCGTTTTAATATCTCCAGCATAATAAGCTAATTTTTGTTGAGATTTTCTGACGTTACCGAAACCAATCGGGTTAATAATATAATCATATTATTTATTAACAAGTAATACAAATATCTGTAATGTACGCTTTGTAAAAACACCTATAATTTGTCTATTTTACCAGTCCAGCCAGGACAAACGGCCCGAAGACGGATGGCCTGTCGTGGCCAACGTAGGTAATTACTGTCGAAACATTTCAACACTTAGCACAACTAGCGATACCTAAGCAGTGTTTCGTCATTAAACTAATAACCGGCTAGTCGGCGAATGAAAAGTAGACGGACGCGATCAAAGTGGACCCTCAATTGCTTACAATTATTGTTACTTTCATTTTTTTGCACGAAAATGTCTGATTTGTTCACTAAAAGAGATTTTTACACAGATAGCTTGTCGATCGACGAGATCAAATAATTAAACTGAATTTATAGGTGAGATTTTTGATAAACGCGTAGATTTAGTGATTGCTTTTTGTACAAAAAATAATATAAAATATTTTTTTTTGGTTACAATTATTGTTTTGTGCATATCTGATTTTCATATTAATATTGTTCACTTTTTTATATTAAAGAAAATCTAGCTAGATAAAATTAACAACCGTAATTTTAAGACCAGAAAATTTACATATACTTTATAGTAAAAATTATGTTTATATAGTCAATTGATAATTTCGTTATTTTTTCGCGCTAAAATAAAAATTTACCTGAACGATGCAAATATCAAAAATTGTGTTAATTTAATGCTTTAATTAAACACCAAACTTATTGATATTTAAAATAATTATTATTTATATATTTATCTAAAGCAATCTAATTGCATCATACCGATATTTTTATTAGTGGACTGATCACTTTGTTTTTTTTGGCTAAAAATAGGCTTCCTATTCCTATATCCTTTAATAAGAAGAAATATGTATTCACTAACAGCATCAAATTTAGCCACAAACTGAATAAAAGTATTTTTCATCCTATTAAAATATTCTATTGAGACGTATGACTGAAAACATTTATTACTTAAACCTTTTTTGAATCAGAACATTAAACGTGACATCAAGCAAATTTCAAATAAATTCATAGAAAGAACCGCATCTTAAAGAGAACTTATCAAATCGACTTTGCATAAAGTGGGGGATGTGTTTAGTAGAAGTCTCAATTTGCAATTTGTCAATATCAATTTGCAAACATGATAAATAAAAATCGCTAAAACTTAAAAACGATGTAATAAAATAGTTAGTACTATTGCCACACATATTTGTAACATTGTCACATCAGTTGTTGCTATTATAAATATACTTAGATGATTTTTTAAAGCATGACGCCAGCGATAAATCTGAATTATAAAAATAATACACCGCAAAACTACTTAAAAAAAAATAGCAAATACTGCTTTTACGTATCACTTCATTATTCACTTTTCACTTTTTAAATTATTCTATAATATTAAAAAAGAAAAAAATCATTTACCTGAAAGGATATTGAGAAGGATCGGTCGAAAAAAGCTGTACCGCACATCCTTCTTACTATCATGATTGCTTTTTATCTCCACACCGTCGTATTATTCTTATTAACTAACTAACTAACTAACTAAACTTCACGCCACTTCCCTATTCTAATTAAAATACTCGTAAATACGGATGGTCTCGTCCTTCACCGCCTTTCCAGCTTCGTAGATCCTCATCGGAACTACCTTCATGCTTTTCCTCGTAAATAGTTTACGGATTCTCTGCCAGAAGATGGTGAACAAGCTTTCCTCTTCTTTTGCTTTCGGATCGGCCATTTTGTTTTTGTTTTAGAAAATTTCACGAAAATAATAATGAGTAAAAAAAAATTCAGTCGAATTGAGAAACTGCTCCTTTTTTAAGTCGGTTAATAAATGCTTTTCGTTTTAAAATACTTTGTAATTATTTTTTTAATTTACAATTTCCCCGAATATATTCCACATCATAATAATAAAAATGTATTTCACGATAACGCAACAGGCGAAGATCATGTTTTTCAGTAATGCGTTCGGAGTGCCGAATATAGAAAAAAGAATAAGCAAAAGTAGTACTTTTAAAACAGGATGCATGAATGTGATTTAAGAAAAAAATTAAAAGTAATTTTTCAATAGCTCTTGAATTTTTTGAAATATTTTTTTAAGGTTGATCGGATTTTTTTAATACGATAAGCAGAATTGAAACAAAGGAAATATTTCCTAAGTGCCGCGTAGACGGAGGTATTGCCTATACGACCACCGCGATAAGAGTGGCCTTTAGAATAAATACTAAATGGGCGTAGGTCTCTAAGACAGGTAGTCTACCCGAGTAATTATTTTCAGGATGGATCGACACGCTGCCGTCCCACTGCGGTAGGGTGAGGAGGGGCGGTGTTCTGTATTAAATATTTACTGCAATGCTGCCGGACAATGGTGGATGCAATTTAGCTATAAGTATCGCTTATGTTATTAGTAAAACGCATTTATTATTCTCTGTTATTATTGCTGCCGTGTAATGTACATAAAGAGATTGTTCAGAGACATGATTTTGGTCGTTGCATAAAATATCGATTGAGTTCAGGTCGTGGATTTGCGTTAATTCGTCGCGCCCGGTTGTATTCCAATGTGTGATCAATAATTAAAAAAAAAAATGAAACAACCGAAAGAACATAAAAGCAAAAAAAAAACTTTTTCTATTTAAACTTAATAACTATGTAAGTTCTTAAGCTAATGTAAGTATACCTAAGTATTTTTCAGTCGGCGCCAAACTAGCAATTATTTAATTACGTAAAGCGTGTAGATTATTGGAATGTTAATGTTTATCGCTGAAGTTTGCTCGTTGCGTTGTTTATTTGATTTAGTTAATTTGATTTAGTTTAGTTAAATTAAAGATAATTTAGTGTAATATTTGTTCATTGATTGTTCGGCGCCGCCTCGCAATTACATACTTAGGTACTTACATTTTAAGAATCAGTTTAAGAATTTAGTTATCAAGTTTTAATAGAAAAGCTTTATTATTTTTTGCTTTCCAGGTTTTTTAGCGGTCTAATTATTCGTCAGACAGTTTTTAATTTTATTTTTTTGTGGATATAATCAACTACCTGCTATACATTATTTAGCTATAAACTATACAACTCAGCATTAAAATCAGTGAATGAAAATAAATCACCTTTATTTTTCCACCCTTATTTTAAAATTCATATGGGAACAACTTCGAATAATAACATATCCAATAAAAACGTATTATCAAAATCAGACTACTCTGTAAAAAGTTAAGCATGGTCATACGTACCATTAGTGAGTGAACAATCAATCATCCCCTGTTTTCCTAATCTTAGGGTTAGAACTATTTTCCAAATTTATATGAGACCAATTTCGGGGTATATATTTCCATAAATTATACCTCTTCTTATCTTATTCTATTTAACCATTTAGATTATACCTTTTACAATATTTTTTTTTTTTATTAAAATCGGATTGCTCCATAGAAAGTTACACATAAAAAAAAGCATACGCGTCGACTTGAGAACCTCCTCCGTTTTTTCGTCAGTTAAAAATACGTAAAACGACTTATTGATATTGTCAGAGATTCAAAGAACTAAAAAAAAACAAATCAAAAATATTTTAAATTTTAACGGAACTTTCTTGAACAGAAATCAGCAATTAATTTGTATGGATACCACGCTTTTAAAAAGTGGTTTTTATGGAGAAAGTCAGCATTAACCCGTACTTATAGCTTCAATGGTCTAATAATAGTCTCAATTTTATTAAACAGCGTGGCCTTCCCTAAGGCTACCTTTCCACTGAAGTTTTGCGAGGGAGCGGAGCGATGAGTGAGTTGAAAATCCACCAATAGAAAATGTCCGCTGAAGAGGAGCGGAGATTTTATGCAATTCTATTGGTGGATTTTTGACTCGCTCACCGCTCCGCTGCCTCGCGCCGCTTCGGTGGACAGGCAGCCTAATTGCTGAACCCTGTCTTGGCTCAGCAACTAGGCAATAAATATATATGTATCTAATAATATCAAATACGTAAAGATAAAAAATAAAAACTTATAATAACAATATCACCTAGATATATCAATGAATAACAGTCAAAAAACATTTGAATACTTCACTTCTACATTAAGCAAACAGAGATATTTATTAAAAAATATGAAAAAGCACATTGAGACAAAAGTTTAGGGTCTAAAATCCTACTTAGAACATATAATATTTTCTGAAAAGGGCATAAAGTAGTTGAAGTCGACCTATTCATATGAACAAACTAGTTGTTGACCGCGACTTCACCAGTGTGGCGGCTTAATTTTGAATTTTGTGGTCTCTTGTATATGGTCTGATGATACATAAATTAACCACGATCAGTCTATATTTATTCATTAGTTTTACTGACTCCAAAATATTTTTTTAATAGAATTGTTCATATGTAAAGTAGCCCGGTCAAATTAGACAATAGTCAGTTCTCGAGGACAATCTTGCTCCAATGTAAAATCACCTGTAGTCTAATGCATCGCTCTTTTGAACAATTTACTTGTACCCAGCAGGAAGAAGAAGAAAACGGCATGATTGAAGTTCCATTAGATGATTATTAATCAGACGAATAATTTTCCCATAATAATAATTTTACGAATAATTCCTAAACGAATAATTTTCCCAAATTATTTTTTTCCACACGTCGGACCGATGGGGACTTATGAAACATTTTTTGTAATAGGTTCCCAAAATTCATGCCAATTTTCAGCTTTGTGCGAATTAATGTAACCTTTTTAGTAATGTAACCACAATTTTTTCAACTAATTTGACCGGGCTATTAAGGTCGCATACTCACTTTATTTCGGGCCACAAAGCTGTTTTTTAAATACATACACAAAGAAAAGCTTCCATTTAGATATGTCAATTTAAATAAATTAATTATGGGTGTAGCCAGAGTTTAACAGACAACAAGCTGACGATTTTGTAATGTTTAATTCATAATGCCATATTTTGAATAATGTATTAATAACTAATGGTAGAATGCGACAATAATATCTTAATGTAATGAAATTACTGAAGTAATAAAAAAGGAGTAAGTAGTAATCATTTTTTAAAACAAACATCAATCCATACATACCTTAAATGAATCTGAGAAGTCAGCGAAATTTCAAGATTATTTTCTTTTAATGGTATCACGCGTTTCTGCATGACATACTTTATGTATGTATGCATTTAAACTGCTTTAATTTAAAGAGATTATAAGGAAATGATAGAGGTGGTTATCTCTGGCCACACCCATGTCCCCAACGGGGAAAATTACCTGCATCCCTCAATATTTTGTAAGGGATCTTAGATTTAATTGACTCGCCATTTCCTCGCTTCGGCTTCTTTTGATAGACTGGTCGTTTCAGATACCGTTTCACTGTTGAACGGGATATTTAAACACTTAGCTTGCTGTATATATAAGGGTTAGAATAATGTATATTACCTTCACCAAAGATTAATTTCTTGGTGATGATTACATACAAATAAGAGGCAGATATGTCAGGTCCGTGCGATATGAAGCCTCGAGTAGGTCCTAATTGGGAAGTTATGTGACATTTGTTTTCATTTACGCACGATGTGTTAGACACCATCTTTTTTGCGTACTGTTTAAATTACGCTTTCCTTTTTAATTTATTTTACAATATTGTCAAGTGTTGGGATCAGAACAGTTTTGTCAGTTGAAATGTAAGCGTATGTCATAAGTAAAATATCATTGGAATTTGCACTCTTGAGAAGCCTCTTACTTGGTATAAGTAATAAATAAATATCTATTAGAAGATAAATCTCTTGTATTCTATTAAAAGCGTGTTAGCGACAAGAGTGCTTATAAAGAGACTCGATTTGAACAACGGCAATACCCTTAAACACTATTATCAACTTAAACATATTTCTGTAAAAATAAATTAACAAAGTTTTTCTAAGAAAACTTTCTATGAGGCTGACTTTGTACATCGTAAAATTGCAATATGAAATCGATCCTTTCATGATGCTATAAGAAAATCTATAAAGCATTCCATGTATGGGTTTGTCATGCTTTGTCTTCCGTCAAAATTCTTGTCTTTGATAAAAGACACATTTATATTTAAGTTTGGTTGAAAGCGCATAAAGACATGTCTGCTTCAAATGCACATTTATTTAAACCTGGAGTAAGAATTACGTGTGAAAATGGTGCACCAAATATGTAAACTAAAAGCCTCTTTAAGAAGATTGACTTCGGTTCTTTCAAGTTACTTAAACCTGGACTATAACTTAAGTTGCGACGAAACGGAATCGGTTATGTCCGCAGCGCTTTGAGCAGTTTTATTAAAGGGTGATTGAAACGGCGCACGTAACGCACGGCTGTACCACATATAGAATTTCTTTTAAAGTGAGTTGATTCGCAAAGCACATAATTTTGGAAAGTAAAACTGATTGGATTTGAATTTATATTTTTTTTATCACACATTTTTAATTATCAAATCAAATCAGAAACCCCGGGTTAACTTTCTTACTCACTTGACTGCGAATATTTTTAGAAAGATTTACACGCTTGTACTACGAATGTATCGTGTTCTTTGTGGTATAACCGTCAAGTGACCGTAATTATTTAATCACCTGATTCTACACTGATTAACCGATCATACAAATACTCTTACTATCTTCATCATCACCCATCATCACCATCGTCATCATTATCATCATCATCACCAATCATCATTAATCAAAAAACAGTATATCAAAAACGAAACTCACTTACCTCGAGGCTTATACTTAGGGCGCGGGGCCGCCACGTCGCGACAGGGCTCCTCGCTGCTCCCCTTCGCCACTCCCAGGTGGGAGGGACCGGGCAGAGCTTCGTTCCACACCACCCGGTCCATCTCCTCGTCAAGGAGCACCTGGTCCTCATTATCCTGCGAAAGAAAAATTAATGTTCAACTTCTCCCTTTAATGACTTATTGATTAAGATATGACACCGCGGTGTTCTTAGTTATGTTTCTCCTTCTTACAACAATATGATCATATCTAGGTCTATACTATAGTTTTATATATTGCCCATCTCATAATCGAATGAGGGCAGTGGGCATTTCCTGGCTTACTTCATCCATACTAATATGATAAAGAGGGAAGATTCGATTGTGTGTTTGTTTGTCTGCATTGAATAGACTCCGCAACTACTGGACCGGAAAGCTAATATTTCAATAAATAATGTATTACTTAGCAATACTTGAAATGAATAAAAAATATGGCTTATTATTCAGGTGTCCCGATTGAGTGATCCAGTTAATTAGTTCTAACTTTCTTTGTTTAGATTTCACAAATTTTATACCTTGCAATGAACTTTTCACAGTTATTTCCTTTAAACCGTTTCCGTTAAACCCTCTTATAATTTGGTTGTGGTTGGATGAGTTATTTGAAAAGATCACTCAGCCCACACGCACATCGGATTTCGCCCATAAGGCGCCCACTATACTGGGTATTGTTTGAACAAAATTATTTCGCTATTTGAGCTGAACACCGCGTTTACTAATGCTTTATGGAATGGAATATTCATATTTGCGATGAAACGTTACATAACCACAAACTATTGTTAATGGTATTTGATTGGCAAGCGGATTACGCGCAGACCGCATATTGTTGAAATATTTGCAATTAAACTGTTTCCGTTTTCCCTAGCGAGGTAGGCAGCAATTTGGTACCTGTTCAAAATTTCCTACGCAACCTAGCTTTTAGCATATAACGCTTCGGGGA
This sequence comes from Glyphodes perspectalis, assembly GCA_951394215.1. Lineage (NCBI taxonomy): Eukaryota > Metazoa > Arthropoda > Insecta > Lepidoptera > Crambidae > Glyphodes > Glyphodes perspectalis. The sequence continues at coordinate 932,757 of OX596199.1, forward strand.
ATGCGAGCGTGGCGATGTATATTTTAGTAAAAAATCGTGCAATGGATTAGAGCCTGCGTTATTTGCCGCCTTTAATGTTGAAGAGGCGAGTGAGGTGTGTAAGGATCGTGCCATATGGCGTTCGGTTCTCTCTGCCTACCCCGCTAGGGAAGTGGCGTGAAGTTTAGTTAGTTAGTTAATCACTGTATCTCTATTTTATAGAATAACATCAAACGTAACCTTAATATAACCTTAATACAAAACTTTTACTATAAATCGGTAAAATATTAAAATCGGATTACGCTGTAAATAGCTATGCGTGGTCATACTTAAAAAAAATATACGCGTCGAGTTGATAACCTCCTCCGTTTTTTTCGTCGATTAAAAACAACATAATGCAATAACATTGCCATTACAATATCGTAGTTTCATTATAAAATATCCTGTTAGTACGCAAATAATAGTAAATGCTTTTAGGGCCCATTCAGGTCATGGGAACGTGTGTAACTTATGATCATAGCGAGAATTATTTTTCCACTTAATAGTGTTGTGGATGAAATGAAGTCGAACTTCGATACGTATACGTGCCAGTAAACACGTGTGATAATAGTTTAAAAAAAGAAAAATATTTTTTTTATTTTTTTTAATATTGTTCTGATTGCAACTCAGGATAGACATTCGCGTGATGAATACTTGTGTTTGTTCTGTGTCTGGGTGTTATATTTAATATTTCAGTCTATATTTGTGATATACGCTTGATTCTGATATCCGTTACACAAGTGCTTAAGCTACTTGACTGGCTCAATGGCGCATTCGGTAGTGACCCTGCTCTATACGCCAAGAGTTGTGGGTTCGATCCCCACCCAGGACAAACATTCGTATGATAAATACTTGTGTTTGTTGTGTGTCTGGGTGTTGATATTGAATATTTAAGTTTATATTTGTAATACCACTGTTGATTCTCATATCCGTAACACAAGTGCTTAAGCTACTTATCTCGGAGTCAGTTCAATGTATGTGATGTCGTCGGATATCTAATTATTTATTCAAGAAACCACCAGCATTACTTACACATTCTGACTTAAAAATATTTCTCAAGGTTAATAACAAGTTTATTATAGACTATTAAAAATGTATATAATAGGTATATATTGCCGAATATGTATTGCCGGGGATTTTAATATTTTCATTAAACTGGGTGCTTAGCCAAATGTGCGCCAGCGATTCCTTAACGAACTTTGCTACCGCTCGTATCGCGCCACAAACTTTTTTACTAAGAACTCATAGTGCGGAACTCGGAGTTAGTTCCCTTTGAGATTTGTTCACCCAAACAAGTCTGTAGCCCGATACGAGCGTTAGCGATGCAATAAAAAATCGCTGGCGCGCATTTGGCTAGGCACCCGGGACTGTCAGTGTCAGATATTAATGTGATAAAATCTAAATTCATAACATCACGCTGCGTTCCATGACAGGCATTGCTGAAGAGAAAAAAAGGCTACTTAAGTCAACTGGGAATGTTATGGCAGGTCATGTATGCAGAATGCATCTAGACCGTATTCATATCTTTGCCGTTTGAAGGTAGGAGGTCGGACCAGCCACCAACTCGGTGGCGCAAAGAGTTGGCTAAATTCTGCACCGCCTGGGCCAGAACAGATAGAAGTTGAATGTTTTTTTTTTTTTATACCATTTAAGGTGGCAATCAAGTATACGGCCCGCCTGATGGTAAACGATTACCGTAGCCTATGGACGCTAGCAATACCGGAGGTATCACTCGCGCATTGCCGACCCTGTAAAAACCTTTTCACAGCCTTCTTGAAGGACCCCATACTGTAATCTCGTGGGAAAACCTCGGCGGGGAGTCCTTTGCTCAGCAGTGGTTATTATGTGTAAGATTTTTAAAAGTCCCGATAAATATAGGTAACTTATAACAATTTTTACAGCGCTCACGTTTCCGATACTGTAACATCATCGTCGGTACACAAACGAACTGACTAATTTATACTCAAATTATAATTTCCGTTAAGGTGTCGAGAGTCACACATGTCGCTTATTCGGAAATAAATGTAGATCTTTGCATACGAACACTATCGAAGATGTGCCCGGGCTATTAATATGTTAATTTGTACAAACAATACTTCCAGTAGCGTACCAAGGCTACGTTTAGTTAAGTGCCAAGACCGACACATGTATACCAACTTGTTTTATTTGATTCCAATGGCAGTTGACGTACGATAAAGTCGAACCACCTTCGAAGTGGTCAAAAACTGTATGGGTGATCAAAAAAAATGTGTAGTTAAACACTGGCATTTTTTTAAATGCCAGTGTCTAACTACACACTTAAATGCTCAAACTTTTATATCTCGCTGGGCTTTTGTTAATTTTTAGTTAAGTTTGCACTCTTAGTATTTTATTTTTATATATTTCCCGATTAATGCGTTTAATTACTAAAATATTTTTCATACATATTCTCGATGAACATGTTACCTACTCAAAAGAGTAGGTAACTATCGAGTATCAATTTCTAAAATATTAAAATATATTCTCCCACCTGTATCTATTTGCAGGAAGTCCAAATTTATAACCGTTACATTTCTCCATTAAGTTCAATTTAATACACCAACCCTAATACAAATAATTTGAATAAAAAAATAATATGTAACGAACTTAGCAAAAAAAAACAAAAAACTATCAAGTATCTTGCCGGTTTCTTCTTGGTAGAATCTACTTTTGAACCGGTTGATGTTGATTTTGTTCTGACGATTTATAATTAATTTTTTGAAGCCTATGTAAATAAAGATAATGTAATTTAATAACACATACACACATAGTAGATGATAGTCTAAGACCAACATAGAACTAGGGATATTGCAATACGGTTTTCACCAATGGATTGAGTGATTCAAGAGGAAGGTTTGTATGGGTTTATAGTATATTATTTTGTGCGAAGCCGGGGCGGGCCGCTGGTTAAATTTAAATAGCACACTGATTTCTACGACGTCTACAGGTTTGGATTATTGGGTAGGGATAGTGGCTACACCAGGCGAATCATTGGCACGCGCGCCATAGGTGGCACGTCATACAAGATGGTGGCCACGCGTTTTATTTGAGGTTGCAAACATTGAACTATTATTACTAGCGTATAAAACCGACGCAGCGAACAAGTTTTTTGCGCCGTGCGTTGTTGCCGATCGGCAACAACTCGTTTAGTCACTCGCCTACGTTCACGCGTAAGCGCCATGAAATTCACGGCGTTTACGACGTTTTGGTCCCGAGAAAAATGTACTCTATGAGCGATCTAGCGCTGCGTGTTTTATTAGCTTAATTAGACGACAATTGTTAATTTAAGCGCTGTAAATTCTGAAACACGCTCAGTCCATGCTTCGTGATAATATTTTTGTTTGACATAGCTTCTCTATACGTTGTATTAATAGCTCAATGGTCGCAAATGTACCAATGACAATAGCTGCCACGTGAACCGCTCCCCGGGCACATAAAGAACCAATTATATTGACATTTTAGAAACTTTGGCACGTTATTTTAAAAAGGTTCGCCACCCTTGGGCCACAGGTCGCGGGTTATAATTCCGCTAGAATTAAATGTTCGTGTGACGAACAACGGTAATTTATACCTACTCGAGTTGCGAATGTTTAAAAACACGTTTGAGAACGTTCAAAGTTATCGGTTAGACAGAGAAATCCGATGTGGCATGTGACGTCAAATGCCATGAGCGGCATACAACGTGCATAGAAAAAACCGTTTTCGTGAGAGAGATGGATATATTTGTTTAAAACTTTTATATCTCGCTGGTCTTTTGTTAATTTTTAGTTAAGTTTGCACTCTTAGTATTTTATTTTTATATATTTCCCGATTAATACGTTTAATTACTAAAATATTTTTCATACATATTCCCTATGAGCAAGGAATATCGGTTGTACTTTTCTTTGTGCGGTATATACTTTAAGCGAACTCGTTAATTGTCATTTGTCTGACTTCACATTTGTACGAAACCCATTTCTCATCAAAGAAAGGTCAGAAGTTTATCAGAGCGCTAATATTCTTAAGCAAATAAGTTATAATGCAGCGTAATGAATCCAGAATGAAGATTCTCAAACTTGCAACTCGGCAGACCCCTGTTTGAAGAGAAGAAAACTTTTGCCTACGTATTCAATATCTTGGTCTAAGATCAAAATATTAGGGAGTTTACTAAAGTAAGTAAGACTTTTGACTGGCCCGTTAGTCGAGTTGTCAGAGACCCTGGCCACGAAACCAAGGGTCGCGGGTTCGAATCCCGCTAGGGGCAAATGTTTCGTGTTATGAACATGGACATTTGTACTCGAGTCATGGATGTTGATAAACGTATTTAAGTATGTCTGTCCGTTCGTCTAGTATCCATAGTACAAGCATAAGCTTAGTTTGGAACTAGGGAATTGGTGTGTTAGTTTGGAGAATTTATTTATTTGTCTTTTGTAATGTTCAGATGGAATAAGGCAAATTGGTCATTTGAATATGCAAATATTATGTTGTACATATCTATGGTAATTAAATTGTCTCCTCAGATCTCTTAGGAATACATAAAATGACTATCGAGTTTAATTTTATTTTCATTCACGGGCAATATCACATTATTGTGAAATGTTAATGTTAACTAAGTAACTTCTCGCCAACTCCTTAGTTACCATTCCCTTTAATGAATTTGTTCAACGTACTGATCGGACAGATTTTGAAAATATTTGAATTAAGTTCATTGAGGTTTCATATGTAGATAATGATGTATGATATCTATACTTATAATAAATCTGTAGAGAGGTCAATTCTGTACATGAAATATATTTTCAAAATAACTATCAGGGGGTGATTAGTGATTGATACTGATGCCAAAAATGCAATCAGTAAAATTTTTGTTTGTCTGTCTGTCTGTCTGTCTGTCTGTCTGTCTGTCTGTATGTTCCTTATAGAAACAAAAACTACTCGACGGATTTTAACGAAACTTGGTACAATTATTCTTCATACTCCTGGGCAGGTTATAGTATACTTTTCATCACGCTACAATCAATAGGAGCGGAGTAGTGAAGAGAAATGTTGGGAAAACGGGAGAAGTTACTCCATTTTTTAAACTTCCGTCGCGTGTGCAGCCTTAATGGTTAAAGTTACATAGAAATTATGTATGACGGAAATAGTCTTTATAATATTATCCATAAACGCGGGTGACACTGCTGGCACAGCTAGTACATAATACAATTGTACCATGTTGGTCTGGGACTTAAAAATAATATGCTAACTGTGTTTCTTGCCTAGCATGTCGTAAAAGGCGACTAAGGTATGTGATTGTGGAGGCTACGAGTTATAGACCATTGAAGCGACTGCCTATCTGACCTTCGTAACCCTAAGATAGGGTAACCAAACAATTTTTAGATCATGGTTACAAATCAAAAGTTGATTGAATTTGCAGGTTTATCACAATGTTTTCCCTCACCGTCGAGCTAGTGGTATAAATACGTACATATATTTGAAAAATCTAGATGTACGTGCCCGGGTTTGAACCCGCAATCCTAGGTTAGGAGGCGGGTGTCCTTACCATTGAGCTATCACCGCTCCGCTAAAATTGGCAACCACTTGCTATACTACTTATTATATTTCACTGACTCGGCAAACGTTGTTCTGCCATTAAAAACCTCCTACGGTTTTAAAAATACAAACTCTACAATTTATTCATACCAAATTTATACATAAAAAGGTCAAATTGGTCGACCCGTTTCGGAGGAGTTTGATCACAAACACTGTGACACGAGAATTTTATATGTATATCTATATCTATAATAATATTATAAAAATGAAAGATTTGTATTTTTGTGTGTGTGTATGTTTGTAATAAATAAACTCAAAAACTACTGCGCCGATTTCAAAAATTCTTTCACCATTGGAAAGCTACATTATCCGGAAGTAACATAGGCTATGTTTTATCCCCATATTCCAGGAACTGGAAGTACGCGGGTGAAACCGCGGGGTGCTGCTAGTATATATTTATGATACGAGTATGAAAAGAATTGTCAAGGTCATTAATCTACTTGACTTATTGTTTTTTGGGACGAACGCCGTTTTCTTATTCTGGAGGTTCTTAAGGGTGATTAAAGAGAGGTAGAAAAATAAGTTACTTAGTTAATTAGAAAATTTAATAGAATGTCGAAATACTGATACTGTGGGGTCTATAACAATAGGTACTTGATATTTTAAGCATATCAGAAAGTTTGGTTATCCTTGATAAATATATATTCAAGATCTGAGGCCTTCCTTTATAAATATATGACCAATAGCACGACCTCGCAAACTATAGTGAAAAAGATAGACTGACTGACAATGTATAATTAGCCTTCCATAGCCGATCCAATCTCTGATAATACTATAGTTAGCAATAAAATGTCCCAGGCGCACTATCAGCATGGTACGATCTTCAGTTACAAATACAGAAGTTTAACATAAATGCGGTTCAGTAGTAAATCCTGCATTCATGAATGTAACTTACATTTCTGACCGCTACTTACCCAAGACGAGCATTGATGCTTTTCTTGTAACTTATCCTATTCTTTTTATCCACTTATTTTAGGAAAAATAAGCATTCTAGATAGATAACGCTGTCCACCCTGATACAAATCTCCTTTTTCTTTCTATTAATCAATAACTACTTATGTTTTCTTTTTTTAGTGCATGCTGTGTTTGCCTATAATAGTTTATGGCAACAAGCTAATAAGATATGTATGTCTTGTATATTATATTTTAAGTATGATTGTACATAAACGTTGGTAAACCTAATAAATAAATAATAAATAATAATAATAAACTACACTTTTTTGAGAAATGGTTTCTTGTGTCTTCGAATTGCTCTCCATAATTAAGATGCTTATAAACCCAAATTATAAACCAAATATGTAATGTAAATAAAGACAATTTCATTTCATATAATTTTATACTTTTATTGCCTAGCATGTCGTAAAAGGCGACTAATGGTATATCGGGTTTTGGGTGTATAGGCGACAGGTTAGCCGCTTGTCACTGCTTTTTCACAATTCTCCATCTAACCCAGCCCGGCTTTATTTTTGGCTGAATGTGGTTGAAGGGGCATGCTGCCCTTTCGACTCTGCCTACCCCTTCGGGGATTATGGGCTTGATGTTATGTATGTATTATACTTTTATGCAGTATATTGGAATGATATGAACTAGAGTAGTTAAGTTCTTGTTGAACTAGACTAGTTGGGGGTTTTAAATTTAATTATTTTCTGCAATGACTTTCTCAAGACAATATGCTTATACTTTTTTGAGGCTAAGGTGTAGAGGGAAACAAGCTGATGGTTAAATTGTAGGTAAAGAGCAAACATGTGATAATTACTTCTAAAATATACACGTTTAAGCACTGGAAAATATTTTTTTATTATTTTAACGAGTGCCTCAAATTAATTCCGCTACATCCGAAGTTGTTTTTCCACTGGAAAGGTTTATTCAATGCAAATTTTATGCTATGTAATAGATATCTCGTTAGCGACAAACAGTTCAACTTTTTATCAACGTCTGCACGTTTAAGACATTTTTTATTTAAATTTAATTTATCATTTTCCTGCATTCGATTAGAGGTGGAACAGTGATGTGGTATCGTTGGTAATAAGTCAGAGTATCTATGTATTATTTTTGAGTATAAGAAATTTAATTTTCACACTCTCTTATTGGTTAATTGGTGCGTTAACTTATGAAAAAGGAGAAAACTGACTAAGTGTTATAGTAAGCCTTGGTCTAAACATGGATTACAGGAAACGGGCTTAAGAAAGCATTTGATTTAGTTATTGTGAGACCAATTAACTGACGATATTGTTTTATAAAGACTTCTCAGCTTCTTTGTCGTTCATCTGCTACGGAAACTTTATTTTCGCTTCAATATCAAGAATATTTAATTTAGATCTTTAAAGGCATTAATCAAACAATTTTGTTAATGTGAATCGTCTAGGCATTTCTTCAGCATTGCCATAAAAACCCTCTGCATAGTATAGTCTACCTTAGCCGTCGATTTATTAATCTACACTTTTATTATAAAGAGGAAAGACTTTTATGTTTGTATGTAACGAATATATTCAAAAACTAGTAGACCGATTTCTTAAATTCTTTTGAATGAAGTAGTATATGTTACACCTATATAATAGGATTTAAAATATTTAGAAAAAGTTAGGTTAGGTTAGAAAATAAACGTTCACTTGTGATATTTGGATTTGATAAAATCAAATCCAATGTTTCTGGATTCTATATAATAGTGACCGTTGGGAAACAGGGTAATGTAAATATATATAGAGAAATCATGAAACTTGCCACTAGTTTTTCACAATTTTGCACAAGCTGCCGCCTTGACTCTGCCTACCCTTTCGGGGATTATGGGCGTGATGTTATGTTATGAAAAGAAAACCTTCTTTATATTTTCTTCCTTATACCTTATATTACCTTCCTTATATTCACAACACGTTTGGCTCTCAACTCAAAGTAATGGATTCATGTCCTAATACAAAGGCACTGGTAAGAGAGGAGGAGCTACAATTATATGTTTTGGACGCGTTTTTTTCTCTTTATAAGTACTAGTATAGTAGCCCGTCCCGGCTTCACATTGGTTCAAAGTAAAATCTTCAAGAGACGAGTACGGAGGTGCAATCCTGATTTACAAGGCAAATCCCTGGCCAGTATACGCCTCTAAGTAATTACCATGTTTTAAGTGACCTACACTTCCTTGGTCAGCTTGTATAAACTACAAGTAAAATACTTGTCTATCCAGCAATGATGTAAATCTGCCGAATGTACTTCTTGGCAATTTTATCGATTAAAATCCTCGCTTTATAACAGTATTCGATTTTAATTATAAATTATGGGGGTCCCCTGTGCTCACAGGATTCTGATAGACCCGCCATGAGGGGGTCCGTGGCATTTTGCTAGTTCTATAATTACACTCTGTACAATCATGCGCATGTCTAGTACAAATACCACTTAGTATACCACTCATATGTTTAAGTAATATGAAGATTAATTAAAAGAGCGTAATTATCACGAACAAACTTTATGGGAAGTCAAACATAAGATTATGTCCGTACCATACTAACTTAAATTCAATCATCTATTTCAACTTCCGTCTAAATTCATAATTTCATATAATTTATACCTATTGTATCTGAATAACGAAAAACAAAAAAAGATTCAATTTCATCTAATTCATCTACCTAAAAACATTCATCTACTCCAGAATGTTTTTAAATGGAGCACTGCAGACACGTCTTGTTTGAGAGAGCGCGAGAGCTGTAAACACCAGGGAGGCAGACGTCGGCACCCCTCCTGCCGTTGAGGGAGATGGTTCAAGGCTAGGTCAGGGTTACAGTGACCGGGACGGGTGGTAGTTCAGGAGCCTGGTGCCGTCATGCACAACGCGTTAGATGGTTTTCAAAACAGACCACAAGACTGTGTCCGGACAGTCTGTTTATGCAATGAGGGTTTTCAAAAATACAAAAAGTATATGTTACATACATAACATCACGCCCACGATCCCCGAAGGGGTAGGCAGAGTCGAAAGGGCAGCAAGCCCCTTCAACCACATTCAGCCAAAAATAAAGCCGGGCTGGGTCAGATGGAAAATTGTGAAAAAGCAGTGACAAGCGGCTAACCTGTCGCCTACACAATCACACACCCAAAACCCGATATACCATTAGTCGCCTTTTACGACATGCTAAGCAAGAATCACAGTTGGCATATTCTTTTTAAGTCCCAGACCAACATGGGACAGTGGGCTGGGTTGGATGGAAAGCTGTGAAAGAGGAGTGACAAGTGGCTAGCTCGTCGCCTACTCAGTCACATACCCAAAAGCCCGTAAACCATTAGTCGCCTCTTACGACATGCTAGGCAAGAACCACAGTTGGCACATTCTTTTTTTTTGTCCCAGATCAACATGGGCCAAGTCCCAGACCAACATGGGACAAAACACCTATATAATTATTCTTGTTACAATAATAACCAATATAGGAAGTGCAAGTATATCCAATCGAAAACCGATACTTAGATGTCTGGAAATTCTGAGGTAGTTCCGCTTAGCATTGACCCCATGAAAACTAGTTTTAATTGGTTTAATTCCTCATAATTCTGATGTCGAAAGTTTAGTAAGTTAGGTATGATTTTCGAGTCAGTGTGCATAGTGAAAAACATCCTGTTTACTTTCCATGTGCTACCACAGATCGCTAGACTCGCTGAATTCAAGATCAGGCTCGAAGCAGACTCCGACATGGGGACATTAGAAAGAAGTCTCATCCGACGACGTAGTGGAATTTCAAACGCTCTCTTAAACTACAGATGTCGGGGTGAATGTTACCGAGCAGGGATTAAATCACCCTCCGTCAAAATTGTTGAGGGTTGCTAAAGCTAGTTATAATATACTCTGTGCATCGTCTCTGTCGAAACGGATCGATGGCGGCTTGCATTGACGGCCATTAAATTGTGTTTGACAGTTCATTGTCGTACAGTGGTCTGGGAGATAAAATGAATGTGCCAACAGTGTGATTTGCTTAACATGTTGTTTATTGAATTGTGTTATAGGCTTGTGTGGTGTGTAGGCGACGATTAGCCGCTTACACTTCTTTTGACGTTTCTTCTACTAACACAACCTATCGGTAAGAGGCTGTACTACCTTTGTCTCAGCTTACGCCCTCAGGAATAACGTGAGTGATGGTATGTATACATATATTATTTATATAATAACGTCTACGTGCGTTGTTTGAAATGTTTATAAGTTGTTTTAATTGCAAAAGTTGAGCTTAAGTAAAAGTTTGAGCCACTTTTAACTATTCATAAATATGAGCTAGGTTAGATGTAACATTGGAAAAAGAAAGTTTTTAAAATATCCGATAAATAAGTTATTTGTCACTAATTCAGACTTATATTCATAGGATAGGAGTCAATTAAGTTTAAACTGGCCTAAAATACTTATCTTGAACTATATGAATTCAAGTATTTAAAAGCTGGGTTCGTTATTAAAACTGAATTCTATGAATAGATTGAAGTGTGGCTGTAATCGACAAACATAGCTGCATATTATTTTCACCGTTGGCTTAGCAAGTATGAGAACCTATATTTATAATTCCTACAGTCTAAAATATCTAGGTTCGGTTCTTCGGTTCTCTCTGCCTACCCCGCTAGGGAATTGGCGTAAAGTTCAATTAGTTAAAATATCTAGTTTGAAATATGTGTAAATGTCTGCAATTAACAACGCCGCCGATCACTATAATTATGCCTTTTTTGTAACAGTAACAATTTATTCCTTTTTCTACTGATCAGTGCTAGCATAATACAATTCTGTTACAATATTTTCCCATCAGGTCACATTTTTAAGTTATTGAACTTTAACAATCATAAAAAAGCTTGCAATTTTAAACGATTTTTGTTGATTTATTTAACAGCATAAATATTATTATTGACGTAAACATAATACATACGATTAACAGTCAGAACTTTGACTCTGTCTGTCTACCCCTTCGGGGATCACGGACGTGATGTTATGATGAACAGTCAGAATAGGTACTTGGATAATATTTCAATGTACTTCGAATTAGGTTTCTATTATGATTCTATGCAAAAATATGGCTAGTTAGACTTTACAATAATTTTTGCATATATTCGAAACTGCGCATTTTATATGGACGAATTCTTTATACCATTCTAATGCGAATATTATGCGAGGCATTAATTTAGCAATATAATGTACACTGTAAATCATAAATTTAAGATTATTACTTTCCACAAAAGATGATAGATGTGGAAAATGAATTGATTTCTGAATACTGAAGTCAGACCTTAAAGCCAATTTCAGAAACTTACATACATACATACATAATGTCACGCCTTTTTCCCATGGGGGTAGGCAGAGATCACGTACTTCCATTTGCTACGATCCTGACATACACCTTTCGCTTCTTCTACATTCATAAGTTTCAGAAACTTTGTTCTCAAATATCTAAAAAATGTGACCTGAATACCTGATGCGCAAATTTGGATGACTGAATTTGAATCAACTGTTACCTACTGATTTATAAAAAAAACAATGAGTAGATTTTGTGAAAAAAAAATGTTGCCTGGTGAATTTGACATACTTTTTAGGAATACTCAAAATACAGTGCTTCCGTAGATTTTGTACAGGAATATCTAAATGGTAATCTAATCATTAGCTTAGCATACTCAATTGACTAACTAGTAACTACTTAATAATGTTAAAGCAATTAAAAAACAAAACGATTAAATAGGTACCTAATATACATTTTTTTAAATAGATAAATTATCATTTGTGTTTCTTTATAGTAAGGAGTGCATTGGTTAATCAAACATTAGTACCAGTTCCTTCGCCGTCGGCGTGAGGTGGTCGCTCGGCTATCCGCTCAGCGGCGTCCACATTACTGACGGACTCGTCCCCCCACCCCTCTGAGACATCTTAAATATGGGTCAGCAGGGTTCCTCGTCATTGCAGAATTGACATTTTACTTTTATTGGTCACATAGGGTTATACGAGTCGTCAAAAGTAGAAGAGATGAGATGATTCCTTTTTCTCTTTTCTTAATTATCTGTCAGCGTATACTCTATTATAGGGATGAATTGATCATTTAATCAAAAGAGTCTATACATAACATCACGCCCACAATCCCCAAAGGGGTAGGCAGAGCCAAAGGGACAGCAGGCCCCTTTTACCACATTCAGCCAAAAACAACACTGGGCTGGGTTAGATGGAAAATTGTGAAAAAGTAGTGACAAGTGGCTAGCTTGTCACCTACACAGTCACATACCCAAGACCCGATATACGCGTCGCGTTTAACAACATGCTAGGCAAGAAACTCAGTTGGCACATTATTTTTAATTCCCAGACCAACATGGGACAATGGGCTGGGTTAGATGGAAAATTGTGAAAAAGTAGTGACGAGCACTTTTTTAAAAATACCATTTCATCTACGAATTTCCTAGTTTTTTACGCGTATAATATTTACGTCTCCAAACCCAAACGGTCCACGTGTTTGCCCTTTAAGTTATCCATAAATTAGCAAAAAAAAACAAAATGCAACACATCACATCGCCGACGCATTTAACAGCAAAATATAAAAATATCTCAGCGTGCTTCTTAAAAAAGGACGCGGAAATTTGATGCTGGCAACGCGGAAACCGGCGAAAACCTTTCTATATAAGAGGGCAATTCCTCGCGATTCTCGCGTCGTAGGAAGCCTGGTTATAAGGATGGAATTAAGTTTTGTAACGGCAAAAATTGTATCGGAAGCTGCCAGTATATGTGATATGAAGACTCAGGCAATTTATGGAGCTATTTCCATAAATGTCTACAGGAAAGGACTACTCTATGCTGTAGGAGAAGGTAAAATACATGTCGATAAGTCTTGGCGTATTTTTAATGACAAAAATATGCGAAAGCATGAGTTTGACGAACAGTCAAGTCATACTAGGGTCATGGATGTACATTTAGAAGTTTGTATGTCGGTCTAAAAAATTCATTTATTAGCATTGTGGTGTATTTTGTCTTAACGATGACAATTTATCGTCTAGGATTTAAATAATAATAAATAAATTTTCCATACTGACACACCATTTCCCTAGTTCCAAACTAAGCTCAAGCTTGTACTATGGAAACTAGCCGAACGGATAGAAATACTTAAATCCGTTTATAAACATCCATGACTCGAGTACAAATGTCCATGTTCATCACACGAAACATTTGCCCCTAGCGGGAGTCGAACCCGGGACCCTTGGTTTCGTGGCCAGGGTCTCTAACCACTCGACCAACGAATGTCCATGTTCATCACACGAAACATTTGCCCCTAGCGGGAGTCGAACCCGGGACCCTTGGTTTCGTGGCCAGGGTCTCTAACCACTCGACCAACGAATGTCCATGTTCATCACACGAAACATTTGCCCCTAGCGGGTGTCGAACCCGGGACCCTTGGTTTCGTGGCCAGGGTCTCTAACCACTCGACCAACGGGCCCGTCATTTAAAACAAATGTTCTAACTGTATTCTTTAGATACAATGTCCTTTAAACCTTGTTGGACTAGTGGCTATATACGCGACGAGCTGATCACTTGCCACTACTTTTTTACAATTTTCCGTCTAATCCAAGTCACTATTGGCTAAAAGATAATGAACCATTTCTCCTTGGAACTTTAAATCACCTTGGGCTAATCCTACTTAGAGGGCCAACATAGTTTTCTTCTAGGTTTTACTTATGAACCTCGTTCTGTACGTTAGATGTGTGTGTATTGCCTTCAACTTGACTGGCTCGATGGCGCATTCGGTAGTGACCCTGCCCCATGCACCAAGAGTTGTGGGTTCAATCCCCACCCAGGACAAACATTCGTGTGATGAATACTTGTGTTTGTTCTGTGTTTGGATGTTAATATCCAATATTTAAGAATATATTTGTAATACCACTGTCGATTCTGATACCCGTAACACAAGTGATTAAGCTACTTACCACACAGTCTGATCAAAGTATGTGATGTCGGATATTTTTTATTTGTTTATATTTATTATATTTATAACTGCAGCCCGAAATACCCCTGTAGTAGATCCGGCCCCAGCCCTATATAATCTCGTGCTACGGAACCCGGAGGCCGTAAAATGCGGCGTGTTATTTTACTAAGCGGCTTCTCATCACGTCTCGCTCCTCGGGTGCTGTCGGGCGCACAATGTCTGTGTTCCAGTAGCTGACTTCGCCAATTTAAGGTTAGTCTAGTGTTGCCTTTAGATGATATTGAAATAGGTAAACACCAAACAATATCATATACGATGACACATGTTAGTCTGGAACTTAAAAAGAATGTGCCAACTGTGTTCCTTGCTTAGCAAATCGTAAAAATCGACTAATGGTTTATCGGGTTTTGGGTAAGTGATTATGTAGCTAGCCACTTGTCACAACTTTTTCATAATGTTCCATCTAACCCAGCCCATTGTTATTTTGGCTGAATGTGGTTAAAGGGCAGCAGGCCCCTTTAACTCTGCCTACCCGTTCGGGGATTATGGGCATGATGTTATGTATGTATGAAATGAAATAATTTATTTCTGCAAGTGGATTCATATCAAATTCCTTTGCACGTTAGAATTTATTTTGTGCTTAGTATTTAGCACAAAAAAAACTGTCGTGCAAAAGAGCTATAGTAACATGTAGCTCTTAGTATTATCTATATTTATACTTAGGTGATTAATTGACAAGCTCGATGGCGCATTTGGTAGTGACCCTGCCCCATGCGCCAAGATTTGTGGGTTCGATCACCGACCCGGGATAAACATTCGTGTGATGAATACTTGTGTTTGTTCTGTGTTTGGATGTTAATATCCAATATTAATATATATATTTGTAATACCACTGTTGATTCTGATATCCGTAACACAAGTGCTTAAGCTACTTACCTCGGAGTCAGATCTATGTATGTGATATAGTCTGTCATTTATATTACATATATTATATTTATAATATACTAGCTGTCCCGGCGAACTTCGTATCGCCCAGTAATTGACATTAAATATTGACAGATACGAATCCCACCGCTTTATATGAGAAAATACTTTTGCTTTTATTTTGTTTTATCGTCAATTTTTCAATGTTTTTAATAGTAATTCTGTTATTCTGGACGAAGACAAATCCAACAAATCAAAAACAACGTAAATCGGTTCAGCCGTTCTCGACTTATAAGTGGTGTAACAAACACGACTTTGTTTTATTTATATAGAAGATAGATAAAGCTGAAAAAGTTGTTTGTTTGGTTGAACGCGCTAATTTTTTAACAAAAATTGTTTTGGTATTGTTCAGATAATTTATCGAAAAGGCTATATAACATTAAGCATAAATGCGGGTGAAATAGCGGGCACAACTTGTAGGTAGTAAACAAAACGGGAGCGTAAATAACACAAAGAGGTCCTTATATAAGCTAATAGATGTAGTAGCTTAGTCATGGAGTGTCGCCCGACATCTGTTTCGACCTTGGCCGATCACACTACTGTGCGTATGGACTGTCGATATTTTCCATCAGATCAAGTGATTAATGAGTATATAAAAAGTACCATGCGAGTTAGTTCAATGTTAACTATATAATTGACGTAGTTTCTATATCTCTTAAAGTGGCAAGTAATCATACGACCTACTTAATGATGAGCAGTCACAGTAGCTAACAATCCGTACTAATAATATAAATGAGAAAATGTATGTCTGTTTGTCTGTTACCACTTCATGCTTAAACTATTGCATAAAATTAGTTGAAACTTGGTACTGATACAGTTAGAAGTTAGAATCTTTCGAAGAGATGAAAAGACGGAATCAATAATTGCTGAACTGACTTAGATGAAATGCAGAGCTCAGGTACGTCTGGTCTCAGGCCCCGACTGTATACAACTCGCGCGCTATCTGTACCTCCAAAATCACAATGCGAATGCGTTGCCAACCCTGCAAATTCAGAGTTCAAGTTCATTGAAGCGAAATATATCGGTCAAATACTGCTCTACGTCGATTAATAAGACAGTGTTATTAGACCTGTTCAGACTAGACGGGTCTATTCATACTAGTACCGGTACTAGGCTATAGATCAGCCAGCCATACTCAACCTTTTTTATAACGGCCACAAATACGTTTAAGTCATGGTGTCGAGGGCGGCAAGCAAATTATTTAAGTCCTAATTAAAATATAATTGAATAAAAATTATTTACTATAAACGTCTAACTTCAGAAGGGCCGATAATAAAAGCCGGTCGCGGCGGGCCGCAGGTTTTTTCACTGCTAGATCCTGAGGCTCGACTTACGATAGTCGTGATCCGAGTCTCTTGACAGTCGAGAATCAACCAAGGGAAATCGTAGTGAGAAATACTTCTGTTAAATACTTATAATAATTAATAATAATATAATAATACATTGTCCGGACTGACACACCAATTCCCTAGTTTCAAACAAAGCTTATACTTATGCTACTGATACTAGGAGAATGGATAAACATACTTAAATACGTTTATAAACATCCATGACTCGAGTACAAATGTCCACGTTCATCACACGAAACATTTGCCCCTAGCGGCGATAAAAGGCTAGGCAATTAAAAAATTCTGTTTAGTCCGTCAGTTAAATTTAAAAAAAAAAATAACTAAATAGCACCGGGTGCCGGTTTCTAAATGAGTTTAACGATGCGTTGTGACAGTCAATAAAAGTGTGTTAAAAGCTTCCGTCATTGAATAAAGGTAATTTTGTATAAGCTAGTACTACTTAGTCGTTAGTACACTGTTGGTCTGGGACATAAAAAGAATATGCCAACTGTGTTTCTTGCCTAGCATGTCGTAAAAGGCGACTAATGGTATATGGGGCTTTGGGTATGTAATTGTGTAGCCACTTGCCACTACTTTTTCACAATTTTCCATTTAACCCAGCCCAGTTTTATTTTTGGCTGAATGTGGTTAAAGGGGCCTGTCTGCCTATCCCTTCGGGGATTATGAGCTTGATGTCGTCTGTTTAGAATGTGAATGTTTATATCTCTCTGTCATTATAATTTTATTAGCGTTATGTCCCGTGTTTAGTATTTTTCAAGTCTATGTACGTACGTATTTATATCACTAGCTCGACGGTGAAGGAAAACATCGTGATGAAACCTGCAAATTCAAACAACTTTGGATTTGTAACCATGATCCAAAAATTGTCTGGTTCCCCTATCTTAGGGTTACGAAGGTCAGATCGGCAGTCGGTAATTACCAGACTCGCTACATCCTGGATCATGGTCTAAGCGGACCCCGTCTAAACACGGGACGAAACGCTAGGAAGATGATGATGTCCCGTCTTTAGTCGCGCTCCGTTTAGACTACAATCATAGATTTTGTGAGTCCGGTAATTATTTTGAAACGCCTGCCTATTTGATCTGAGTAACCGTTTTTCACTAATACAAAAACCGCCAGATGGCACGAGGGAGTCTCGTGGTCTTATTACTGTCACTATTGGCTCTTTGTTGACAGCATGTCCGTTTGTTCTGAAAACTTACCATTGAGGAGGGTGACAAGACCGTACGTTACAGCACCGCCATCTATCTGATGTTTTAATTCAAAAAACCCTCATTGCATTGTTACACATCCATATTATCATGTGCAGGCTTCATAAAGATTTAATGCAAGTGGGTATTCATTCATATTTAATTTGTGTAATACCTACTACTGAGTCACCACTGCTAATTCCATTAGAAGGTTGTTACAGAAAGAAAAAAATTGAAACTTGCGCACATAATTGGAAAAAAAAAACTCGAAATATTTAAACTTCGCGAGTTTCACAGCTTATAATAGTTCTAATCGAATATTCACAGTCCAGACAGGACGTCGTCTGTCAGGTTGTATAATTGCATAAAAAGCGCATTAAATATTAGCGCCGTCTGTCATTTTACACCAATACGAGGGACCGTTTTTATATTCTGAGTCGCCGCCACACCCACACTGTAATTATTATTCGTATAATTTCTTTCGCGACTAGGGATTGCTATCCGGAAAACCTGTGAGGGCACCATTTAACCGGTATCAGTGTACCGGATCCGACAAATGGATTTTTGGCAAAAATAACAGCGCTGTTGCTGCAATTGCAACCGGAAAACCGGATGCGGTAATTCGGCGGTCCGGCATAATTTAACGTATCCGGTATATTAAAACCGGATCCGGTGAAAGTATTTTTGCCAAAAATCATTTCACCGGAATGCAATCTTTAATTGCAATTCAGCAACAGCGCTATTAACCAGATCCTGTTAGATCGGGCCGGATCGATCGAAATCCAACCGGATCCAGCCGGATAGAAAATTACACCAGATCGCATTCCCTATTTGCAACGATTGTCGACGTCCTGGCTGGCGTCGCCTTTAATCGTTTTTACACAATTAAAAATAATTTCCCTCAGCCATTTTCTGATCACCTATAGTGAAAGAATCGATTTATTGATCGATACATATCTTCTACATAAGCAGCTGCGACTTTCGAGGTTGGCTAGCTTATTAGTTATTAATGTGTGATGTAAAATAAATCTTGCAGGTGGTAGAGCATTGCTGAAGCCTCATTGGCTCCCGCAACTGGGCCGGCGATCGGGGTAGCACCACCCACTCAGAGAAAAACGATGGAAAGTGGCATATCCTCGGTGGTGAGTTGGTTGGGTTGTCGGCGTCTACACCCTATGACCCTAGGGAGCGAGTCATGTGCGGTTTTCCATCATTTTTCTCTGAGAGGGTGGTATTAGAAAGGCCTCCACTTTGTATTAGAAAACGGGTGTAAAGTAGCCATAGACTTTATGTCCGTGGTGTTTAGATGAGTCGTAGGGGTCTTAGAAAAATAATTTGACAGGCGCGTTGGTCGAGTGGGACACCCTGGCTACGAAATCAAGGGTCGGGGGTTCGAATCCCGCTTGGGGCAAATGTTTTGTGTGATGAACATGGACATTTGTACTCGAGTCATGGATGTTTATAAAACGTATTTAAGTATGTCTATGCGTTTACCTAGTATCCATAGCACAAGCTTAAGCTTAGTTTGGAACTAGGGAATTGGTGTGTTAGTCTGGGAAACTTATTTATTATTTAACATATCATAACATCACGCCCACAATATCCGAAGGGGTAGGCAGAGTCAAAGGGGCAGTAGGCCCATTTAACCACATTCAGCCAAAAACCAAACTGGGCTGGGTTAGATGGAAAATTGTAAAAAAGTAGTGACAAGTAGCTAGCTTGTCGCCTACACAATCACATTATTATTTATAATTTATTTATTTACTTACAAATACTTACAATCAAGTTAGCTATATACTTGTTTGCCACAGCGATTCTATATTCTGTTTGAATTTATACCACGAGTATAAATTCAAACAGAATATAGAATCGCTTTAGGCTGGTTTCAGTTCAGAGTCACGCTGGGCAATCAGTAAGCGCATCTCTTATGACCGTGTTCGGGTTTTTATCAGCGCGGATGGTTTTTTTTTCTCTATGAAACGGTACACGGCAACATCTAGTTCGTGGCCCGCGCCGCTTACCAACAGCGCCGGCGCAAGCGTGACTCTTAAACCAGCCTTAAGTCTCTTAATATTAATGGTTAAAGAGGCGATTGCTTAATGAGGCGAAAGCAAGCCACACGTCTGCTCAGCCGGAGCCTGCATTTTCAAATATTTGATTAAACCCATAGTTGGTGTGGGACTTAAAAATAATGTGCCAACTGTGTTCCTAGCGTGTCGTAAAAGGTGACTAATGGTTCGGGTTTTGAACGTGCGATTATGTAGGCGACGAGCTAGCCACTTGTCACTACCTTTTCACAATTTTCCATCTAACCCAGGTCAATTTTGTTTTTTGGCTGAATGTGGTTAAAGCAGCATGCTGTCTTTTGACTCTGCCTACCCCTTCGGGGATTACGGACGTGATAGTATATGTGTATGTATAATATAACGAAAAATAAAAGACGTACGCTGTAATATACATGTGCGCAGTTACACCATCAGTCGTACAACGAACGCTATTATGCCGGCCTGCGCTATGCAACTGCTGCATTTCCCACGGACGTAATTAACCAACCTGAAAGTTTAATACAGACTTGATAGTGACATCTTATCGATCGACACCCGGGAGCCGTGCCGAGGGAAATTGACATGTTACTTAACGGCTTGAGCGGGTTCCGCTAATTTATTATTCAACTAGCTGGTGCGACTTCGTAAAAAAAGTTTGTCTTGTGTTAACAAGGCTTTTTCATAGTTCATGCGAAGACCGAAACACGCGTCTACTAATTTTATTTAAAGAATCAGTATATAAAATATATATAAAAAAAAACCTAATAAAGACTAGCTCGTTAGTCGAGTGGTTAGAGACACTGGCCACGAAACCAAGGGTTTCAATTCGAACCCACCAATTCGAACCCACGGGTTCGAATCCCGCTAGGGGCAAAAGTTTCGTGTAATGAACATGGACATTTGTACTCGCGTCATGGATGTTTATAAACGTATTTAAGTATGTCTATCCGTTCACCTAGTATCCATAGCACAAGCATAAGCTTAGTTTGGAACTAGGGAATTGGTGTGTTAGTCTGGAGAATTTATTTATTATTTATTAATATAAAAACAAATGCTAACATGACTAAGCCACGGTAATATTATACGATCTAGTGACAAGCTGGTCGACTTGATCGCTTGTCAGTGTGTGTATCATATAGGTTTGTAAAGAAAATGAGTATTAATCTTTATATATATATATGGTATGTGTGTGTATATATACATATATAAAATGTCGCCTATGTCAGCTTCTATCTTAGAAAACTTTTGAGAGAGTCGCTTAAGCTGGTATGGCCATATCCAAAGACGCGAAGACGACTACGTGGTTAAGAAATTACTCAACATACCAAACTCGACCAGGGGAAGAGGTAGGCCATCCTGAATGATTATGAAAGAGATGGATCAGGACAACTTTACGAGGTAGTCAGACAACCCAGAAAAGAGCAAATCTCTGGCGCAAATGTATAGGGAGACCTGACTCCAGATATTCTGAGAACATGGGTTGGACAAAGGAGAAGACTGAAAAAACGGAACATACAAATTACACTTTAAAATATTTTTAAGGCGAGCAAGTATAGTCCAGGTGACGGATATAAACTTGAGCTGGAATGTTGCAGGCGACGAGCTAGCCCCATTACCTTTTCATATCTTTTCATTAGCTTTTAATAACTTTTCATAACTTTTTCATAACTTTTCATTACCTTTTAATTTTAATAACTATTCATCACCTTCTCATAACTTTTCATTTATCAATTTCGACTTTTGGCTAGTGTGGTTTAAGATGCTATTTATTTGCTCGTTGGTCTCTGCCAACCCCTCTGGGGCTTGCAGGCATGATGATATGTATGTATATTGCATGTAGGTGAAGATAAAATAATCATCTTTTAAAATATGTTATTTTGTTTTATTTATTTATTTAATTATAAATAAAAAAAAACTGACTGACATTGTTTAATTTCAAATTCAAGACTTCATTCATATGACCAATAATTTGCGGTTAAGTATAAAATATATAATAGCTTATCAGATTAATTAGTTGTCATACGTCAATAAATAATAAACAAATGAATTATTAATTATCCATTGTAATAAAATATTCTTATTGTTAAAGATGAAAGAAACTCTTGGAACGACAAAAATATGTCAATTGCTTCTTTCTAATTTCATTTTGTATTTACATAGGTAGGTAATTAGTAACATACATTTTTAATATTTAACATTTTCAATGTACATTTTGAGATTATGGCGAGCAAATAAATTCGCTTTGTGGACCGTATCTAACGAGTTGGTCAGTTGCACATAATAATAAGAGTATCTGCAATCTAGTCTGACATTTAGTACATACTTTAGTACTACGTGTGGGTACTAGCCTTCGGAAATATAACATATTATGAGCAGTTAGAATGTGGTCCAGACACTCCAATTAAGAGGACTGACGGAAAAATATAGCTCGCCTTGACCGTTCATGCAGCATTCACCGTCTTACACATAGGTAGGGACACGAAAAAAGTATCGATACTTTGTGGTATGGAGTATATTTGATACCGATACTTTTGTATTCGATGCTTATACTCAATGAGTACTTTTTAACAGGTATCGTATCTAAATAATCTTAGACATTCGGTTCTAATTACTAAAGGGTCAGCTAAAAAAAAAACGCCGCATTGGTATTATGTCATAAAAGTACTCGATACTTTTCAAAAGTATCGATACTTTTGTTATGATACTATTACGAGTACGATACTTTTTATTCGATACTATTATGTAGGCTTCAAGAAAGCACTTATAAATCGTCAAATTAACATAAGTGATCCCTACAGCTACATGAATCTACCACCGGTTCGGAATGTTGATTCTACCAAGAAGAAACCGACAAGAATCTCGGTAGTTACTCTTTTCAGCGTCAAAGTATTAATTTTACAATTTTCCTTCAGGTCTAGACTAACTCATACCATTAATGTCCGTTGGAGGTACGGATAATCACGATTAAATATTAATAATCAGATTGTTATTGTACCAAGCAATAAACAGCAAAAAAAAAAAATCAAACATAGGTCACTGATCGTATGAGAAGGTGTAATTTTTTTAAAGTCATCATCTTCCTAGCGTTATTTCCCGTGCTTAGACGGGGTCCGCTTGGACCATGATCCAGGATTTAGCGAGTCTGGTAATTACATTGAAGCGACTGCCGATCTGACCTTCGTAACCCTAAGATAGGGGAACCAGACAATTTTTGGATCATGGTTACAAATTCAAAGTCGTTTGAATTTGCAGGTTTCATCACGATGTTTTCCCTCACCGTCGAGCTAGTGGTATAAATATGTACATAGATTTGTAAAATCTAGAGGTACATGCCCGGGTTTGAACCCGCACTCCTTGGTTAAGAGGCGCGTATCCTTACCATTGAGCTACCACTGCTCTGTAATTTTTTTTTTTTTTTTGTTTTTTTTTTTTTTTTTAAAGTATATAATTAAAAAAATATATAGTTGATAAAATACCAGTTCTCAGTGAAATGAAATGAAATGAAATGATCTTTATTTACGTAGACTTAAATAAGCACTTATAGTGGTTTTTAAAATCAATTAATTAATATTAAATGTCTAAGTGCAGCTTACAAATTCCAATCAAGTAAAAAATCTTTCATTTTACATTAGCCTTGTTCTATAAGAGTATGTGTATGTGCTATGGTAGTCTAAAGTTTCATTAAAATCCATTCAGTAGTTCTTCCGTGATACGTTTATCACGTGAATTAGCTACTGCTTCAACATCTAGTACGTATGTATTATGACAAGCTCGATGGCACATCCGGTAGTGACCCTGCCCCATGCGCCCAGAGTTGTGGGTTCGATCCCCACCCAGGACAAATATTCGTACGATGAACACTTGTGTTTGTTCTGTGTCTGGGTGTTAATATACAATATTTAAGTATATATTTGTAATACCACTGTTGTTTCTGATATCCGTAACACAAGTGCTTAACTTACCTCGGTGTCAGATCAAAGTATGTGATGTCGTCGGATATTGATTTATTTATTATTTATTCTTATTACGTAGCGGGTTTATTAGATACGTAAGTTGTACAGTTGTTTTATATAAGGATAACTGCAATGCAACTTAGCTTGCTTACACAATCACATACCCGATATACCATTAATCGACATGCTAGGCAAGAAACATGGTCAGTGGGCTGGGTTCAATGGATAAAAACAAGCATATTTTGTATTTATACAGATGCCCACACTCTTTAAGCGTAATATGCACAAAAATATCTAAGATCATCATCAAATCTGAAAAAAATTATACAAAAATGGTCATATAAACTACAAAAAATCGTAGAACTGTCATAGGGGTTTAATCGAAGGGTATAAGGGCTCCTTAACCACTGACCTTCGCTGGTACAAGTTGCGTGGAACATCCTGCCTAGCCTATAGCCTTCCTCGATAAATTAACTATACAACACAAACAGATTTTTTCAATTAAGACCTGTAGTTTCTGAGATTCAAGCACACAAACGAACAAACTCTTCAGCTTTATATCTTAATGTATATAAATTACGCGTCACGTTGTTTGTCCGCGATGGACTCCGAAACTACTTAACCGATTTTTACCAAATTTGCACACCGTGTGCAGTTTGATCCAACTTGAAAGATAGGATAGCTTACATCTAAATGTATGTATTAGTAATAAAAAAAAAAAATTCGCCAGACTGACACACCAATTCCCTAGTTCCAAACTAAGCTTATGCTTGTGCTATGGATACTAGGTGACCGGGTAGATATATTTAAATACGTTTATAAACATCCATGACTCTAATACAAATGTCCATGTTTATCACACGAAACATTTGCCCCTAGCGGGATTCGAACCCGCGACCCTCGGTTTTGTGGCCAGGGTCTCTGACCACTCGACCAACGGGCCTGTCTATAGATATATATATGTATAGAAACTGGGAATGTAATGTTAATCTATATTATTATATCTATATATATATATATATATATAATATAGATTAACATTACATTCCCAGTTTCTACTTTTCGCAATACCCAACAGCTAAAAGCAAGCTAATAATACAACTTACACGCATATTCGGATCATATGATGTCTGTGTTATTCCCAAAATATTGTTGGCTTGTTTCAGGAACCTCGCCCCAGGTTCCCCTCAGATTCAATTACAACAATAAAAAGACTGTTTCGCGGTTGGAATTAATTGAATGCATCGTAGTGCAGTGCAACATACGATATCCTGCATTTCAATTATAGAACCCCAAGTGTGAGCATTTTTCGAGATATAACTTATACTTTAAGGTTTGCGTTTAATTGCAATTTGTATGAAGAACCGAACAGCGCCTCTAGTGGGAAGTTTAAGAAACTTTTGGCGCGAGTGTAAGTTTTTACGTCAACTTTGAGGTACAACTTAACAAACATTAACTTGGAAGTTGATGTTATTCTGCATACATGTATCACTGACACTTGAAACGAAGCCACCTAAATCAAATAGACTTTGTAATTAGCCGCATAATCAAGCAAGGTTTCAAAGCAGCCAACCGACAGAAATAAAAACCGGCCAAGTGCGAGTGCAAGGACTCGCGCACGTAGGGTTACGTACCACTATACATCTAAATAAATGTTTTTTTTGTTCTTTGTTATATTGGAGTTGATTGAATGAAAGGTAAAATGCGGGTCACGATTTATAACGTATTATAAAAAACAAATTATTAGATCTCGTTCAAACCAATTTTCGGTGGAAGTTTGCATGGTAATGTACATCATCAAGTTACGGACGGATGGACGGACTTGGGGTACACATTTTTCCACATTGGAAGCGTCTCTCGCGCAAACTATTCAGTTTAGAAAAAAAATATATTAGAAACCTCAATATCATTTTTCAAAACCTATCCATAGATACCCAAAACGTATGGGTTTGATGAAAAAAAAAAATTATTGTTTTTTTTTCTATTTTTGTATGAAAATCTTAATGCGGTTCACCGAATACATCTACTTACCAAGTTTCCACAGTATAGCTCTTATAGTTACGGAAAAAAGTGGCTGTGACATACGGACGGACAGACATGACGAATCCATAAGGGTTCCGTTTTTTGCCATTCGGCTACGGAACCCTAAAAACTGTCAGATACGGGCGAAACCACTCGGTGAGCAAACCCCATACTAAAAGTGTGACGTTACAGATCTCGCACTCGGGTATTCTATGTTTACTATCGGCACAGAGTAATAATATACTACGTACAACAGAGGGTCACTGCCCATACTTGAAAAGTTACTGCTATAACTCGCGCAAAAACAGCGACAGTGGTGAGTAATTGGAACCACAGAAAAGTTTAGTCTGTTTGTCAGGAATAATACAAGATGGCGCTACAAGCACAGGTTAGTTGTTTCTTAGTAATAATACGTCATCTGTGTAAAATTCATGGTTTTAAAAGATTATTTTGGTTTGCTTTTGAAGAAAATATTTTATATTCATGTTTTTCACCTAAATTTAATAAATTATATAAGAAATGACGTAAATAACTTATTTTATGAAAAAAACTTTTTTATAAGTGAAATAATAACATTTTTATTCGGTTTTATCTCTCAATCAGTCTAAATGATGCCTGTAGGGATATCTGTTTGTGTCAAGTCTAGACGAAATCTAAAATGTATGTGACTGACCAGACATGCTATCAGTTTGCAGTTTACTCGATTAACGCCATCGTTACGTAAACTGAATATGATTGGTAAACTCACACTTGTGGTTCTGGTGTATGCATCGACCTAATGTTGTGAATGTGAATGAGTTTTACTGAATGGAATGGCGAATAAACGAAATTAGCTTTGTTAAGCACATAAGGATGTAACATACTGTCATCACGCCTGCAATTCCCAAAGGGGTATATATTAATTAATGATAACATAAATAGATAAATAATAAATAAATTCTTCAGTCCCTACCATATACCATTAGTCGCCTTTTACGACATTGTATCACGACGACTTTGTATCACATTCATGAAATGCAATAAATAATTTGACTTTGACTTTGACCTTCTAGGCAAGAAACACAGTTGGCAAATTCTTTTTAAGTCTGGTCTAGGTGGTTGGTCTTAAAAAGCGTAGTCTGTGAAATAATGAATGGCCTGTTAATCAATCCAGTCCTTTTTACAACCCGCCCCGGCTTTGTACGGTGAGCACAGTATATTTTGAAACTATGGTTATATCTAAACCTTTCTCTTGGAAAACTATCTATTGGTACGTAGTTTAAAGATAGTGTACACGTAGTTTAAAAGATTTAAGCAGACAGACAGGAGCGGCGACTTTTTTTTTATACTATGTAAAAAAGAATATTTTCATACATATTTATATTTTTTCTTAATTTAAGGATACCTATTTTTTTTGCTAACTCATTGTTAGTCATTTACATTTTATGAAAATGTTATTTTTGCTTGATGGTTCCATGTCAGAAAAGTCACAAATATTAACACGGGTAACGTTAATCATTTTAATCTTTATCACTTATATGTAAAATAATTATCCTTGTTTGTTTTCCTGAAAATGTTAATAACAAAGATTACGACAAACAAAAAGTTACTTTTATATTTAATAATAATAATAATAATAATAAATTCTTGAGACTGACACACCAATTCCCTAGTTCCAAACTAAGCTGATGCTTGTACTATGGATACTAGGTAAACGGATAGACATACCTAAATACGTTTTATAAACATCCATGACTCGAGAACAAATGTCCATGTTCATCACACGAAACATTTGCCCCTAGCGGGATTCGAACCCGCGACCCTTGGTTTCGTGGCCAGGGTCTCTGACCACTCGACCAACGGGCCAGTCATTCATCATTTAATTTACCTTTTTTCAAGCGTAGTTAATTAAATTTATGAAGAGCTCTGGTATGGCTATGGTAGCTCAATGGTAAAGACACGCGCCTCATTACTGAGCGGTGCGGGTGCGAACCCAAGCTCGTACCTCTGGATTTTTCAAATCTATGTACGTATTTATACCACTAGCTCGGCGGTGAGGGGAAAAATCGTGATGAATCCTGGAAATTCAAACAACTTTGGATTTGTAACCATGATCCAAAAATTGTCTGGTTCCCCTATCTTAGGGTCACGAAGGTCATATCGGCAGTGGCTTCAATGTAATTACCAGACTTGCCAAATCCTGGATCATGGTCTAAGCGGACCCCGTCTAAGCACGGGACATGTAAAATTCAATTAGATTTGACTCCGAAGTAAGTAGCTTAAGCACTTGTTTTACGGATATCAGAATCAACAGAGTGGTATTACGAATTTAAATATTCAATATTAACACCCAGACACAGAACAAACACAAGTATTTATCATACGAATGTTTGTCCTTTTTTTTTTTTTTTTTTTTTTTGACGCCGGGAATGCTTTATGCACCGTCACGCGTTCCGAAAGAGGAAAACGTGGTGTGTGGGACTCCCAGGGATCTCTGAGTCGGAGACCCCCTCTCCGACCATGATGGGAGGTAGCCGGGGTATACCCACTAAACCCCGCGGCGCTCCTACATCGCCTGAGTGGTGGCCACCACGAGTAACGAATGTTTGTCCTGGGTGGGGGTCGAACCCATAACTCTTGGCGTTTGGGGCAGGCTCACTACCGAATGAGCCATCGAGCCAGTCAAATATGACAAGCCCATTCAAAATCAATGAAGTAATTGCGTTTTGACAGCTTTTAAAAAGTATCTCAATTGACTTGCCAGTCAACATCCCTATTTAATCCTACCTGCCGATAGAGAATAGACTTATAAACCAATTTAAACTCTATCAGGGAATCCTAAATACGTCTCTATTCAATTCCTCCGGGTATTATTCATTCAAGTACTACATGCAACTGTCCTGCAATCGGGACTTATCTGGAACGAATGCTATTCGCTGGAATTCAAAATGCTTCAAATTGACACACGGGAGTTGACCACCAAATGGATGAATGAGTAGACCGTGATATTGATTGAGCATGCTGAAGTGCTGCTGTGAAACTGCAGCTGATTGATTTATACTAACGGCCCGCCCCGGCTTTGCATGGGTGGAAATTTATTTTTCAAATATTTTAGGATAAATAAAATCTATGTTACGTAGACAAAATGTATCATTTTTATGATCAAATAATTTTTGAAATCGGTCCAGTAGTTTTTTAGTTTATTTGTTACAAACATGCAAATCTTTCCTATTAATATTACTAATTGTAATAGAAGATAATTTCTATTTAGGTATAATGTACGTCTTGAAAACTTCTTATAAATAGATGTTCCCGTCGGCCAACAGTCAATACTTCAACTTGTGCCAACTTGAGCTAAGTGATAACTTGTTTACCAATTATAGTGAATTACGCATAAAAAATGTTTGAGCACCATGAAAAGACCATAGCGAAACCGAACGGACGGGCAAAATGGAGCGAGTCCGCGTCGCCTCATTAGATGCCAGTGAGGTTATAAACTATAGACGCGCAATGTCATCCGTTTTATGGCTTTTATAAAACCTACTGATTTTGACGATTAAGGGAACATTTTTTAAGAGTCAAATTAAAGATGACAATCGAATAAATCACATTCCGAATGATTGTAAAATGTCATTGCCTGTTTCCTACGCATTCTTTTTATATCTGACAATAAATTGTTTTTCATCATTCCATATTCAGATCGAATTACAATCAGGTATCTTGGCGTGACTACCTTGAAGACAATCTAAATGAATTACAACAATAAGTATATATTCAAATGTTTCAAATATCAGACTGCGCAAAATAAGTCGCGGTGCAGACTCCCCGAAACCCGATTTCATGCTCCGTCTCGCCAATTTCGCGTCTAATGGTTAACAATTTTTGGTCATTAGATACACACGCACGCGACCTCCAGCCAAGTTTCAGTTGATAATTATTTCGTTTTGAATATTTTGTTCGGTGGAATAACAAAACGAACAGCGATAGTGAAATTGTTTTTTCCAATTAGACAAGTCTTTTTGTTATTTTTTACGTATATAAGCATATCTCATCAGTTTTTTAAGTAGCTTGTTTAATAAGAAATTCTACTGAACGAAGTTTTATAAAGTGTTGCTGTACTAAAGAGTTATAAACATATAATATTATATTAATAAATATCTAGTGTTCTTTTTCAAAAGGGATAATTATTGCATTAAATAAACTACAGTTGTAATTAGCCCGTTAGATTATACTTACAAAAATACTAGACACATATTTTTCGCTTTATCAAATTAACAAAAAAACACAAAGATAACGAGCATCAAAGTTTTGGAGTGGGGGGGGGGGGGGGGGTTCAATATTTCGTATATCGTAAATGCGAAAGTACATTTATACAAAGCTTTTGTTTACCGACTATTCGTGTTTCATTACTTGTATTGAATAGGGATGATGACTGCATTAAAAAACTATAATTCTATTTAGTCCGTCAGTTAGATTATACAGAAATACTAGACACATATTTTTCGCTTTATCAAATTAACAAAAAATCACAAAGATAAAGAGCATCAAAGTTTTGGAGTAGGGGCTTGCGACGTCACTATTTAGTAAAAAATGTACGAAAGCGTGACGTCACGCGCCACTTGAATGCATTGTATCTTCGTCAATGTTTGTTTAACAAATAAATAAAAAAATACGTGTTCAATATTTTTTTATATTCTAACTGACGGACTTAACAAAATTTTTTAGTCATCTAGCCTATTCAATGTCAAACAATGAGTCCCTCTAAATATCCCTATCTCTGAGATATGACACCTGGTTTTCTCCTGCAAATCCTGATATGTAGGTATGTTTGAATTTCAAATACATTATTTATAGAACTATATAGAGGCAACAGAACACGTGAGGAATCCTGCATACTTCATTATCGAATGTGCAATCAAGCAACGTCGGGCGCAGTCAGTAATTGGATGGACGCAAGACTTTGTTTTTTTTTGCCTGGCTTTATGGTCTAATGGTAGCATGCACCATGATACCATTAGACCATAAAGCTTATACCACTTGCTCGACGGTGAGAAAAAACATCGTGATGAACCCTTCAAATTCAAATAACTTTGGATTTGTAGCCATGATCCAAAAATTTTCTGGTTCCCCTATCTTAGGGTTTCGAAGGTCAGATCGGCAGTCGCTTCAATGTAATTACCAGACTCGCTAAATCCAGGATCAAGGTCTAAGCGGACCCCGTCTAAGCACGGAACATAACGCTAGAAAGATGATGGTAGCATGCACCATGAGGGTTGGGTTCTTATACCGGGTCGGGCCAAAAGAGGAACTACATAAAAATGATATGATATTAAAGTATGATAATGTTGACTCTCAGGCCTATGAAGTACCGTCTAATTGGTATTGAGTTTTGGTTTGGACTCGTTTGGAGAATCAGAGCGAGTCCGCGATGGGTCAGTAGATACACACGGCCGTGAGGACTGGCCAGCATTTGACGTCTGTCAATGTCAAATGGGTACTTGACATACAACAATGGGGTCAAGATTTGGTGGAGAGCAGTTCATTGAAACATGGGACAGATTGATTTCGATACGTTTTAAATATTATACTACAGACATTAGTCTGTAGACTATATAATATTGAGAGCGGTGGTAGCTCAATGGTAAGGACACGCCCCTCTTAACCGAGGAGTGCGGGTTCAAATCCGGGCACGTACCTCTGGATTTTTCAAATCTATGTTCGTATTTAAACCGCTAGCTCGACGGTGAAGGAAAACATCGTGATGAAACCTGCAAATTCAAACAACTTTGGATTTGTAACCGTAATCCAAAAATTATCTGGTTCCCCTATCTTGGGTTACGAAGGTCAGATCGGCAGTCGCTTCAATGTAATTACCAGACTTGCTAAATCCTGGATCATGGTCTAAGCGGACCCCGTCTAGACACTGGACATAACGCTAGGAAGATAAAGATAATGAGACGTTAGTCTACAGACACAGTCTTGCAAACACAAATAAATTCTCCAGGCCGACACACCTATTTTCTAGTTATATATAGATTGTATGCTAGAATGTATGTATGATAGACATAATATAACAGGCGGTAATAAACCTTCGTTAATCGAGGACCAACCAATTCATTTAACGGAACTTAAGCCTTGCATGACTCGAACCCACGACGTTTGGCCTTCTAGTCGCATCACAATCACAGGCCCAACCCATTACACCATTTACATTATTATTCACCTTTTAACGCAATATTGCGCCCGCATTGCGTAGAGAGTGCGCTACTTTTAAAGCGTCATTTTTTAAATTATAATGAACATACATAACATCACGCCCATAATCCCCGAAGGGGTAGGCAGAGTCAAAGGGACAGCAAGCCCCTTTAACCACATTCAGCCAAATATAAAACTTGGCTGGGTTAGGTGGAAAATTGCGAAAAAGTAGTGACATGTGGCTAACTCGCGTACACAATCACATACCCAAAACCCCATTTACCATTAGTTGCCTTTTGCGACATGCTAGGCAAGAAGTTGGCAAATTATTTTTAAGTCCCAGACCAAAACGGGACAATATCTTTAAATAAATAATAATTAACTAAATTGAAATAATTTTTCATAAAGCGTGTTTATATCCATTCTACGCCGACTAAGATGCATAGATATAGGAGCTATAACCGACGTAAGGCTTTGAAACTGAATATTCCTCCGCAGCTTGGACGTTGACCGATGACGCCGCCTCTCTTATCTCGTTACAATGACAAAAAGAAATGAAATGAAATGATATTTATTTATATAAGCTTAAAAAAAGCACTTATAAACCGTCAGAACATTAATATCTGTTAAAACAGCAGATTCTACCGAGAAGAAACCGGCAAGAAACTCGATAGTTACTCTTTCAAATGCCAAGTCTTAATAGCTGCTATTATGTAAGTAGTTAAAATTCTTTAATAAATTTAAATCTATCAGTACAGACGAACAGCCTATTCTGCGACTGGCCATATATTCTTATCATTTAAATAGCCTTCTACCTTATAGTAGCCCTTTTTAATCAAACAAGTTTTAATTACAATTGAAATTTATGCTCAGGTAGATCAGTGAGACTTTGTAGCAGCTTATTAAACATTTTGACACTGAGACCAAAGAATGACCACTCCTATGGCGTCTATAACTTGGAACAGCAAACTTGTATTTATTCCTAGTGTTAAAAGTATGTGTATCTGATTTTTTAGCAAACATGTGTATGTTTTTGTACACATATATGATACAGTCCAGAATGAACTGCGAGGCTATTACGACGATCTAGTCAAGGAACGAACGGGGATTATTGTTAGGGTGGAGACTCGTTATATGTATTAACACCTCTAGTGCAAATAGCTTTGTCGCCCCTTAGTCTCCGTGAGTTATCATGTATTGACGAGGTTTGATTAAACTAGTGCCTAATGAATTTAGACTGCTTGATTAATTAACATTTATTTACTTATGCCTCAATATATCTTCCTCCTCTTTATCTATATTTAGCTGATCTTTTGGTTGCTGTAGCTTGTTTCTTTTATCCAATTGCTATTCATTAAGTTTGTAAGTAAAAGTCCCATGTTGGTCTAGGACTTAAAAAAATATGCCAACTATGTTTCTTGCCTATGTCGTTCAAGGAGAGTAATGGTATATCGGGTTTTGGGTATGTGATTGTGTAGGCGACAAGCTAGCCACTTGCTGATACTTTTTATAATTTTCCATTTAACCTAGTTTTATTTTGGCTGAATGTGGATAAAATGAAGAATATATTTTCATATATTCTTGAGGAAGAATATATTTTCATATATTCTTCACTTTATCGTATATAATAATAATAATAATAATAATAATAAAAAATATAATATTATATTATTTATATAGTACAATAAAGACTTTTTCAATGTGCACTTAGCTAGCGGGTAAATAATGATTGATAATATTAAAGTCTAGATTGTTTTATCCTCTTCTTATCTCCTAAATTTTACAGTGTCCGTCAGGGTCCATAATTTAATGTAATTGCTGTACAGAAATTATTATGCTAAAGGGGCCTGCTGCCCCTATGACTCTGCCTACCCCTTCGGGGATTATGGGCGTGATGCTGTTTGTTTTATGATTTAAATTATGCAATAGGATGAGGATTGATTTGATTTGATAATCTTAATTACATTGATAAATGTAGATGTGAGGCCCTTGGTGTTGTCAAAGAGTGTGATCAGCAGTTTAAAAATAAAAATGGCGGGGAAAGATTGAGATATTGAGCGAGTTTTATCAGCAGAGGCTAAATATAGCACAGGCACCAATTGAGAAAATAAATAAACTGTGTAATGTCGTAGTTTGGAAAACTCGTTGTAATATACTTTACCAACACTAATTAATATACTTGATTATATTCTGATACTTAAAAATAATGTGGCAAGTCTAGCATGTCGTAAAAGACGACTAATGGTATATCGGGCTATGGGGATATGATTGTGTAGGCGACAGGCTAGCCACTTGTCACCGCTTTTTCACAATTTTCCATCTAACCCAGCCCAGTTTTGTTTCTGGCTGAATGTGGTTAAAGGGGCCTGCTGCCTCTTTGACTCTGCCTATCCCTTCGGGGATTATGGGCGTGATGTTATGTATGTATGTATATTCTGATAATATCCAAAAAAAAACTGATTCCCCTATCTTAGGGTTACGAAGGTCAGACAGATCGGCAGTCGCTTCAATGTAATTACCAGACTCGCTAAATCCTGGATCATGGTCTAAGCGGACCCCGTCTAAGCACGGGACATAACGCTAGGAAGACGATGATTATATTCTGACAATGTAACAAACACCTAAAGTTAAATTTAGATTTTAATTTCCAATGCTCTGTAATCAGCTTAGCTTAGTTTAGCTTAGTTTGAATATCTGGAAATACTGAGACATGTATTTTAAATAATACCTGTAAGAATTGTAGTATTTAAGTTTTGTGAGCTATAATAAAATATTATAACATTTCATTTTATTATACCTACATAGGGGAGCGGTGGTAGCTCAATGGTAAGGACTCGCGCCTCTTAACCGAGGAGTGCGGGTTCAAACCCGGGCATGTACCTCTAGATTTTTCAAATCTATGTACGTATTTATACCACTAGCTCGACGGTGAGGGAAAACATCGTGATGAAACCTGCAAATTCAAACAACTTTGGATTTGTAAACATAATCCAAAAATTGTCTGGTTCCCCTATCTTAGGTTTACGAAGGTCAGATCGGCAGTCGGTAATTACCAGACTCGCTAAATCTTGAATGTTGCTCTAAGCGGACCCCGTCTAAGCACGGGACATAACGCTAGAAAGATGATAGCTACATAACTCCTCAAGCCCCCAAAGGGGTCAAAAGAGTCCAGGCATTGATAAGCTCACTTAACCAATTATACGCAAAAGTATTATCGCCTGAGCCGTATGCACAACTGTCTGTCTGTCTCATAAAAAAAAACGATGGAAAGATTAAATAGTGTGGAAAAGTACTGACATTTATATAGTTTTCGCAACAGTTAAACATTTTGTGTTTTAATAGCCGTGTTAATATTCGTGTAAACACACAACTTGTCCCTGCGGTTTGACTCGCGTTCAGTGTGTCAAAATGTGCCTATTTTGACACATGACAGGCCCGTTGGTCGAGTGGTCAGAGACCCTGGCCACAAACCCAAGGGTGGCGGGTTCGAATCCCGCTAGGGGCAAATGTTTCGTGTGATGAACATGGACATTTGTACTCGAGTCATGGATGTTTATAAACGTATTTAAGTATGTCTATCCGTTCACCTAGTATCCATAGCACAAGCATATGCTTAGTTTGGAACTAGGGAATTGGTGTGTCAGTCTGGCGAATTTATTATTATTTATTTTATTTATTATTATTTTTCAGAATGAAATCCTATTTCTGAAGGTAAAGATAAATATAAAAAATAAATAAATAAATATCCGACTACATCACATACATTGATCTGACTCTGAGTTGTAGCTTAAGCACTTGTGTTACGAATATCAGAATCAACTGTGGTATTACAAATATATAATTAAATATTGGATATTAACACCCAGACACAGAACAAACACAAGTATTCATCATACGAATATTTGTCCTGGGTGGGAATCGAACTCAAAACTCTTGGCGCATGGGGCAGGGTCACTACCGAATGTGCCATCGAGCCAGTCAACTTAATTATACTTTGACTTTATAAATACTCAACCTTACAGCAAGTGAGGTGTGTAAGGATCGTGCGATATCGCGTTCGGTTCTCTCTGCCTACCCCGCTGAGAAAGTGGCGTGAAGTTAAGTTAGCTAGTTAATTAAACAAGCGATAATGTTTTACAATCTTCTATGTCGTAATTTATTCGACTGTTATCTTTTATCGGACTATCGGGCAGAAAAAAAAAACATTCAGTCGAATTGAGAACCTTCTCCTTTTTTTAGGCGGGTTAAAATAAATTATTATTGACTCCTGCAGCTTCCGACATAAGCGCCTTTCCCAGTTCACCTCAGTTATAGCAATCTCTCAATTAACACGTCATACGATCAGCTAATATAGACAAGATCAATTAGTCAGAGTACCATTGTTATGCGCTATCTCAAACAAGATGCAAGAGCTTAATCTGAAAATGGATTGGTGTCGGCCATTGTTATTGTTGTAATGTAAGGCAAATGCCTGACGTCTATTGTATAGGCTCTTTGTACTCCTATTTCATACAAAGACTAGGAGCGCCCCGCGGTTTCACCCACGTAGTTCCCGTTGCCGTGGGAATACGGAGATAAAATATAGCCTATGTTACTTGCTGATAAAGTAGCTTTCGATTGGTAAAATAATTTTTCAAATCGGTCCAGTTTCAGAGCCTATTAAATTCTCACAAAAAACGTATAAAATCTTTCCTCTTTCTAATATCTTAATATTAATAGGTGAAGCAAAAACTTTGGCACAGTTAAAGTTTATATGAAGAAGGAGTGCAGAAAGCTAATATTTCAATAAATAATGTATTATCAATACTTTTAAAGCGTTCTTAATGAATAAGGGCTAATATAAGATTGAAGACTTCCTAAATGATAAGCATATATGTTTAACTTCATAATAAAGTGTTCACCTGCAGTGTTGTTGCCTAATAAGTGTAGATTATTGAGTACGAAATTGTAAATTTTTGCATTTAAAAGAGTTACTATCGAGTTTCTTGCCGGTTTCTTCTCGATAGATTCTACCTTCCGAACCGGTGGTAATCCTTTTTTCTTTTTTAAATTGACTATTTATAAGTGCTTTTTTAAAGCCTACATAAATAAAGAGATTTTGAATTTGAATTTAGTAAATAAAAAAATCAAACTAACAATGGTCGAATTTCGACCAGAGGGCGATCACTAGTATGCTGACATACTGACACATCCGCAATCCCCGAAGGGGTAAGCAGAGTCCAAGGAATAATAGGTTCCCTGAACCACATTCAGACAAAAATAGAATACAATGATTTGGCATAGATAGAACATTGTGAAAGTGACAAGTGGCTAGTAGGTCGGATACACGATCACAAACCAACATTCCATACACCATTATTGAACATGGCCCAGATTTTTTTTTTGGCTAAAAAGGTGTGTCGTTAAAGGCGTCGGCTGCCCCTTTGACTTTGACCTTCGGGGATTACGGGCGTGATGTTATATATGTATGTATGTTCAGGACAGCATCATATGAGGCCGTAGAAATCTATCAAACCGGAAAAATCCTTCAACACTTGTTGGTCAACTCGCCGGTAGACTGTTGGCCGATCGCCAGCGCCGTGTGTCACGGCGGATCAAGAGCAAGGCCGCGGCTCGCCGGCCTGCGCGTACATGGTCGCCGCACCAGTAATCTACGTCATAATGTCGTAAACGTAGCGACGGAAGAACGGGACTCGAATGAAGGGAAATTTACGACGACGAAGATTTAAAAGTTTCGAATTTCGAATCTTTATATGTGGAACAATTGTAATTTTCGGCATTCCAGTTTTCGTTCGTAATTTAAATTTAATTCTCGAAGCACTGTTGCTTTATAATGAGTTTTAGAGAACAGGTAATTTTATAGA
The DNA here is from genome assembly GCA_951394215.1 of Glyphodes perspectalis. Lineage (NCBI taxonomy): Eukaryota > Metazoa > Arthropoda > Insecta > Lepidoptera > Crambidae > Glyphodes > Glyphodes perspectalis. Next base: position 970,836 of record OX596199.1, read on the forward strand.
AATCATTATTTACATACGTAGAATGTTTTCATCGTACTGGTGACAAACGCAACCTTTAGTTTGGTGGCTAATCCAACTGACAATATAATAATTTGATACAGCCAAGGAAAGGATAGTGGAACTTTGTAATGAGTAATTGTAAATAATCTGTTCAAACATGGATTTGTCTTGTTCATATTGAAGAGTTCTTTAGACAGTATTAGGGTCCAATAATGTATTAATTTAGGTAACATAGCGGTGGTAGCTCAATGGTAAGTACACGCGCCTCTTAACCGAGGAGTGCGGGTTCAAACCCGGGCACGTACCTCTGGATTTTTCAAGTCTATGTATGTATTTATACCACTAGCTCGACGGTGAAGGAAACATTGTGATGAAACCTGCAAATTCAAACAACTTTGGATTTGTAGCCATGATCCAACAATTGTCTGGTTCCCCCATCTTAGGGTTACGAAGGTCAGATCGGCAATCGCTTCAATGTAATTACCAGACTCGCTAAATCCTGGATCATGGTCTATGCGGACCCCGTCTAAGCACGGGACATAACGCTAGGAAGATGATGAATGTATTAATTTAGGTGACATAATTTATTTTTATTTACAATCAAAAATCATTTGAATCAATGTATAGTCAGATAACCTTCTTTTAAATTACATGCAATTTTATTTATTTATTGGACAGGACCGTTGGTCGAGTGGTCAGAGATCCTGGCCACGACACCAAGGGTCGCGGGTTCGAATCCCGCTTGGGGCAAATGTTTCGTGTGATGAACATGGACATTTGTACTCGAGTTATGGATCTTTATAAACGTATTTAAGTATGTCTAGCACAAGCATAAGCTTAGTTTGGAGCTAGAGAATTGGTGTGTCAGTCAGGAGAATTTATTTATTTATTATTTGTATAAGTGTATCTTAAATCCCTAATCAGGACGACTGAAGATTTCGCTAACCTTAGGTATTTCCTTCGACACATTGCAACACATTATCTAACTAACTAACTAATAAAATAGTTACCTCCTATTTTATGTGTGAAGCACTCGTAAATATTGCTGGGTCGTGCGGGCAGACATGTTTTATCTACTGCCTAATCCAGCGTAGTTTTCAAACAGTTACGTCCATTACAAAACAGTTACGTGCAATGCATTCCAAGGTAGACCTAGTTTGCCCAATATTGTCCCATGTTGGTCTGGGACTTAAAAATAATGTGCCTGCTGTGTCTCTTGCCTGATTGATATATCGGGTTTTGAGTATGTGATTGTGTAGCTAGGCAACTTGTCACTACTTTTCACAATTTTCCATCGAAGTCAGCCCACTTTTAATTTTGACTTTTAGCTGGAACCTTTGGTTCTGCCTTCCCCTTCGGAGATTATGGCTCTGATAATATGTATATTAATCTGAGTCTTAAAAATGATGACCCATCTAAACACTTTACATCCGCGTTAACAATATTTCACTGGCTCGATGGCGCATTCTCGCTACCGACCCTGCCCCATGCGTCAATAGTTGTGGGTTCGATCCCCACCCAGGCCAAACATTCGTGTGATGAATACTTGTGTTGGTTCTGTGTCTGGGTGTTAATATGCAATATTTAAGTATATATATATATATAGTATTAAGAGTCAGATCAATGTAAGTGATGTAGTCTGATATTTATTATTATTGTTTGTTGTTTCCATTTGGATATCATGGGAAGTGTAACCTTCCCGGTCCTTTGGAAGGCTTTCATGGGAGCACAAGCCCAACAATAAAGGCCCCTTATTATTATTATAATTTAATAATTTGAGTAAGTTTATTATAATTGTACCATGTCATCATCTTCCTAGCGTTATGTCCCGTGTTTAGACGGGGTCCGCTAAGACCATGATCCAGGATTTAGCGAGTCTGGTAATTACATTGAAGCGACTGCCGATCTGACCTTCGTAACCCTAAGATAGGGGAACTAGACAATTTTTGGATCATGGTTATAAATCCAAAGTTGTTTGAATTTGCAGGTTTCATCACGATGTTTTCTCTCGCCGCCGTGCTAGCGGTAAAAATACGTACATAGATTTGAAAAATCTAGAGGTACATGCCCGGGTTTGAACCCGCACTCCTCGGTTAAGAAGCGCGTGTCCTTACCATTGAGCTACCATGTAATAGGTCAAAAATAATAAACTAACTGTGTTCCTTGCCTAGTTCGTAAGGCGACTAATGGCGTGTTATAGGTTCTGTGATTGTGTAGGCGACGAGCTAACCAATTATGCTAAGGATACTAAGTAGCCGATAGACATACTGAAATAACTATAAACATATATAAGTACCAATAGCAATGTTAATTACACGAACATATTATGCTTAGTGAGATTCGAACCTGAAATCTTTTGCAGTATAATCATCTGTACATTCTTATGAATTAATTTTAATTTGTCAGCATAAAATTCAGACGATAGTCCGTTCCCGCGTGAATGCTTTATAATTCGCTCTGTACAAAAACGCTCATGTTTTCAATATCTGCAAAACAAATTAGGTACCCTAAAAAACGATAAAACTATTCAAATTCAAAAACATGAAAATTCAGAGAATTCAATACAAGTTATAAAACACGAATAGTCGGTAAACAAAAGCTTTTTATAAATGTACTTTCGCATTTATGATATACGAAATATTGAAAATCCATGCTGGGGATTAAAATTGTGTATTGTAAATGGCGAATGAAGGTGTGTTAAGCGCTTAATTTGTGATTGTGTAGGCGACGGAATAGTCCTTGTCGTGACAAGGACTATCCCGTGGCCTGGAGGATTGAGAATTGAGTTGAGAACTCAATTGAATATGGAGAATTGTGACTAAGTAGTCAGAATTCTTCATGGAACCCAACACAATTAAACTTCACGCCACTTCCCTAGCGGGGTAGGCAGAGAGAACTGGACGCTATATGGGACGGTCCTTAGGTACACACCTCACTTGGTTCTTTAACATTCATGGTCCTTATATTATTTATAAATTATTATTTAGATAAAAGTGATTTATGAACCTTGCTACCTTTTTGGTTATACCTTGGGGAAAGGGTTTGTGTATGTATTGTATATAAAATATTAAATTTTTATTGAGCTGCGGTAGAATTGCAGCCTTTAATTATACTTGAATTTACTTAGGGTATAAAATTCGTTCCGAAGTAAGTATCTGGAGTTTGGATGTAGTAAGTGCGCCTTTAAACTGAAATAAATAATTGTTTTTGATTAATAACAAAATAATACAATCGCTATTAATATTTCATTGCAGCTATTAGAGTTTATTCCTGATGAATACTTGTGTTTGTTCTGTGTCTGGGTGTTAATATTGAATACCTATTTAAGAATATATTTGTAGTACCACTGTTGATCCTGATATCCGTAACACAAGTGCTTAAGCTACTTACCTCGGAGTCAGATCAATGTATGTGATGTAGTCTGATATGTATTTATTAATTTATATTTCTTCTACAATGTCATCAATTCGCTTGTTCATGTTACGTACATGGTTTGTAGACAATATCTTTTAGACACATTATGGTATTCCGGCTTATTTTCAGAGTGTACGAGCAAATTTAATGTCAAATGACGTCACATTACGTGGTATGACCAAGTCCAAATTGGAGTTTAATCTTAGGGTCTATGATAATTGGGACGTCATGATCGCATTAACGTAAACTTGATTCGTGGAGGCGCTAACAAAAACACTTCCACGAGTAAAATAATGCAGGTTTTTTGTACGATACGGAACTATAAATTGGATTGCTTTGTGACACTGCGCCACAAAATTGCGCCAACCACTCGACAAACAGGCCCGTTTGTCGAGTGGTCAGAGATCCTGGCTACGAAATCAAGGGTCGCGGGTTTGAATCTCGCTAGAATGTTTCGTGTGTTGAACATGGGCATTTGTACTCGAGTCATGGATGTTTGTAAACTTATTTAAGTATGTCTATCCGTTACTTAGTATCCATAGCAAAATTACGTGCGTAGTTTCGAATTAAGGACTTGGTCTGTCCGTCTGGAGAATGGGCTAGTTTACTTAAAACATATTTATATTTATAGAGCGGTGGTAGCTCAATGGTAAGGACACGCGCCTCTTAACCGAGGAGTGCGGGTTCAAACCCCGGCATGTACCTCTAGATTTTAAAAAATCTATGTACATATTTATACCACTAGCTCGACGGTGAGGGAAAACATCGTGATGAAACCTACAAATTCAAACAACTTTGAATTTGTAACCATGATCCAAAAATTGTCTGGTTCCCCTATCTTAGGGTTACGAAGGTCAGATCGGCAGTCGCTTCCATGTAATTACCAGACTCGCTAAATCCTGGATCATGGTCTAAGCGGACCCCGTCTAAGCACGGGACATAACGCTAGGAAGATGATGACTTAAAAAATATTTATAGTCCATATTGAGATTTTTGAGATAACAAAAAAAGATTGCTTACGTATTTTTTCTTTTGTTCAGCAAACCAAAAATGATAAAGAAACAGCGCGTTGAAGTATCGCGTGACGTCACTAGATGCGTAAAATTTTACCGTCCATCGAGAGATGTGTGTACAAACGCGGGAACGCGTATATTTCAAATCTAAGTACATATTATTTCCAGAAGTTGAACATTTTGAAATTATCTTTAATTATGTATAAGACGGTTTTATTTCTATTATATACTTAAGCAACTATTCGTGTTTGTTTAGTTACTTGTATAATTATTTTATTGGTTTTATATGATTAAACTCGACTAGTTAAATTGAAGGTCACGTGCTATGACGTCATACGGCCGCATCTGAGTTGCGGCCGTATGACGTCATAGCACGTACACGTCGGCTGAGTGCCGAGGGTGGGCGGCAGGTGCGCGAGGTGGATTAGCCACCCGCTGAAACCAGCTTCGTGATCTTCAGGTAGCTCGCGACTTGAGCTGAGCGGACGCTCTTAAGGCACACACCTTGGCTTACCTGTTTTGTCTTGTAATTGTTTTATTGGTGTGTGTCAAATAATGTATTTCTTTCTTTTTTAACGTGGTAATGCTATAAAAATTTGCATTAATTGTATTCGATGACAAAAAAAAAATGCTTTACATGCTTACCAATGGTTTCACCCGCCTTTATGGTTAATATTTTTGCAATTCGGACCTGTAGTTCCTGAGAATAGCCCGTTTAACCAAACAAACTCGTCAGCTTTATATAATAGTACGTATATAGTATAGATTTATTTTTGATTTACAAAATATGCTAGCCTAAGAACCAGAGTCATTTCAGGTATACTTCCTGCGTTTTCGGTCAGAAGAGATGGAAACTAAATAGAAATAGAAATATCTTTATTCATGTTGGCTCCACAAAAGCACTTATGAATAGTCATAATAAAACAAGAAAAATATTCTACCGCCAGGTTCGGAATGTTGATTCTACCGAGATGAAGCGGCAAGAAACTCGGTAGTTACTCTTTTAAATCGCCATGTATACAATAACAATGCTACCTAATATCTACTTCTACAAATTTATATAATTCAAATACAATTCGTGTAATACTTTACAATAGAAGACTAGACCATGCCAGAATTAAAGCGCAGACTGTAGATTCCTGTCATTTAAAAAATCTTTAATTCTATACCCTTTTTCATGAGAAATGTTTTCATATGTGATTTGAATTTATGAACGGGCATTTAAATTACTTTATCTGGTAACTTATTAAAAAACCTAATGCTAAGCCCCACAAAAGAATTTGAACTAGGCCAGTAAAAAAATATCTGGCACATGAGTTTGCGCATAGCCTAAGCAGAGAGCACGACGCGCGTTTAACGAGATTGTGTGACGTCACTCGCGTCGTAAATGCGCTTGACACCAACCTTCAAATTGGACACAATGTGTCTAATGTGTTGCTGTAATTGACACAATCTATCAATTGATTAACTAACTTTTAGGAAGTAACACAACTCATTAATAAATAAATATCACACGACATCACATACAATGATCTGACTTCGAGGTAAATAGCTTAACCGTTACGAATATTAGTGTTATTAGAAACATATATTTAAATATGGTATATAAACACAGACATAGGACAAACACAAGTGTTTATCACATGAATGTTTGACACGGGTGGTGATCGAACCCACTACTCTTGGCGCAAGGGGCAGGGTCACTGCCGAAAACACCATCGAGCCAGTTAACTTTTTCATTGCTGCATTGTTAGTTAGTTATAAATTTAGTATGGACATTTAAATTTTAGTGTAAGAGCTGATTTTATTGAGCAGATAATAAATAATCAACAAAAGTTATTTGTACATGCTGATATTCTGTATTTTACTTCAAATTGTCTTCATTATATTTTATCGACTGTAGTAATTTAATGACTGGAGAAAAATCAGGTCTAAGATAAACATCCGATATAGTAACGTAACGTAACGTAAGTGTCGCACTTTAGTCTGACACAAAAAAATAAAATAAATGGTAGTACATAATTTATTATTTAATTTGACTGGCCCGATGGTCGAGTGGTCAGAGACCCTGGCCACGAAACCGAGGGTCGCGGGTTCGAATCCCGCTAGGGGCAAATGTTTCGTGTGATGAACATGGGCATTTGTACTCGAGTTATGGATGTTTATAAACGTATTTAAGTATGTCTATCCGTTTACCTAGTATCCATAGCACAAGCATAAGCTTAGTTTGGGACTAGGGAATTGGTGTGTCAGTCTTGAGAATTTATTTATTATTATTTATAATTTTAATTTGTGTAATACACATATTGTTGATGATTGACCTTATTGAACTGGTTGGTGTTTAAAATGCTATAGCCTTCAAAAATAGTTAATGTGTACAGACACGAAAACATTACCACCGGTTTGGAAGGTAGACTCTATCGAGAAGATACCGGCAAGAAACTCGATAGTTACTCTTTTAAATGCCAAAATTTACAATTTTGTAATTAATTTTTAAGTAGCCCGGGTAACTTTAATAAAGCATATTGAGGAGTAACTGATTTTTTTTTGGCTAAGTGAGCCGTAGTCTGTGGTTCTGCAATTTAATTTGGATTTTGAATATCGTCTTTTTATGCTTTTTTTACACTTCTATTTCCAAAGAGTTATTTTTACACAAAGAAGGTCACATATATATACACATATATATTTTTTATTTCTAAGTATAGACTACGACAATATACTTATATATTTAATGTATATATTAGGTGTTTACACACCAGTGCACATTCACGGGCTGCAACGCAGTTGCACAAATTGTCTCTCATTAAAAGCAATCACAAATCGTCGATATTTTATTGACAATGAAACATAACGTCAAGGCGAGTGTAACTTTTTTTTGTCATACTCTATTTGACAAGGCAATATGACCCACATCTTTTAGGGTTCCGCAGAGGCCACAGTATAAAAATAAATAAATAAATTAATTCTCCAGACTTACACACCAATTCCCTAGTTCCAAACTAAGCTTATGCTTGTACTATGGATACTAGGCGAACGGATATACCTACTTAAATACGTTTATAAACATCCATGACTCGAGTACAAATGTCCATGTTCATCACACGAAACATTTGCCCCTAGCGGGATTCGAACCCGCGACCCTTGGTTGCGTGGCCAGGGTCTCTGACCACTCGACCAACGGGCCAGTCGAATTTAACAATCACAATATGGCAGATGACGTCATTACTTATGATAGCCATAAAAATAATATTTAAAAACAGTAAAACTAAAATAAGACCTTGTCCCATGTTGGTCTGGGATTTGAAAATAATGCGCCAACTGTATTCCTTGCCTAGCATGTCGTAAAAGGTTTTATATAAATAAAGGACGGGCTAGCCACTTGTCACTAATTTTCACAATTTTCCGTCTAACCCAGCCCAGTTTAATTTTTGGCTGAATGTGGTTAAAGGGCCCTGCTGCCCCTTTGACTCTGCCTACCCCTTCGGGGATTACGGGCGTGGTGTTATATATGTATGTTTGTACAACTGAAACTATATTAACTTGATTCTATGTTTAAGTCTATAGTTTAGTATAGTTATAGTTTTAGTTTGTAAGCAAATTTTGTAATGTGCCAAACATTTATTCTATTCTATTCTATTCTATTCTATTCTATTCTATAATGGAATAGTTATATTTATACATCCTTACAAATAGCTACCGTAATTAATTCATGGAATACCATTGAAGACTGCACCTTATTCAAAAACCTGGGTAGATCTATTTATCGTTACAAACCGACGATGACTCAACCTTGTTTATGTTTCTTAATAAAACAAAACTTTTGTGCAAAATAAACGCATTATCAAACTAATATTAATGTTTGTGAGTGTGTGTGTGTGTATGTTTGTTACTTCTTCACGCAAAAACTGATGAACGGATATGGATGAAATTTGGCACAGAGATAGATTATAATCTGAAATTACATATAGGCTCCTTTTTATCCCGAAAAAATGCACAGTTTATAAAGGATACCGAAATATTAGTCTACGCGAGCAAATTCGCGGGAAACAGCTAGTTTATCATAATGCGAAAAGCTAACACAACCGCTGTTTCATATTTAATATTATACTATTATTAATTATTAATAACAACGGTACGGAACCCGTCATGCAAGCGTTTCGTTCACTCTTGTCTATATTTTTATTAATAACAATTAAAGTCATACGCCTTGAACATTAAGGGCCCGCCAGAGTCCAGAAGTTTGATGCGCAATGACAATCAATAAACATCAAGTCTATTTTTAACCGACTTCAAATAAGGAGGAGAATCATTAAGTCTATAAGTGTATAATAAATATGTATCATTCGCAGCGCCCCGCGGTTTCACCTGCGTTGTTCTCGTTCCCGTGGGATACTGAGATAAAATATAGCCTACGTTACTTGCTAATAAAGTAGCTTCCCATTGGTGAAAGAATTTTCCAAATCGGTCCAGTAGTTGCGGAGCCTATTCGTTACATACAAATAATCAAATCTTTCCTCTAAATATTAAGTATGAAATACATTATAGTGGTTCGAAAGTAACTGCTATAACGATTTCACACTTAAACAATTAAACACGCCAAAAGCCTGAAACTTAAGAAAGAACATAGGCTACTTTTCATCCTATATCCGACAGGACAATAGGTAGTCTGTAACAGACGAATCCTACAATCTAATATATTATTCTTAGTTTATAATATTTAACTCGTGTCATCTATCTTGCAATCATCATCATCATCATAATCCACTCAAGGCAAAAAAATCAGTTAAATTGCCTGACGACAGAAAAAAAAATACTGACACGCCAAATCGCCAATTATTTTCGATTGCGAATCCACACAGCCTAGTTTTTGCACCGCCAATCGTCTCGAACAATAATTAAATACATCCAACCCTTTATTCTCCAATTCGCATGAAACGATAATCCGAGGCGCGACAGACGGACAAAAAAGCCGTCGGTACATTATTGCGCGATCGCAGTACACAATCTTCGACTTCGGCCATTGCAATGTTGAATTTTTTGTTCATAGAGATCAGTATTATCTGTGATTAGTGTATTTTAAATCCAGTAAACATGGCTCTTTTGTTGGGGACAAAAAATGGTCAAGTGCGTTTTGGACTTAAATACTTCTTGTTATTATTTGTCCTGTGTTGGTCTGGGACTTAAAAATAATGTGCCAACTGTGTTTCTGTGTCGTAAAACGCGACTAATGGTATAGGTATGTGATTGTGTAGGCGACAAGTTAGCCACTTGTCACTACTTTTTCACAATGTTCCATCTAACCCAGCCGAGTATTATTTTTGGCTGAATGTGGTTAAAGGGGCCTGCTGTCCCTTTGACTCTGCCTATCCCTTCGGGGATTATAGGCGTGATGTTATGTATATTATGTATGTATGTACTTCTTATTATTGCACGGATCGACGAGTTTTATTAAACCCTTAACCACTGACGTACGTCTGAGAGACGTAGGAGCGCAATTATAACGGTCCTATCTTTTTATCTAAACGCGCACAGACTTGTCCTTTCCTGTACCTTCTAAAGATCCAGTGACGCGTGCGAGTTATGTGCGTTAAATTGAAAGCAATGTGCTTTAAATTTTACGCACATTACTCACATTGCTAGAACATTGCTTTCATAGAATCACTGTTTATTAACGTAGGTATACCCGTCATCCTGATGTTCGCGCGCGCAGCGAGGGTATAAGGAAAGTATAGCCGTCGTAGCGTCTGTGGGAGGCCGTCAGAGTAAATGTAAGTTGTATTTTTTTTATTTTTTTTTTTTTAGAGTTAAAATGGCATCGAATAATCGTAATTTGAATAATTAATACCCGAGTTCAAGTAAACAGCGTTGAACCAACATAACTGATCAACTTTTTGGGAGTTTGGTTACAGAATCCCTTGCTACAATTCTACAAAAGCCGGTGTAGATTTTTGGACGAAAAGTGCGCCAAATATTCTTGCTTCAGGCGTCCCAGACGTTGGATAATGGTAATATTTTATAGAATAGGCAAGATGACTAAAACATTTTGTTAAGTCCGTCAGTTAGATTATAAAAAAATATTGAACACGTATATTTATTTGTTTGTCAAACAAACATTAACGAAGATACAATGCATTCAAGTTGCGCGTGACGTCACACTTTCGTACAATTTTTACGTCGCAAGCCCCCCCCCCACTCCAAAACTTTGATGCTCTTCATCTTTGTGATTTTTGTTAATTTGATAAATTGAAAAATGTGTGTCTAGTATTTTTGTATAATCTAACTGACGGACTAAATAGAATTATAGTTTTTCAATGCAGTCATCATCCCTATAGTAGACATTGCTGTAGTGGATGCCTTCATTTTGTCAAACTACAAAACAAAAGATCGACAAGTTTTCAGCAAATATGCTGCACGAAGTTTAGTTCGTGAGAAACTTGAAAGGCGCATTAAAATTCTACAACTTTCCTTGGAACTCAAAGGTGCATGCTCACACGCATCCACACCGGGTACTGCGACCCGTCAGACGGAAGAAGAATCTGAAAATTGTCGGCTCAACGTCTCAACGTCAGCTTGGTGATCATTTTAGACTGATAAGTTAAATTTTTGAGCCGTTCAAAAGAAGTTTTTTATTTTTATTTTGAATATAAGTAAATAATTTCTATATAAATAACACGTTTTTTTATTAATTAGGTACCGTTTGTGCAATGGTAATGATAAGAAATAAAACAATACTGAATAAACACTTAAAAAAAAACCGTACGTCAGTATGACGTACGTCAGTGTCAATGCAAGTAAATAATGGTCAGTGGTTAAGGGTTAACCCAGCTGTTACACTATCGCTAAACCGCCAAGGTCAGAGATACAAAATAATCTTTGCTATAAGACAAACTTCATACAAAACGTCACGTCAATCCCAACACCCGATATACCATTAGTTGACTTTTGCGACATGCTAGGCAAGGAACACAGTTGGCACATTTTTTTATTATTAAGTCGCAGACCAACATGGGCCAAATTAGCCACAAGACAACAAACTATAGAGTGTATTTGTAGATAATACTATTTGTTTCCCAAATAAATGGAATTGCAGTGCCAACAACACCTAATTACCTATTTGCAATCAAAATCAAACTTGTTATCAACTAGACGTCGCATCCATTATGTTAATTTTATGTATAAAATAAGTGTTCCAAGTAAGTCATCAACTGAAGTTGTTACACACTTGTCCAAATGAGTCACCCTATAGAATTCCGAATTACTTCGCTGGCATTGGCACGCATACATCTGTTGTGTATTGTATGTGTTTATTTCGGGTGTTTTTCAAAATTATTATTCACTAGCTGTCCCGGCGAACTTCGTATCGCCCAGTAAATGAAAATTGACATTTATTTGTCGATTGACATTTAACATTGACAGATACGAATCCCACCGTTTTATATGAGAAAATACTTTTGCTTTTATTTTGTTTTATCGTCAATTTTTCAATGTTTTTAATAGTTATTATGTTATTCTGGACGAAGACAAATCCAACAAATCAAAAACAACGTAAATCGGTTCAGCCGTTCTCGACTTATAAGTGGTGTAACAAACACGACTTTGTTTTATTTATATAGATTGTCAATAGCTTAAAATGAATGTTTTTATATTACTACTATCTATCCCGGAAAACTTCGTACCACCCCGTTCACGAGATAAAAATGGACAGTGAGGGTAAAATACCGTTAAATAGCCATTATGGATGGGGTTCTTTCCGTTCGTTCCACTATGCCTTGTCCCACCAGAATGAACGGGAATTTAAGAGTTCGACCACAAACACGTGACACGATTTTTTTACTTAAAAGATATAAGAAAAATAGGTAGAGACGATTTTAAAATAAGTTAGAGTATTAAGTTATCAATATATAAATAACAGTTGTTGTTTTACTTAGGAAACAGGCGATGACATTTTAAAATCATCTGCTTTGTAATTTATTGGACCGTCATCCTTAATCTGACTATTGCAAAATCAGCCCTAAACGTAGGTGTCATAAGTGTCTTTCACGGTGATTAAGCGTTGCGCGATCCCGTGGGCTCCTTACATAACGGCGTAGACGGCACATCCCAGGGGTTTAGTCGGTATACGGTATACCCCGCCCACTACCACCTTGGGCGGAGCAGGGTCCTCCTATCCATCTCGAGGGCCCCGGGAGTCCGACACACCCCGCTGATTGCCCCCGGTTTCAGCGGAACGGTGCCTAACGCATTACCCTGGGTCAACAGATGTCATAACTTTCTAGTAGACAATTAAGGTCACTTCATAAACTCTTTTCGTAGAAGTCCATGCCTATAAAAGTATTGATACAATACATTTGAAATGAAATGAAATTATTTATTTCTGCAAGTAGATTTGTAACAAATTCTTTTGCACGTCACACTTTTTTACCCTACCAGCACCTCGACGTGAATGGCCTGATGAGAAGAGGTGCCGCAAGAAACTCAACAGATAGCCTTTTTTTAAAAACATGTTTTAAATATCTCTAATATGTGGTACATTAAAATATCATGACTAAAAATTTCACTGTGCATGCGAGCAGATATCATTTAAATAATCATCTATTTTGTAGTAACCTTATCTTATTAAATATGATCTAATATAAGTCTTAAATTTATGCGTGGGTAATTCAATAACATTTTGAGGCATTTTACTGTCATCATCAGCCTGTTGCAGTCCACTGTTGGACATAGGCCTCTCCAAACGTTCGCCACTCTGATCGACAATAGAACTGATGAATAGATTTACTATTATTCCTAAAAATTAAATGGCTTCACGCCATTTACAAGGAGGTGTAGGCATGGAGAACCGAGTGCCATGACTTCTCATTGCTTATAATAAATTATTTTGTAAATGGGAAATAATATTTGTCCGTAGTCCTTTAACGGATCATCGTGTGTTGCCAAAGACCGGAAGCAACTAATGATAAATACGTTTAATTTTATAAGAAATTGAATAGCTTCATTAAATGCGCACTGGCATCCGCAGACAACAGGAAATTAAAAAATATTTCTTAAAAACAATTAAAACCTGAGCTTCGAAACATTTATTTATCAATCGCTCTTAATTAATATCTTTTTTAGTAAGTACTTACTGTAAAAAAAGCAATTAAAACAAGTCGTCTCTTAATTATTTTGTGTTTTGTTTATTATATTTTAATTCAATGGTATCGAAAAATCAGCCCAAAATAATATGTCTGCAACGCTAGTTAATTGGCTAGTTGACTCAATATTTTGTTTAGTCCGTATGTTAGTTTTTGTTTTATCTAATAAATTAATTAATAAAAAAAAAAATAATAATAAATAAATATTCAACGACATCACATACATTGATCTGACTTCGAGGTAAGTAGCTTAAGCACTTGTGTTACGGATATCATAATCAACAGCGGTATTACAAATATATACATACTTTAATATTGGATATTAACACCCAGACACAGAACAAACACAAGTATTCATCATACGAATGTTTGTCCTGGGTGGGAATCGAACCCACAACTCATGGCGCATGGGGTAGGGTCACTACCGAATGCGCCATTGAGCCAGTCAAATCTAATAGTCATCATCATCCTCTTGCCCTTCTCCCAATTCAACTGGGGTCGACGCAGCATGTCTTCCTCTTCCATATGTCCCGGTCAGCCGTCATCAAACTATCCACTCCCATTTCACTCATATCATCTTTCACACAATCCATTCATCTCTTCTTATCTAATAATTTATATACATATTGGTGTGTGATTGTGTAGGCGACAGGTTAGCCGCTTGTCACTGCTTTTTCACAATTTTCCATCTAACCCAGCCTGGCTTTATTTTTGGCTGAATATGATTGAAGGGGCATGCTGCCCCTTTGACTCTGCATACCCCTTCGGGGATTATGGGCGTGATGTTATGTTATATATATACATACCTATATATGTTTCGTCCAATGTTAAATCAAAGCGACCTACTCCAGTACGGCATTTTTACGTCACTTGTTCCTACAATTCTATGGAGAATATAATTCTAGCGACGCGGACTTTTAATGCGTTGCTCGGGTTTCAACCAGCACTGAGATACCACCGCTGTATCCTCGTCACGGACGAATGGTACTAATAAATTCATACCCGGGTTTGAACCAACAATCCTCGCAACTGAGACGCATTATCACCATCGAGCTACTAGCATATTAATTGAATTCATACACATAAAAACGTTCAAACAGACTGGTTGGAGCCAAAATGACCGGATACGATACATTGGCGTAAGTCATGAGTAACTCGTTACAATGCGAGACTTGTAATTACATGAGCTTAGGTAAAAAATGGCTGATAATGAGATACAATGACGTCACTTAATGTGTTGGCCTATACTTATATTTTTATTACCATACACCCGCGTGGAATTCACCTACATAAAGACTCTTTTGTAGTATCCCTACGACTTTTTTTCAGGATAAAAAGTAAAAACTAATTTAGCAGTGTATTATCCTTAGTCGTGACCACGGACTAGTAAAAAATTAAGGACTCCGCGCCTCTACCTGGACATTATGGCATCTGCGGAGCTCCAACTTGACACGCAACTTACATTACATGTCCCCACGTCTCACTCACACATATATAAAGGTTGCTTCACGGCGTAGTATGACAGAGACCTTCTTTTTGACTAGTCCGTAAGCGTGCCAAATTAAATTGCAATCTGTTTAGAGTTTAAACGTTAAGACGTAACATACAGACAGATAGAGTTAATAAATAAATAATAATAAATTAATAAATTCTTTATACTAACACACCAATTCCCTAGTCCCAAACTAAGCTTAAGCTTGTGCTATGGATACTAGGTGAACGAATAGTCTTAAATACGTTTATAAACGTATTTTATAATCCATGACTCGAGTACAAATGTCCATGTTCATCACACGAAACATTTGCCCCTAGCGGGTTTCGAGCCCGCGACAACTGTGTTTCTTGCCTAGCATGTCGTAAAAGGCGACTAATGGTATATCGGGTTTTGGGTATGTGATTGTATAGGCGACGAGCTAGCCACTTGTCACAACTTTTTCACAATTTTATATCTGACCCAGCCCGGTTTTATTTTTGGCTGAATGTGGTTGAAAAGCATGGTGCCCCTTTGACTCTGCCTACCCCTTCAGGGATTATGGGCGTGATGTTATGTATGTAAATAACTTTTTGTAAAAGTCATGCCTTATAGATTACGGTAACCGGTTACAATGAACCTGCCGTCCGCTCGTATGCCACATTTTCAGTAAACATAAAAAAATACAGCGGTACCTTAGTGTGATGCGTCATTATCATTATCACAATCTAGTCTTTATTTGGTCTCGGAATCCTAACTACTTGATAAATATTCTCTGAGGAACCAATTTCACCGATGTATAACGATGTTCTAACGATAAAGCGTCCAAATATTTATTCTTAACGTTATCGTGATTCACTCATACAAAAAACTACTCTTATTTATAGTAAAAAACGTGCTAATATTTACTTGACTCAAAAGCATACAGTTAACAAAATGTATTATAAGAGTCTTCCTATAGAAATAATAAATGGTTTGAACATGTGTAATTTAAAAAAGAACCGGTCTTATTACGGTAAATAGTACTTAGTTTAGTTTCAGCCATAAAATCACCAGTTTAAAAAGGTACGCCGCCATTACAGATATGTTGGACTACCGATCCATAGACAATAAAAACAAACATGGCTCACTTCATTTGCATGATTAATTCTTGCCCTTTGTCTATGCTCTCGGAATTGTATGGTGGAATTTTTTCGTCTAAGACATCCATGTACACACACATGTTTGTCGGAATACTTATTCATCATGTCTTCTCATTAAGCACGCATTTTAGAACTGGTCAAGCTTAGTTAGTTAGTTAAACTAACAGACACATTTTTTTTGATGTGACGTGTTTAAATAATGTTTGTTTAGCTCGAGAACATTACTACTTACTGTGCCTGTATACTCAAGAAAAATTGTAAAAAGAGTGTTTGAATTTTTTTTTTGCGAATTTTATCACCTTATAATTTTCTCTCGTCTATTTTTCCGGTAGTTCTCAGTGTTTTAGAGATGGTAAACATGCCGGCAGCCTAAATAATAACGTTCAAAATAAAAAAAAATATTTTCTCAAACTCAGGATCGTACTAAATTACCCCATGTTTATTACGCGAATTTTTTATATGTTTTATTTAGTTTAGCGTTTGCATTTTTTAGACTAAACAGCTGACGGAACTTAAAAATATCTTCCAATGTTTTTTACATACATACATAACATCACGCCCAGAATCCCCGAAAGAGTAGGCAGAGTCAAAGAGGCAGCAGGCCCCTTTACCAATTCAGCCAAAAATTTAGCTGGATTAGATGGAAAATTGTGAAAAAGTAGTGTACAAGTTAGCTTGCCGCCTACACATTCACATACCCAAAACCCGATAGGTATACCATTATTCGCCTTTTACGACATGCTAGGCAAGAACCACAGTTGTCACATTATTTTTAAGCCCTAGACCAACATGGGACAATGAGCCGATTGTCCAATTGACTACTAAGACAAATCGTATCTAAAAATAAAGTCTGAAAAGATAATTAAAAAAAATACTAGGAAATGTGCTGGCCACTTGCCACTGCTTTTTCACAATTTTTCGATCGATCGTCTTGGTAGTAACTTTCATACATTATAAAAATGTCCACTGTGTTCATTAAATTAAATACATAAATTCCAAATATAATGACCAGTTACCGTGTATACGAGTACCCGGACAAATTCTACCAATGGAATCAGATATTTCCTGGAACGTGTGCTTTATTCGAGTCCCGGGTTGTATTTCACGGATTCCGGACTACGGACAAAAGCCTTTGTGCATCTGTTGACACGGGCTCTATCACAATATATGCATTAATTAATCGCAATTTCTAAGTAATGCCGTCTGGCCTTTGTCATGGCCCCTTTAGGTAATATCTATCCATCTACGTATGTAGATAGAAGTTATCTACAATAGTGTAGATTGATATTATGAATAAAGATTTGATTGCATGTTTTTTAGACTGACACACCAATTCCCTAGTTCCAAACTAAGCTTATGCTTGTGCTATGGATACTAGGTGACCGGGTAGACATACTTAAATACGTTTATAAACATCCATGACTTCAGGACAAATGTTTATGTTCATCACATGAAACATTTGCCTCTAGCGGGATTCGAGCCCGCGGCCCTTGGTTTCGTGGCCTGGTTTCGTGGCCTGGGTCTCTGACCACTCGACCAACTGGGGATTGAAGGCGTGATATGAACGAAAGCGAACCGAACCCACGCACTATTGACAACTGCACTGACCCCATCACGCTTATAATATGATCACCGGAGAGCGTGACGAAGTTGTAAAAACGAGGTCTCCTCGAATTGTCGAATACTTGATCAGATGCCAGGTTTTATATCGCTGTAATAAATTGTTTTCCCAAATTGTTCCCTTTATAACGCTTGCAATTATATAACAACGGGCAAAAGTAGGTAATATAAATATCTTAATTTACACTGGCTTTTTCCGCGGCTCTGCGTGTGGCAATGTGAGAATCAACACTTTTGTATTTTTAACAGTTCAGACGTAAAGATCACATATTCGTGTTAAATATTGGATAAAAATTATAAAAAAATATATATACGCTTATATATTAAATGTTATTTATAATTTTTTTTTTATATTTAAAATAAAATTTGTTTTTTACATAAATATTCTGAATCAATGTTTTAGGCAATTTTATAAAATTTTCAATGTTTTATTTTTCATTTATTAAAATAAATAATAAATATTCCTAATAATGTAATAAACTTTGCAGCATTAACCTTGCCCTGGACCCTGAAGTTTAAGGGAGAACTTTCAAATGCATAATAATATTAAGAGATCATGTCGTATGATGAAAAAAAATACAACAGAAAATAAACATAGGCTACGGAAACTATTGACAAGCTCGATGGCGCATTCGGTAGTGACCCTGCCCCATGCGCCAAGAGTTGTTGACTGACCCCACCCAGGACAAATATTTGTGTGATGAATACTTGTGTTTGTTCTGTGTCTGGGTGTTAATATACAATATTTAAGTATATATTTGTAATACCATTGTAGTTTCTGATATCCTTAACACAAGTGCTTAAGCTACTTACTTCGTAGTCAGATTAATGTATGTGATGTAGTCTGATATTTATTTATTATTTATTTACAATCAGGTAGAGCATACTCTTATTTACCACTTTGACCGCATAAAAACAGCTTCGAAACACAACCAAACGAACCAAGCACTAGCCGATCCCAGTCGTAGCAACAAGTAATTGATACCATCACTTCAACGGAATGCACATTTCATTTTTTCCTTTTATCCTGAAAACCCTTTCGGATCGCCCATCGAGAATGGCCGGCAATTTTATCGGTTCCATATCCAGGCAGCATTTTCAAAGCAAGTTTGCTTGATTACCGTGCGAGCTATGAAATGGGATTCACAATCCCAGAGCTTTTGAGAGCAGGCCGAGTGAAATTTAGTTTCCATCCAAAACTAGTACTTTTTTCAAAGGTTTGTAATATTGACAAGTTGTGGACATGGGAATTGATACATGGAGGGAATCTTTCTGTATGGATGAAGGGAACGAGTCACGTGGAGAGTTTTAAATTGGAAATATTGTTTCACCTATTTGTCTATCTGTATATAACTGATGTCTGGCCCTTTGGTCGACTGGTCTGAGACTGGCCACGAAACTAAGTGTAGCGGGTTCGAATCCCGCTAGGGGCAAATTTTTCGTGTGTTGAACATGGACATTTGTACTAAGTTATGGATGTTTATAAACTTATTTAAGTCTATCCGTTCACCTAGTATCCATTGCACAAGCGTAAGCTTAGTTTGGGACTAGGGAATTGGTGTGCCAGTCTGAAGAGTTTATTTATTTATATTATTATATTTATAACTCTTGTTATTAAGTAAAGTGATGTTAGAAGTCATAAAAACCGTAGAGCTTGTATGAAAAGGATTATGAATGTTGAAGAGGCGAGTTAGGTGTGTAAGGATCGTGCCATTAGGCGTTCGGTTCTCTCTGCCTACCCCGCTAGGGAAGTGGCGTGAAGTTTAGTTAGTTAGTTAGTTATTAAGTAGATAAGTGTAGGAAGAGTTTAAATGTGATACATTAGCTGACGTAGGTAACCTAGTGGTTTTTTTTTAATTACGATACATTTCATTACATTTTCAGTACGTATATTGGAAATTAGAAATACTGTTTGAAGTGAATCTTACATTGGTCACATGATACGATAATTTAAACCTCATCATTTTGGCTCATTTACTGTATCGTTTTATACTATTTGCTACACTTATACTGCGGCGTCGTCCGTCACGTCGCTTGTCACTGCATTCTCATAATTTATCATATAACCCAACTCCATTTTATTTTTAGCTTCATGTGGTTTAGTGATCATGTCTCGTTGAACTCTCTCGGTGTTCGGGTATGATGATTGAATGTTGAAATAATCTCTTTTTCGAGTTAGTTTTGAGGTTAAATAAGTATTAAACAGTCGATGGCATCATTTGCAGACAGTTTTTCAGTCGCCTGAAAACCGCAAGATGTCGCAAATAGCGAATAGTGTACAACAATTAACTCTGCGGTCTGCGTGCAGTCACAGATTTTACTAGGAAAGCTATAAAACTGATTTTTTTAAGTATTTTTCTTTACTAGGGGGTACATGAGTAGATATATAGCCTGCCTGTTGATAGACGGTCCCGGTAGCACATGGAAATTTAACACACACAGATAGAGTGCTCGCATGCATAGTGAAATTTATGTAGGTACATATTATTATGAACGTATTTAAAAAAGGCCATCTGTTGAGTTTCTTGCGGCACCTCTTCTCAGCAGGCCATTCACGTCGAGGTGCTGGTAGGGCAAAAAAAATGTTTGACGTGCAAAAGAATTTGCATGAGGTAGCTAACGATCGACTGTCGAAGTTCAATGGATGATCTCAAGGGCACATGATTGGTCTTTGCACCCAGATTAATGTTGTTAATGTCTGTTTTACGATACAAGTGGATAAGCTATAAATGCAGTTTGGTTAAATGATTGCAATTTTGTATTATATTTATTTTGTTTATTTATTACGACTAAACTACTTAACAGATTGAAATTAAATGTGGATCGACTAAGTTTAAACCCTAAAAATTTCATAAAGATGTGTCCTAACGTGCGATGTTTGAACCCGAAAAAAAAATATATATTCCACAGGAAGAAGTCTTCTTAACAAATTGTTTCACGGTAGTGAAGACTATAATAATATAAAACAACTTTATACTGTCCTGAAAAATTGAAAAAATTGAGTTACGCGAGGCTTTACAACAGCGAGGATTACACTGGAGAGTTTTAATTAGCAATTACCACTTTATCGGTAATGCTGTGTGTCCTTTATGCCGAGTGCGGGGATAATTGCCAGTTATCGGCTGTTGTGGGTTCGTTACTCGTCAATGGCGTATTGTGTGTGTAGCATCACATAGTTAAGCGGTTGCAATGATTTTCGCGTCTTACCATTAATCGGTGGTCGATGCAGATAAACGCTTGTTGTATAACAACAAAAGTCGAATAAATTACATTTGTCCCATGTTGGTCTGGTACTTAAAAATAATGTGCCAACCGTGTCCTTTCCTAGCATGTCGTAAAGGCGACTAATGGTATATCGGGTTTTTGGGTATGTAATTGTGTAGGCGACGAGCTAGCCACTTGTCACTTTTTTTTTCATCGAACCCAGGCTTTGTTTTTGGCTAAGTATAAACTATTAAGGACTTGCTCTCTGCCTACCAACAATTAGTTTTGCTCTCGACTTCGTCTACGTGAAATATGTCACTTATGTCGAACCGCAAGGGTTGAATTTTTATAGTCCAATTAAAAAATTACCGACACTTTTAATATAAAATAATTAATTTGTGGATGTTATTACGCATCACAAATTAACCCTTGAGGTTCACCATAATTGACATATTTCACGTAGACGAAACTGAATCTTATTTTGAGCTAAATGTGGTTCAAGCAATTTACTGAACCCAGGACACCGCCTACCCCTTCGGGGATTGCGCCCTTGTTGGTAAATATGTAGTCATACACTTATATACGAACATAAATATCCGACAACATTACATTACATTGATCTGACTCCGAGGAAAGTAGCTTAAGCACTTGTGTTACGGATATCAGAATCAACAGTGGTATTACAAATAAATACTTAAATATTGGATATAACACCCAGACACAGAAAAAGCACAAGTATTCATCATACGAATGTTTGTCCTGGGTGGGAATCGAACCCACAACTCTTGGCGCATGGGGCAGGGTCACTACCGAATGCGCAATCGAGCCAGTCATAACATACATAGATCATACATAGATATAGATATATAACATAGATATAGAACATACATAGATACATAAAATATCACGCCCGTAATCCCCGAAGGGGTAGACAGAGTCAAAGGAGCAGCAGGTTCCTTTAAAGTGAAACAACATTCTTTATACGAATCTAAAACATAATGTAAAAAATCAGAGGTAAACAATTGACTACTTTTGAAAATTGTTCAACACAAACCCGGGAAGCTGATTATTTATTCATTAACAAGGTACACAGCTTACATTAACACAATCATTACCTAGAACTAACTTGCATTAATCCATGTTTAGATTGTAGGTAGTTGACAAACACACTTAAATACTTATATACATACACGTTTATATACCTACTACAAGGTCTTTCGTACATAATTGAGAAGAAATACATCATGAGAATTTATCGCAAGAGAGAATCGAAAAATAAAAACCAAAGAACGTTTCAATCTCGCTGAATGGCCCGTTGTTCGAGTGGTCAGAGACCCTGGCCACGAAACCAAGGGATCGGATCCCGCTAGGGGCAAATGTTTCGCGTGATGGACATTCGCCTAGTATCCATAATACAAGCATAAGCTTAGTTTGGAATAGGGAATTGGTGTGTCAGTCTGGACAATTTATTAATTTATTATTTATTTTAAAAAATATTATTGCATTGAAACATATGACCTTCGTTATTCTTAGACATGGGACAGATGAATTGGATTACGGTAATAATATCAATAGTCAGTCAGGTGAGCAAGTTCCTTCACGATATTTTCCGACGCCTTTGAACAAGTGGTATAAATTCCTAATTAGCTTGAGAAATATAGAGATTTGAGTTTAAATCCAGGCTTGAGCCAGAATCTCCCATAAGTAAAGCGAGTGAGTGTCTTTAATATTGACTTCCCATCGAATCTTTTATTATCTTTTTGGAAACGAACCTTCTTCCTTAATCTTAAAAAAAAACTAAATAACTAAACTTCACGCCACTTCCCTAATAATCTTATTTTTTTTTTTTTTTTTTACTGTATTATAAACGCAAGTGTTTGTATGGATGGATGGATACATATATGTATATATTTGTATATTTGTATAATTGTTACTCTTTCACCTGCGCCTGACCTTTCTTCGGTCATGTCGAATTGCCGTCTGACCGGACTATGAGAGTGAAGGAATAGAGAGTGCACCTGTGTGCACTATAACATCTCCTGCGCAGATGGCTAATCGTTGATATTGGCCGCCGTGACCGATATCGGTTAGCAGGACGTTATTACTCTTTCGCGCAAAAACTACAGAATGAAATTTAATAAATAATATAGATCATACACCCGATAAACATACATGATATGTTTTATCGATATTCGTGAGTAAAGCCGCAGGAAAGCTTGTAGTATAATAATTATTAAACAGAAAAAAAATTAGATATTTTGTACTAACCAACTAATATTTCGTGCACGTATCTCAAACTACCCGTCCATTAATGTGTGTATTCTGCGATGACGTACGCTTGTCAAAACGAGACGTTGTTATCAAAGAATAATATTTAGCTAAACCGGTGATGAGACAAGTGCAAGCCTGACTAAACTACCGGGCAAGTCCGGAAAAGATTTTTGACGAGAGAGTTCCGTATACACTTAATCGTGTATTTTATTAGGTCTACTTGTTCGCAATTTTTCAGCTAACCTATCCCAAATTTTTTTTTTGGCTGAATGCGGTTTTCTGACAAATGAATAAGCTACACTATTACAATGTAACTCACAAACGAATTGACCGGTTTCAAAAACTCTATATTTTCGTTATCTACATTATCTGCAACACTGTTTACAATATATTTTTTTAATTTTTTATCATCATCTTTTAGCGATTTAATAAGAGGACGTCAATCCGATTAAATAACAATCCTGGATATAGTGAGGGCGTGTTTTATTATATTAACTTAACTATCCACCCGATCATCGCAATCCTTAAATAGTGTAACAGAATTCATCTCATATAAAAAATTATCTATCTCAGAAAAAGGACCAAAGCTTCTGAATGAAAAATAAAACTATGACCAAATAAATCTGTCAAGCTCGATGACGCATGCGGTAGTGACCCTGCCCCATGCGCCAAGAGTTGTGGGTTCGATCCCCACCCGGGACAAACATTCGTGTGATGAATACTTGTGTTTGTTCTGTGTCTGGGTGTTAATATCCAATATTTAAGTATATATTTGTAATACCACTGTTGATTCTGATATCCGTAACACAAGTGCTCAAGCTACTTACCTCGGAGTCAGATCAATGTATGTGATGTCGTCGGATATTTATTTTATTTATTTTAATAAATGACCAAACTGGAGTAATAATTTGGATCAACAAAATCTAAACAATACATTTACGTAAGCTAAGCCGCAGGAAATAGCTAGTTAGCTATATTTGCGTATATTTTAGCAAG
Organism: Glyphodes perspectalis; assembly: GCA_951394215.1. Classification (NCBI taxonomy): domain Eukaryota; kingdom Metazoa; phylum Arthropoda; class Insecta; order Lepidoptera; family Crambidae; genus Glyphodes; species Glyphodes perspectalis. Next base: position 995,101 of record OX596199.1, read on the forward strand.
ATAACTTTATGGAGCCAAGATGAGACACAAGTAAAGCGAAGTAGGTAGAATCATTATTTGCTAATGACTAAGCTCAATGACAAATCTGTCTATTTAAGACAATCATAATAATTTCCGCGAATTACACCGTTCTTAAACTTTTTTAGGGTTCCGTCTTCAAGAGTGCAATGAAAACCTTATTTCTAAGCTTACGTTATCAATTCGTCTTTACGTCTATTTTTCTGTATATTTATTCGACAGTTTTTTTATTTATGTAAGTTAATAAGCTGTTGTTTGTTTAATTATTGTTGTATTTCATATAAAAAACAAAGTTATTATATAAGCTGAAGTGTTTGTTTGCTTGAACGCGCTAATCTCAAAAAAACGGACCGAATTGTTGTTTTTTATTGTTTAATTCATTTATCGAGGAAGGTATAGCCTTCCTCGATAAATATAACATTAACCATAAACGCGGGCAAAACCGCTGGAACAGCTAGTAATTTTATATTAATAATAACATTAATGTAACGTAATATCTGACTGAATGTGGTTAAAGAGGCCTGCTGCCTTTTTGTCTCTGACAACCCTTTCGGGGATTATGGGCGTGATGTTATTAGCGTAAATAAGTATGAAGTTGTGTTTTTAAGTGTATTTATAAAAATAAAAATAACATCGATACAAAAATAAAACTAACGAACTAAACTTCACGCCACTTCCCTAGCGGGGTAGGCAGCTATAGAATAATAATTTTGATTTTATTTCCTCGATTTGAATCAAAGCAAAACGTAAATTTTTTTTAAAGGTCACTGAATTATTGTATAGCGGAACGCGTTCTGTAAAAGATTCGATTCACACTTGACCGTTTTTTTATTATTTGTTTTCACTGTCTCTCAAAATAGATTATCTTTTAAACTGTATCAACAAGTACGATTCCGCTATGAAGTGACAGTTTCATATTATTATACTTATTTGACAAAATAGCGATATAAGCGATTGTAGCTCAATGGTAAGGACACGCGCCTCGTGACCGAGGAGTGCGGGTTTAAACCAGACACGTACCTCTGGATTTTTTAAATCTATGTACATATTTATACCACTAGCTCGGCGGTGAGGGAAAACATCGTGATGAAACCTGCAAATTCAAACAACTTTGGATTTGTAACCATGATCCAAAAATTGTCTGGTTCCCCTATCTTAGGGTTACGAAGGTCAGATCGGCAGTCACATCAATATAATTACCAGACTCGCTACATCCTGGATCATGGTCTAAGCGGACCCCGTCTAAGCACGGGACATAACGCTAGGTAGATTTTTAGTGTGGTCGTTACATTACCTAAAATATGGTTGAGTGAAGCGATGGCTGACACATACGTCATACTTGGGAACAGGTGCCTCCTTTGAGGACTGGTCTGCTCTGGTCGGATCAAGTCTTTAGTTTGTATATTAAACATTTTTACTTTGATACTCTACAACAGGCCCACACTAAACAAGGTTCAGAGTTAATTATGATTCATATACCTTTGTATTAATTGTGTTTAAAAGAGTAACTACCTACCGAGTATCTTGCCGAATTCTCCTATAGTAGAATCATAGCTTTACTTGTATTTAATCATTTATAAGTGTTTCCTTGAAACCTATATAAATAAACAATATGTATTTTGACTTTGACTTTGAAAAATGTTTTATAGGGACCGCTTATTAAATAACTAGCTGTGCCCTTATGCATAGCCTTCCTCGATAAATGGGCTATAAAACACTGAAAAAAAATATCATATCGGTACAGTATTTCTTAATATTAGCGCGTTCAAGCAAACCAACAAACTTTTCAACTTTATCTATAAGTATAAATAAATAAATAAATATAAATATCCGACTACATCACATAAAAACTGACTCCGAGGTAAGTAGCTTAAGCAATTGTGTTACGGATATCAGAATCAGAATGTACTTAAATATTGGATATTAACACCCAGAAACAGAACAACCACAAGTATTCCATCACACGAATGTTTGTCCTGGGTGGGGATCGAACCTACAACTCTTGGCGCATGGGGCATGGTCATTACCGAATGCGCCATCGAGCCAGTCAAGTATAGATAACACATATTAATATATTTGTTATAATAGTGTACAGGTACCATTTTTGGGCTTGGCTGCTTACTCTCTCTAATTTCCAATCGGATCATCCTTACCTCCAACGGACATAATGATATACTTAATTTGATTTAGAACTTAATAAACATAGTTATTATTAATTGGCGCTAAAAAAAATGACTATCAAGTTTCTTGCCGGTTTCTCTTTGGTGGAATCAATATTCCGAACCGGTGTTAGCTTCATGTTGCACCTGACAATTTATAAGTGCTTTCTTGGACCTTATTTAAATAAATACATTTTGAACTTGAAATTTGAATCACGGCACCATACTTGAACGAAGGCACGGACTAGTAAAATAAGGAGGACTCCGCGCTGTAATACTACAGCGCGACGCCACCCTTATGCATGTTAGACTTAGAAACACCAGCTATCGGAAGTTTGGAGCGCTTAGACTTAGAGACACGAGATATCGGAAGCTTGGAGCGCTTATGTCTATGTGTAAGTCGCGTGTCAAGTTGGAGCACCGCAGATGCCTAAACGTTAGTTAGTGGCGCGGAGTCCTTCTTTTCTACTCATCTGGTACTATAAGCATGTCTGATCAGTCACATAGATTTTAGATTTCGTCTAAATTTGACACAGACAGATGTCGTTACAGGCATCATTTAGACTGATTGAGAGATAAAACCAAATAAAATCTTTATTTTTTCACTTAAAAAAAATGCTTTTTTCATAAAATAAGTTTTTTTTCGTCATTTCTTAGATAATTTATTGAATTTAGGTAAAAAACATGAATTTAAAATATTTTCTTCAGAAGCAAACCAAAATAATCTTTGTTTTAAAACCATGATATTTACACAGATGGCGTATTATTACTAAGAAACAACTAAGCTGTGCTTGTAGCGCCATCTTGTATTATTCCTGACAAACAGACTAAACTTTGCTGTAGTTCCAATTACTCACCACTGTCGCTGTTCTTGCGCGAGTTAAAGCAGTAACTTTTCAAGTTTGGGCAGTGACCCTCTGTTGTACGTAGTATATTATTACTCTGTGCTATAAGGTACTTTACCCCAAAATAGGCAATTAGGGTTTTTTGAATTAACACATCCAAAAGGTGGCGGAACTGTGACGTGCGGTCTTGTCACCCTCCTTATTGGTCAGTTGTCAGAACAAACTGACATGTACGTGTCACATTAAGATGGGTGCTGTCAACAAAGAGCCAATAGTGACAGTGATAAGACCGCGAGGCTCCCTCGCGCCACCTGGCGGTATTTGTTTTTTGAAAACCCCCATTGCGCTAATCAATAACTCAGGCGTAGTTCACTGCGCCAACTCATTAAGTTAACTCAATTTTGCGTCATGGAGCACAAATTGTATACTTAACTGATTCGTGTTCTCTAATCCGTGATAGCCGTTAACACATTTTAAAGTGCATCGACACTGATGAACTGTGACCTAAAAAACTATTGCCACTGACACATACCATCTGATCAATTAAAGTGACATTGTGCATGATTATCCTACTAATATAATAAATGGAAAAGTTTTTAGGGATAGATGGATGTTTGTTATTATTTCACACAAAAACTACTAAATGGATTTTAAAATAAAACTGGGCTGGGTTAGATGGAAAATTGTGAAAAAGTAGTAACAAGTAGCTAGCTTGTGCCTTCACAATCACATACCCAAAACTCGATATACCATTAGTCGTCTTTTACGACATGCTAGGCAAGAACCACAGTTGGCACATTCTTTTCAAGTCCCAGACTAACATGGGACTTTCCTGGGAGTTACACACTTTTGAAGAGCGGTGGTAGCTCAATGGTTAGGACACGCGCCTCTTAACCGAGGAGTGCGGGTTCAAACCCGGGCACGTACCTCTGGATTTTTCAAGTCTATGTACGTATTTATACCACTAGTTCGACGGTGAAGGAAAACATCGTGATGAAACCTGCAAATTCAAACAACTTTGGATTTGTAACCATGATCCAAAATTTGTCTGGTTCCCCTATCTTAGGGTTACGAAGGTCAGATCGGCAGTCGCTTCAATGTAATTACCAGACTCGCTAAATCTTGGATCATGGTCTAAGCGGACCCCGTCTAAGCACGGGACATATGACATTCTGATATTTCAGGTGCATGTTTTGTTCGAAATAAGGTTTTAATTTTATTTCTAAAATGTAAATATGTGTTTTAAATAAATCTCGGATATTTCAGTGCAACACAAGAAGTTTTAAGTTGAACCTATTTAACAGAATTTTTCAGGTTTAAAGTACTATAGTAAAATACCCTATTGTTATAAATATTCCGAAAAGAATCTTTAATCTTCTGAGTTTCAACAAAGCGTCTCTGTAAAAACCATAGAGCTTGTATGAAAAGGATGAATGTTAAAGCAGCAAGTGGCGTTTTGTTCTCTATGCCTACCCCGCCAGGGAAATGGCGTGATGTTAGTTAGTTAGTCTCCGTCACGGACCGGAAAAGCTAATTTTAAATAATTTACTAGTGTTGACTAACATGAGAAATTAATAGGTTCGTTATAATGTGTATATAACGTCATCAGTGTAATTGATACATCTTATCAGGATCCAATAATTCCCAACCAATACTGTTGTAAGAGCTCGTTTACATTGTTTTTGAGAGAACATACCAGCTATACTAATATTAAAATAGGAAGATTCGATTGTTTGTTAGTTTATGATTAGGAACCGAATCAACTGGACCATTTTGAAAAATCCGATCACCAATGGAAAGCTACTTTGTCGGCGATTTATATACAGGGTCATTTGTAAAACATCAACAACCTCGCAGGAGTAGATTGCTGACACTATAAACAACAACGTTTGTTCTACGACTCACTCACTCACTCATTATTTTAACGAACTAATTTAAAGAATTTATCAAAAAAAAAAAAATGTTTTATTTTTATGCAAACGTTGATCTGCTGACACAGTTGTGAAAAGTAAAAAAAAAATGATTGCTTATTAAGTATCTGAAATGAAGAGCGGTGGTAGCTCAATGGTAAGGACACGCGCCTCTTAGCCGAGGAGTGTGTGTTCAAACCCGGGCATGTACCTCTAGATTTTTCAAATCTACGTACATATTTATACCACTAGCTCGACGGTGAGGGAAAACGTCGTGATGAAACCTGCAAATTCAAAACAACTTTGAATTTGTAACAATAACCAAAAAAAATTATCTGGTTCCCCTATCTTAGGGTTACGAAGGTCAGATCGGCAGTAGCTTCATTGTAATTACCAGACTCGCTAAATCCTGGATCATGGTCTAAGCGGACCCTGTCCAAGCACGGGACATAACGCTAGGAAGATCATATCTGAAATGTTGAAATCAGTTCCTTAGCATAATGAGTTGTATAAGTAGGTAAGTGGTTTCACTTAAACTAAAATTAATCATATATATGAGGTACAGCTTGAATAAATAAAGGTAATTTTATTTTAATTTTGAATTAGGTATGACTTGACCTAATGCAATATATAATACACGGCCCCTCTGTAAATGTTTAATAGACTCAGATTCATTTATAAGTTCATTATTGTAGACGCTACGACCGTAGTCAAACTCGGAGCATCTACGAAAGAAAGTGGTCTACAGAAGACGAACGCTTAACTTGTCAAGCTAAATCACTGCATAAGTTACGTCTATATATAACAAGTTTGGATTGTAACTTATATTAATGATCGTATTGTTTATGTTTCACCTTCCTAGCATTATGTCCCGTGCTTAGACGGGGTCCGCTTAGACCATGATCCAGGATTTAGCGAGTCTGGTAATTACATTGAAGCGACTGCCGATCTGACCTTCGCAACACAAAGATAGGGGAACCAGACAATTTTTGGATCATTGTTACAAATCCAAAGTTGTTTGAATTTGCAGGTTTCATCGCGATGTTTTCCCTCACTGTCGAGCTAGTGGTATAAATACGTACATAGATTTGAAAAATACAGTTTGAACCCGCAATTCTCGGTTAATAGGCGCGTGTCCTTACCATTGAGCTACCACCGCTTATGTTTATGAATATAATATTGTATTATAAATAAATATAATAGTAGTGAGTTTGTTTTTAACACTCTAACGTATTTACTCCCTGTTATCTTGAAATACAGGATATACTAAAATATTTTAAGTTAGCTTGCTATCATCCCAAGTACTAACTTCTATAATGTTTCATATGATTGATGACTGACCGGTGGTAGATTCATATTATTAGTTGATTTTCCTATTGAATTGACGATTTATAGGTGTTTGTTTCAAACCTATATAAATAAAGAGTATTTTGACTTTGACTTTGACTTTGACTTTGACTGGCTGCCCCATGCACCAAGAGTTGTGGGTTCGATCCCCATCCAGGACAAACATTCGTATGATGAATACTTGTGTTTGTTCTGTGTCTGGGTGTTAATATTGGATATTTAAGTATATATTTGTAATACCACTGTTGTTTCTGATATCCGTAACACAAGTGCTTAAGCTACTAACCTCGGAGTCAGATCAATGTATGTGATGTAGTCGGGTATTTATATGATTAAAATCATATAATTTGTTTAAAAAGCGAAACATGCAATGTTCTGGTCTAATGTTATTATTAATTCCTTTTATTTTGTTCTCCTGAATCATTTATAGGACATTTTGCGTATGAGTTGTCAGCGATATAGAAAAGTATATACGTTTCGCTTTCTTATAAGATCATATTCTTGAGTAAAGAAGAAAGAATGTCCAGCTATTGGACATTTTTTGCACTTTCATCACATGATAATTGTGTAGATTTGATTACATAGCTAACATATCTCGCGTTATACCTACATAAAATGAATCACAGTTTTAAATACCATTAAAGGTATGCTTTATTTAGCTACGCATCTTACAAATGCGAGAGATAACGTAGATGCGCGAGCGCACATGTAGTGTGAACTGAGCCTAATGCGCATATGTTAACCGGCTATTACTATGAAACATATTAACACGTTAATGGAATTAAAATAAACTTACCTTGTTTGTACAGAACATGTGTGTCAATTCATTCACGAGTAGACATTCGCAAAACACGTTGAGGTATCGCATAATTGTGATGACGATTCGGTAATTGTTTACAGTTTATGAACGAGTTCTTCAATCGAACATCTATGTGATAGAGTGACCACAAGTGCTGTTCCGCATAAATGCGGGATGCGGGTCGAAATAGACAGAGCTGATGATTGAACGAGAAAATTAACTGACGACACTAGTGTTGCCGCTCGATAGCCCAGTATCGATGGTTGATAATAACCTATTGATAGTGGAAGAAAATCGAATACGATATTGAAGAGCAATACTATCGAAAGTTATTGGTTGGCAGCGATCGAAACTATCGACACTATCGATAGTATACTATTTGAAATCACTAATTAAAGTCAATTACAAAACTATAGATTTTTTGGCAACAATAGACGACACGCTAGGCAAGAAACAGTTGGTAAATTTATTTTAGGCTCAATACAGATATGGGATAGTTAAATTTATCTTATCGATACCACTTTGGCTTCCTCATCATCTTCCTAGCGTTATGTCCCGTGCTTAGACGGGGTCCGCTTAAATCATGATCCAGGATTTAGCGAGTCTGGTAATTACATTGAAGCGACTGCCGATCTGACCTTCGTAACCCTGAGATAGGGGAACCAGACAATTTTTGGATCATGGTTACACATCCAAAGTTGTTTGAATTTGCTGGTTTCATCACGACTAATTCCTTCACTTTAGCTTCCTTTGATCCATGATAAAAGTTAAGGACCCTACAATGCAACCCACGCATTTTTAAATCCTCTTAACGATTTAAGATTGCTTATTAGAAATATTTACGCTCCTTAGACAAATAAAAAGAAAAAAATACACATCTGAATAAAATCGCTCAGCAATAAAATAGATTTCTATTTATAGTGCATAGCCAATTGACCGAACATTTCAAAGAAAGTACCTGAAAATGTAATATGTCGTTTGAAACTAGCAGCCCTGAGCTTAAAATCCGCTGAGTCTCGAAACTTAGTATTAACCGGGTTAAGAGAAACGGAGGCTTAAAATCCAACTGTTAATATTATTTTTTTAATGCATTTCCATCGATATCACTGACGATATAGAGAAATCTTATTGTGACGCATACATATTATATACAATCTTGCAAATACCCCGAGACCAACAGCTTAACGGTTGTAAGAACCGAAGGGTAAGAGTCGCTAACTTTAAGTGGGTGACTGTAAAATTACTTCAAAGTTTGTGCAATTTTTTTGTGATAAAACTTTAACAAAATTAAGTTCATATGTTCGGGAATCAAAATAAACTTTCTGTGCTTATGCGAAGCGTAAGCGTAATAACTTCGATTATGCTAACAATAAGTTTAAATGGAACGTTTCTAAATTTTTTTAAATTATTCAGTAAAAAAAAGTGCCAATTATGTATTAAAGTTAAAGTCAAAAACTAAGTTAGAAAAATAATCAGAGCACTCTATAAATGCAGTCAGATAATGATCCGGTTTTTAATGATATTCACGAGTGAAATATGTTCGCGAAAAGGAACCTAAATAACACGATAAGAACTTATCGTGAAATTAAGATATGTATATATAACAGTTGTTTTTAAATATAAGTTATCCTTGATATTTGTATAAGTGAAAACATAATGAGAGTTAAGGAAACTTCAGTTCAACTTAAGTTTTTTTCCATGCTACGTCTCAAATATAGCTAAAAAAAGCTTCGCAACAAATTCAAAGAAAACACGATGAAAAATCGTATTCGATGGTTATTTATATATAACCTTTTGTAAACAAGACTGCAATGCATTAATTAAACACCTACAATGAAAATTCGCATTACACAATATAACGCACGAAAATTTCCAGATATTTGTTATCCTTTATAACATAATACGACTTACCTGCGGCGTGAAAGCTAAGAACGACAATTTCCTCTTAGTACCACTCATGGTTCGCGATCGCGCGCCCGAGGCGCGAAAGACGTTCGTACTCCGCTGTGTCTGCGAAGCGACTGACGCGGGCCGCTGGAACGGCGCGCGCGCAGGTCAAACTCACCTGCTGACAAAGTCCTTGCTATAGCGCTCAATGCATTGTTTTTGTTGTGGTAGATCAGATAAGGTGGTTTTTATGAAAAGCGGTGCGCTGACAAAACTGTGGTTTAAATGAATGAGTATGATTCATTTAAAACGCTATGTTAATAGATCAGGGTATATCTATGGATATGCACTGCATCAGACCATATGACATTACGCTATGAAAGGAATTTTGATAATAAAATTAGTTTTCAATTCTCAGAGATATCGAGTAACATACATACAAAAAAAAACATTAAGTCGAATTGAGAACCTCCTTCATTTTTTGAAGTCGGTTAAAAATAACTAAAATACACCAATTTTGCTGTTTCAACATTAGTTAATTATCTTATTTTTCTGGCTGCATATGCAGCTAAATAAGTCTTACTGGTAAGGCCGCAATATGGGAACCCCATTGCAATTTAGCATCTAGGGTGATTCCAAGAAATATACTAATATATTTAACTACATCAGGTGCTTCATCGTTCAAAGTGATATCGTGATATCGTCGTATATTAACTTGCGTTTTGTTTGGCATTGAAAACTTAACACAGATAGTTATTTTTTGCATTGAGTAGTAAGTTATTTGTAGTAATCGTGAGAGAGCGTTATTTACATCGTCAATAAATTCATTTAGTTTATTATTTTAAATAATCAACGAAGGATCATTAGCAAATAAAACTATCTCACACAAATCCATTGCGAAATAAGGGAGATCATTAATGTATAAAAGTAAGGGCAGAGGTCCCAATACAAAGCACCTGAAGAGTTTGTACCATTTGACACCTACTATTCGGAGCCTATCAGATTGTTAATAATATGCCAAGTGCTTTAATATTTTTATCACTAGAATTTGAATTCTTATGCTTGAGATAGTTTCATTTTGCCACTGCACATATTATGTATTTTTTTTTAATAATTTGGAATAATTTCTAACATATTGACTGGCCCGTTTATCAAGTAGTCAGGGACCGTGGCCACGATACCACGGTCGCGAGTTCGAATCCCGCTAGGGGCAAATGCTTCGTGTGATGAAAATGGACATAAGTACTCGAGATATGGATGTTTATAATCGTATTTAAGTATGTATCCGTTCACCTAGTATCCATAGCACAAGCATAAGCTTATTTTGGAACTAGGAAATTGGTGTACCAGTTTGGAGAACTTATTTATTTATTATTATTTATTATATACGATTAATTTAGGGTCATTCAAATTTGCTTTGATATTATACAATACGAATAGCTTTCGTCTACTAGTGAAAATACCTGTGATGGTTGTTTTAAAATTATGAATATGGACTATTTTTTGGTCATAATCCTTACAAATTCTTTTTCAATTACATTAAATAACATGCCAATATGAATCATTAGTTTTCACGTCCCTGAACTTAAACAACGAGACTCTATTGACTATATTTTCCCTAAATTTATTTAATCGATGTGCTGTGATTGGTCTACAAATGAAAGTAGATACATGGTCGTGCTCCAAGACAACAATCTGTCCGCTATAGTCAAAATTTATTAAAATATTTACGACTTATCAATCAATTACATTACAATTTAAAAAATATATCATTACAAGTGGCAGTTGAAGAGGTAATTGCTAATTAAACAGCTCATGTAAGTTGTAACTTTTAAACAAATTCAAAAACATGATTGATGTAGTCCGTTAATTATTTAATTTTGAGATGTACCTAAAGTATTTAAATTTAATTCCGCCACGTATAATGATCTTTTTGTTACAATTGCATACTTTTTTCATTACTTTTTCCGTAATGGACTCAATAATGTGGTAATTTCCAGATGGAGGCCTATAAATACATACAATAATTTACTGTTCAAGCTCTGCACATGATATTTTAATAGTTCGCTCTTTACCTTTTAATTGATTGTTTAATAGTATAAGTGACTCGCATCTAATAGCCGATTTTCTTTAGATTTGTATAGCATAGTAGCTTAAGAATATGATAATTGTTATTGATACTTATTGTAAATTTGGCGGTGAAAAGAGTAACTATCGATTTTCTTGCCGGTTCTTCTCGGTAGAAGCTACTTTCCGAATTCGGTGGTAAATTTTCATTTTCATTTGTATGTACTGACGATTTATAAGTGCTTATTTGAGCCTACGTAAATAAAGATAATTTCATTTCATTTCATTTCTTGTGCTAACTAATAAGTGTATAATTTTCAATATTAATTAGTAACTCATTCTGCCTCAGCCAATGCTCAGTTAAACATAAAACTTGTATATCCATTTGGTTGAGACAGTTCCATTCCTAAATCTTTGCTGGAAAAGCCCTGCATATTTTGATGAACAATATTTTACTATTATAACTATTAATCTAGTTTAGAGACAACAGTCTCTAAACTAGACATCCTATTAATGCTAGAGGTGTCCTCTATTGACTTAGATGTTAATTTAAATTATTTGGAACGAATTCCGAGGTCTAACCATGTATATAATTAACATTAAAGACTAACAAATCAGCCAGTTGATTTAATTTTGAAAGGCAAATAAAAAGCTTTGTCGGTCAACATATTATTAGGAATAAATTTATTTGTGTCAAAAACACAAACTTTTCAATACTTAAGACATAGAGGGTTTTTAAAAATACAAAATCCGCTAGATGGCGAGGGAGTCTCGTGATCTAATCACTGTCACTATTGGCTCATTGTTGACAGAAAGTCAGTTTGTTCTGACAACTAACCAATAAGGAGGGTGGCAAGACATCACGTCACAGTTACGCCATCTTTTGGATGTTTTAATTCAAAAAACCCTCATAGTATCAATATAATCAATTTATGAATATTATAATTTTGAGGCTATGAATCAAAAGGTAATAATGCACAGAAATAAATTATTTTTACAGGTAAGTTCTGACAGAAGAAAAAAACACACAACAAAGTCTTCTTTTTAGTTTTTACATTACCTATCATTAATGTAATTATGAAATATATATTAACCACATGCTTACATATCTCACCAAATGGAGCGTCTTGCATGCAGAAATTTAAAACATTACAATTTAACTATTTTATTTAGCCATAGCCAACTCCCATATTGCCAGAAAATATTAAAACATTGTCATCTGTGTAATAGGTGTCAAAGGTGTTAATAAGTCACAAGGGTAGCTGGACATCTACACTGTGCTGATCAGAAGGATCAGCGCTTTGATTACAGCTGCACTGGTCCACAAGTGTGTGGACAGCTTGTATGTGTTCATTTATTTGGTCCCGAGCAGACTTGTATCTTTCGGTCATGCTTAAGATACCTGTGCACTGTGCAGTCGTGCGATGTAAGCCTGCAACCCCAGTGTCATTGTCGTATTTTAATAGATAGATAGATAGATATATTCTTTATTGTACAAAAAATAGATACACAAATAAGGATACAGACAAATACAAAACAATTGAGGCGGTCTCATCGCTAAAAGCAATCTCTTCCAGACAACCTTCAGGTGAAGTTTTCGGGATGGCCGCATTTCACAATCGTCGGTAGGTTGCAAGAATTGGGATCGTTCTTTGAGATTAGGTGGTGAAAAGGAATTAAGCGAAATAGAATTTAGGAGCGAAAGAACGTGAAGATCTCGACGACGATGTATAGGAAGCTATATAAGTTGGCTTCGAAAGTTGGAGACATAGTCAAACTTACGTAGAACAAAAATGCTACGCATGCAGAAGTTTTGGAGCCGTTCAAGTTTGTCGAGAAGTAATTCGCTAAGATATTAATTAAAACGGTCTGCATAATCTAGAAAAGGAAGTAATTACATTTTCTCTGTCCCCATTAATCGGGACACGGCCAATAGGGACAACAGAAATACACGATAATAAGGCCTGCACAAGTACAATTTTGGTTAGTCTGAGTAAAAAAATTCGTAGTCTATTAATTGACCTCGCCGAAGCAAACATTTTCCTGCTTATTAGATTAGGAATATTCTGAGCATCCTAGGACAGAGAGAGGTCTATGTAAATACCAAGGTTTTCTACCCCTTGGCTATAAGGGATTTGGACACCGTTAAATATAATGGATGGCAGGACTTCCCAGTTACTCCTTGAGGTCAATCTACTTTTATCTAACTGGCTACTATACAATTCTAGACTGTCTATCAAGTAGTGTTCAAAAATAATAATTTTACTACTTTATATTTTAATTTGCCTCGCATTTAATAAATATACGTAATTATTATAATGGGGGTGGGGAGGGGGGTCATTAGGACTTTTTTTAAGTCCCAGACCAACATGGGACAGTACGCTGGGTTGGATGGAAAGCTGTGAGAAAGGAGTGACAAGTGGCTAGCTCGTCGTCTACTCAGTCACATACCCAAAAGCCCGTAAACCATTAGTCGCCTCTTACGACATGCTAGATAAGAACCACAGTTGGCACATTATTTTTTTTTAGTCCCAGATCAACATGGGCCAAGTCCCAGACCAACATGGGACACTTCTATCTTAATGACTGAATGAAAATGTCTTCACTAAACCAACTCAGGGATTAACTCACGTGATTCTTAGTAGTTGTTTCTTTAGGCTTAATGATGATTTATTTATTCCCAGTATCTGCAAAATACCGTTAAGTTTCATAACAAAACAAAAGTCTTCCCCGCAACACTTTTCAGACGGAACAAAATGAAAAATCAATCAGAAACATTGTGATTACTGATATTGTTCTATCAGAGAGATAAGAAAAACAATAGAGATCAATGTTGTTGTTTCATTTGTTTTATAAAGCTAGGAATACACTAGGGGACGTTATTATTATTATTATAACCTTTTGTCCCCTAGTGTATCCGTGGTTTAAACGATTAAATAGGACATAGATTTACATATAATACGATAAGATATTAAAGACCACGACCAGATTGGTCGTGTATTAACAGAAGGTGATGTTAGGAGTTATAAAATCCGTAGAGCTTGTATGAAAAGGATCATAAGCGCTCGGTTCTCTCTGCCTACCCCGCTAGAAAAGTGGTGTGAACTTTAGTTAGTTTGTTAGTTAGATATTAAAGAGACACGCGGCAGTGTATTCCACCAAGTTTTCAGAAAAGCCGGGTACAATGTTATATATTTCTGTTGTTCAGTTATGACGCCATCTTCTACATTAACACTTTGTTTTGTATCGATACTATAAAATAAGATCATTAAATAAGATCTTCAAAAACATTCGCAATTAAAGTTTATAAAAACAATACGTCTTATTACAACCCGTTAGTTCGAATGTGTAGGACTTACAACGAGGTAGCGTGTGGTAGCAGAGACAGACAGGTATAGATGTATTTGATGACAAATGTTCGACGTATAAAAGAGCGGTAACTATATATCTCGAACATGATATCCTCTCTCCTTAATTTTTTTAATTTTATATTTGAATGATATTTAATTAATTCTAAAATTTTAATCATTACAATTATATTCTAATTTTATTTTATATTCACAACTAGCTGTGCCAGCAGTGTCACCCGCGTTTATGGTTAATATTATAAAGACTATTTCCGTCATACATGATTTCTATGTAACTTTAACCATTAAGGCTGCACACGCGACGGAAGCTTAAAAAATTGAGTAACTTCTCCCGTTTCCCCAACATTTCCCTTCACTACTCTGCTCCTATTGATTGTAGCGTGATGAAAAGTATACTATAACCTCATATGAAAAGTATACTATTCATACTCCTGATGAAGAATAATTGTACCAAGTTTCGTTAAAATCCGTCGAGTAGTTTTTGTTTCTATAAGGAACATACAGACAGACAGACAGACAGACAAAAATTTTACTGATTGCATTTTTGGCATCAGTATCGATCACTAATCACCCCCTGATAGCCATTTTGAAAATATATTTCATGTACAGAATTGACCTCTCTACAGATTTATTACAAGTATACATATTATTTAATTGAATCTCAAATTTTATTCATTACTATTATATTCTTATTTTATTTTATATTCTCAATTATTTTTATTTTTTTTCATGTTGTGTATACTATTTATGGATTGCTGTCTAGCCTTACTTAAGTGATAATTTTTACTGTTGCCAGGATATGACTGTAATCTGTCAGTGTAACATATTAAATAAATAAATAAATATAACTGATAGCTTCGTTATCGTGCAACAAATATACCACGAGATGAATATATCACTGAATGTTTTAAAATACTAACTGTGCTCGCGGTTTCACCCGAGTTTATGATTAATTTTATATAGCCTATAATAGCCCTCCTCGATAACGCTATTTAAAACTAAGTAAATGAATTTTTCGAATCGGTCCAGTAGTTCCTGATATTAGTGTTCAAGCAAACAAGATGTAACATGGAACAAGATGTAGAAGTTGATAGTATCAAAACTACCCACCAAATTTTGTTTACATTTAATGACTATGGCTGGCTTGATGGCGCATTCGGTAGTGACCCTGCCCCACGCGCCAAGAGTTGTGTGTTCGATCCCCACCCAGGACAAACATTCGTATGATGAATACTTGTGTTTATTCTGTGTCTGGGTGTTAATATTGAATATTTAAGTAGGTATATATTTGTAATACCACTATTGTTTCTGATATCCGTAGAACAAGTGCTTAGGCTACTCTCGGAGTCAGATCAATGTATGTGCTGTCATAGGATATTTATGTAAAGATACATACTTTTGAACAATATTGCAATCCAGAATAGTATTGAGATCGACCACGACACCCTAGGTGCTAAAACATCACTATAACCTTTGAACACTCTACCCATGACTTTTAAAACTGTCTGCACATGGAAATAAACACAAACTGATTTTTATACATGCTTTAAAAAAAACAAGCCCATTAATTTCCTTCGTAATCTCACTTTTTCTCCTTCCAACATGAAAATAAATGCTCAAAGAAAATAGATGACTTATCCATGGTAATAACGTAACTGTCACCATCAAACTGTATCGAAAAAGGTTTGTAATCGGAATTTAAAAAAGTTAGACAAATTTTCCAGGTTTTTCTCTATGATTTTAACGCAGAACGGGCCATAGTAAATGAATTAAATATAGCAAATTCTAAATTAAGAGAACACCCTAGGGCACATTATTTCTTAATCTGTTCTAAAGCAATTACTTCCATAGTCTGGGATCAGATTTTGCCATGGAATAAATGTTAAGTGGAAGTGCCGAGTGGGCGTGGCTATGAAGCCAAAATCCGGCGTAGTTACAATAGATTGCTTGTCAGTGACACCTCTGTAGTGCCAGACTGCGTGTGTCTAAATGCACTTTATTCTTACCCTTACACAAGCAAGTGCGAGTGTTATAATTACTCCAAAAAATAGAACGCCATCTATACATACAGAATAAAAAAAAATTAACTTCTTTTTTGTAGTATGCTAAATTAAACCTTTTTCATAGTAATGAAGGTATGTTGTCTGTTATAGTGCATGTAAGATAAGCTGCTATAGACTAAAATACGAACGGCCAATCCATCTCATTGCTTATTGGTAGTTCAGTATGTGATTAGTACATTACATTATCATATATTATCGCGGTTCACATGCAGTGCCCAAGCTTTTTTCGATTTATACGTGTTGGAAGATTGTGAAAAAGTAGTGACAAGTAGCTAGCATGTCATCCACACAATGACATACCCAATACATTATTACATAACCCTATACATTATTCAAGCAAAGCACCACAGTTGGCACAATCTTTTTAAGTCCCAGACCAACACGGGACAATGGGCTGGGTTAGATGGAAAATTGTGAAAAAGTAGTGACAAGTGGCTAGCTCGTCGCCTACACAATCACATACTCAAAACCCCATATATCATTAATCGCCTTTTACAACATGCTAGGCAAGAAAGACAGTTGGCACATTATTTTTAAGTCCCAGACCAACATGGGACAATACTTATTTTACTTTGATACTAATTTTCAAGTCTATTCTACTAGTTTTTTCTGTTCTGTGGCCTTCGTATCCCTACTACAGACCTCATAAAGCTCTTTGCCGCCCCAGGCCAACAACAGGCTTAGTTCGCCACCGATAGGTATAATGTAGTTTAAAGAGCTTGTCGCTCTTAGGACTCTGCCCATTCCTTCGAGGATTACAGGCTTGATGGTACACTAATGGACAATATAAATAAATAATAAATAAATATCCGACTACATCACATACATTGATCTGACTCCGAGGTAAGTAGCTTAAGCACTTGTGTTACAGATATCAGAATCAACAGTGGTATTACAAATATATACTTAAATATTGGATATTAACACCCAGACACAGAACAAACACAAGTATTCATCATACGAATATTTGTCCTGGGTGGGGATCGAACCCACGACTCTTGGCGCATGGGGCAGGGTCACTACCGAATGCGCCATCGAGCCAGTCGATATTATACAATGTTTTCAAATTCGCGCAATAGTTCGGACATTGAGTTAATGTGACTATGTTTACCCCATTTCACAAACTGTAAGTTTCTGCTAGTAGCCATATGATATAGCTGTGCCCGTTTAAGGTTAATATTTTAAAGTCTAGCCTTCCTTGATAAATGGGTTATTTGACACTGAAATAATTTTTCAAATTGTACCAGTAGTACCTGAGATTAGCGCGTTCAAGCAAAAGAACTAACTTTTCAGCTTTATAATATTAGTATAGATATTCTAAGGCCTGATTAATCAACAATCAGATTAAAATGTTAGCTAAATAAATTACAGAACAGTCAAAATGAGTTAGGAAGATTTATTGACTGGCTCTGGAGCCCGAGGTTTTAAAATGTTAACGCCTTACTTTGATAAGACGTTGATGGACCTGAGACCATACGGATAGCAGCTCTGCCGGCTGCCACCCAACAACAGAGATGTTGACTAATTTTTTAATTAATTTTGTTTCATAGATAGACCCTATTTAACCACTGTATTTACTATTAAATACAGCATTTGCACTGTATTACTACACTGCAAATACTGTATTTAATGTATAACACATAACTTTACATGAATTGCATGAATTGGTATTATGCATAGATTTAGGATGTACGTAGGATTTGCGTAGTCAAAAAATTCTAAATCTATGGTATTATGTGTCAGCATTCCTATTGTGGCTTAAGCGACTTGGAACTTCTACCTGAAACAAAAATACATAATCATAGATATATGTATTAAAAAAATATTCAATTGCTGTAAAAGTCCTCAAAAATAACGTGTAAATAGGACTCTTTCAGTCTTGGTGGTTAGCATACTAACCACCTAAAAAAACAAGAATATTTATTATATAATGGTAAATAAAATATTGAAAATTATATAATAATACCTAAGAACTTAAGAATATTTATGTAACCACCACTTGTCAATTCTTTATACCACTAGCTGAGCCGGCGCACTTCGTAACGCCCCGTTCTCGGATTTTCAATACCTATTTTTTTTTCTGTGCATCGTCAAAGTGATTTTAATTAAGAGTTCATAAATATTTTATTTATCCATTTCCTGAAAATTTTGAGGATTTTGGCAACCTGAAAGCGGAGTTATAAGAGATTTTGTAAAAGTAAACGCGACAAAATTACTTTTTTACAATTAATTAAAACGCAATCAACAAAAAATTTAAGAGAAAACATCAAACCACTAAATACGATATTTAAAAAAGTTATTTTGGCGTATTTAAAAAGTTACTTATTTACAAAACTTAAAAACATACAAGTAGTTAGTTCAAAATGGCCACCTTTATTATCAATGCACAGACATGATACAAGTTGCGTGGTACACGCCATACAGTTTATAATTTTTGTTGTTGTTCAAGAGCGGACAATTATTATTTTTTAGCAACTACGCAGTCCATCAGTTTTTATAAAGTTTTGACAGGCTCGATGGCGCATTCGGTAGTGACCCTGCCCCATGCGCCGAGAGTTGTGCGTTCGATCCCCACCCAGGACAAACATTCGTATGATGAATACTTGTGTTTGTTCTGTGTCTGGGTGTTAATATCCAATATTTAAGTATATATTTGTAATACCACTGTGACCTCTGATATCCGTAACACAAGTGCTTAAGCTACTTACCTCGGAGTCAGATCAATGTATGTGATGTCGTCGGATATTTATTATTATTTATTTATTTATTTATAAAGATTCGTTGACGGCCCTGGATTCTGAGGTATAAGTCTTACGGCACTCCACTCTAAACAACCTAATTCGCGTAAACAGAGATTCATCCGAGTACAACACAATAGGATATATTCACTATTGAGATTAATACAAAATATTGCTGACGTTGGTTCAAGAAACTAAAAATGATGAAGGCACAGCGCGTTAAAGTACCGCGTGACGTAACTAAGTGTGTAAAATGTAACAGTCCAAGTGACGTAAAGCGCTTAATTGCAGATCTATGAAGCGAGTATCAGATAAAGCAAAACATTCGTATACATACCATACAAAGTAAAAAATAAATATTTGAGTCAACTAGCCTTTAAAATAAAAAAAAAATCATGCAGTAACGGTTAATATTAATTCGTCAAAGGCAAATAATAATGAATTTAACCACAACCAGCCCGATGAAATGTTGAGTGTCCGGTGTTTATGATGTGAGTGTACACCTCAAATACCTGGCAGAAGGGGACCATTAGGATTTACCAACTAGATTGGCAACCCTACAGCGAGGCTGTTGAAGAGCTGCACACGCTTTGTGACTGCTTTAGAAAGAAAGAAAGAAAAATATTTATTAATTACACAAAAATATATTACAGACCCAGATATAAAATAGTAAATCTACATACATACATACATAGTATCACGCCCGTAATTAACTAAAGAGGAGGCAGAGTTAAAGGGGCAGAAACTGCCCTTTACCAAATTCAGCCAAAAACAAAACTGGGCTGGGTTAGACGGAAAATTGTGAAATAATAGTGACAGGTGGTTAGCTCGTCGCCTACACAATCACACACCCAAAATCTGATATACCGTTCGTCGCCTTTAACGATACGCTAGACAAACAATACAGTTGGCACATTATTTATTAAGTCTAAGACCAACATGGGGCAGATATTTTTATATTAGAGATAGTACTAATTTGCTGGGAGCAACTTAAGTACCACCGCCGCCCATGCACTGATTTATCACCAGAAAAGTTGTTAATGCTGTACTGGCCTGTAAGAGGATTGAGCCTCCGGTATTTCACTTCCCGTGCATAAGATTTTCTTTTGACCAGAATAGATGGAAGTTTTAAAATGGTAAAATGTGAAAAAAAAAATAGTGAGATGAAACCGATTAGAAAAGGTAGAGAATATTATAAAAATTAAAGGAAAAATAATTTACGGGCGATCTGAGGTCGGAAAGGGGAAGGGGTAAGCTTTTAAGGGTAAAAAACGGTTTATCTCAATTTCCGGAAAAACTACAAGTCCTATGAAAAACAGTTACATAGAATAGCTGTAGGTAATAAAAAGATCTACAACTTATGTTTTTACACTTTTTTCACATAACCTCCAAATTTATGTGAAAAATTCAAATAACCAAGTTTTTGGTTATTTATTTTTATCTTTTGCAAAATAAAATATTTTTTAGCGAAATTTGGTGAAAACTTACCTTTTTATGTCTTAAACACACAGTATTTTTATTGATTTGAGAGATTTTTTTTTTACTCTATTTTGACTAAATATCGATAAAGCACCCTAACCATAGATTTAGGATTTTGCGTAGTCAAAAAATTCTAAATCTATGGTATCTACCCTGTATTTTAATCTGTACCAATCAGCTCTAATATAAACATAGTAATGTTTTCTTTCATAAATAGTGTATATAACGTATGTAACATAACCTAGAAAAAATAAAATCGAATGATGTTTTAGTACAAGATTACGTTTAATAATAATTTCGTTTATTTTACACAAATAAATTTAATTATATTCACTTTAAAACTCTAGGGGATTTATTAATTTGATTTGGTCTTTCAGTATGTATGTATGTAAAAGTAAAGTGTAGTAGTATGTAAAATTGTGAAAAGGTGGCTAGCTCGTCGCCTACAAAATCACATATCAAAAACCCCATATACCATTAGTCGCCTTTTACGACATGCTAGGCAAGAAACACAGTTTGCAAATTCTTTTTAAATCCCAGACCAACATGGGACACTCAGTAAAAAACAAAATTATAGTAAACATTTATAGTAGGTTAGGTATAGTTAAAATTAGAATTAGAAATTGGTACCTGTTTTGCGAGTCTATCATTTACGTCTTCATCTTCGATCTTCTTTGGTGGAGGATCATTCAAAATTATTTCTTCTCTGAAATTAAAACCTACTTGTTGATAAGTAATATTCAATTTTGAATATACAAATCATGTCGCAAACATTTTTAATAACCTGCAAACTCACGCCCATAATCCCCGAAGGGTAGACAGAGCCAAAACCAAGTCCACTAGAGCATTCTCATACATTATTTGGGTACCTTTATTTATTCTTAGTCGTAGATGTAAATACAATGATTATACTACACTCATGTATACCAAGTGAACCAAGAAAATGTACAGATAATACGTGCAGTAGCAAAGTCAATTAAATTTAATATACATATTACTAACATATATGTTTTAATCAATATTGTACGGCGCAGCATACTATAGGACAGGCAATCTTATTTTTTCTTAACAGCTTCACTTCTCTTCAATGGTGAGTTAAGTCAACATTTTTATTATCAGAAAATCCGAGAGCACTATGGTAACAAGTATTTTCGGAATTTCTCGATAGAAAATATGTGACAATATCTTCAACAGCGATGTCTTGACTTCCTAGATTCACACACGACATACACACATGTTGCGATGCCCGCCATCCCTGAAGACGTAGAAAGAGTCAAAGCAGCAAGTTAAATCACGTTTAACTAGAAGTAAAAGTGATGAGATGGAAAACCATCTAAAAGTTGTAGTTAATAATGTCCTCTTAACCGATGTCGGTTACGGCAGCCAATCTCAACGAGGATTAGCCATCTGCGCAGGAGATATTATAGTGCACAAGTGTGTGCGCTAACACTCTCTATTCCTTCACTCTCTATTCACTCTCATAGTCCGGTGAGACGGCAATTCGACATGACCAGATAGAGGTTAGGCGCAGGACTAACGGCTTAACGTGCTTTCCGAGGCACGGGGGTGATTAAACCGCCAACTTCCTGAATTGTTACTGAGTAATTTGGATATTGAAATACCCAGCCACAAATTTTTAGCCCGACTCGGGATTTGAACCCGGGACCTCTTGGTCCTTAGGCGGCGCATGCTACCACTAGACCAACGAGGCAGTTGAGTTAAGTTAAGTCGAGTCTGTAGTTAATAGCTAGTTCGTCGCCAACGTTGACTTACGTTTATTTTTATTACATTAAGTTTTTTTTTATAAATATATGACGACATCACATACATCGATCAGACTCCGAGGTAAGTAGTTTAAGCACTTGTGTTATGGATATCAGAAGCAACAGTGGTATTACAAATATATGTATACTTAAATATTCAATATTAACACCAACGCCAACGAGCCAGTCCATGTAATCACAAACTCAGTAGGTACATTCATTCAGTCATTATTTACTACAAGATGCAAGAAACATTTAAACCATTATTTTTAAACCTCAGGCTGATATTCGATGAAACGTTCGTACACATTTTATTCATTAAGGTCAAAACTAAAAAAGTACTTTTTCAGTGAGCAAAAGTCCTGTAAATAAGTCCAGTCGTTCTGTGTTTTCACATAAATATTCGGTATCTTTCCTATTTAGTATTATACTATATTAATTAATTATAATATGTGTTTATTATATTGTACATATGTCACTTGCCTGTATATTTATCTTATTCTATTGTTACTGCACAATTTCAATTACACACACGCATTACCCCACCACCACTGGTGCCACTGAAAATCAGCGTCATGTCGCCACAACGTCATGACAAATACTGAGTGGCTACTATTTTGGCTGCATATCATAAACTTTTTGTTAAAATATTTTGTTATACCTATACGATTTTGTCCATAATGTTTGTTGTATCGTTAATATTTGTTTTAGGTTAAGTTTTATGGACCAAATAAATAAGTTTTCTTTCTTTTCTTTCTTCTTTTCTTACACATCCCTTTCTTTTGTTAAGACATTTATATAATTTAATTGCTTTAAATAGAGTTTAACAAGAAAAGTTATCATAGTTCCTTACAGTATAAATATTTTTTTTTGAGAGGACGTCAGTAGCTGTCCGAAGGCGGCCTTTACTACCTACCGGGCTGGTGGGGGAGCGGGAAACTCTCACCCCTAAAATTTAGGCAACAGCCTGAAGGCGCCCCCTATGGGGCTCGACCTCGGCTCAGGACGTTGCTGAAGAGGGCAGACGCACGTAGGTTTGGGGATAGAAGCGACCGGGCCGGGCTGGTTACGCGAATAAGGACCTAGCGGGGGCGGCGCGACGCGAGTCCTCGCCGGCGAGGACGGAACCACGGGTGACTTAAAGTGTTGGACTGTGTCGCGAGCTGCTGAGCCGACTTCATGGCTAGCGTGATGGCATCGTCGGGATCTAGGAGGACGTTCCTAGGTTGACGTTTTCTATGGGAGACTACGGGAGGGGGATAGTCAGCGGCATTCTCCACAAAGAAGTTGGGGTGATGAAGAGCAGAGTCAAAATAGCGGAGGGAACATTGCTTAAAGAACTGCGCAATAGTCGGCAGGTTTAATTCAATGTGAAGGTTTTCGTTTCCAGGGCGCGCCTGTGGCTTTGCGCATGAACCTATTCTGTATGACCTGAGCCTATGGATGTGTGACTGAGTAGCGTGTGCGAAGATTATGCTAGCGTACGTCACGATCGGTCTTATACAAGCAGTGTAAATCCTCACCTTATTTCTAAGGGACAATTTACTCCGCTTGTTAAGAAGGTGGTGCAGTCGCCCTAGGGCAAATGCTGCACGGACGCGCACGGTCTTAAAATGCTCACGGAAGGTCAGTCCACTGTCCAGTATCACACCGAGATAGCGGACCTTCCGTTCCCAGGGGATCGGTTGCCCGAATAGAGTTACCGGCGTTTGCTGAGGGCGAAACGCGGCATTGCGGCGGAAGATGACCGCGGCGTTTTTATCGGGGTGTACCTCGATGCGCCATTCGCGGAACCACGCTCCGAGCTTGTCGGCGGCGTTTTGGAGGGTTCTGCGTATGGGTTTCTCAGTGCGGGACGAACAGTATATAGCTGTATCGTCCGCAAAGAGGGCCAGATGCGTCTCGATGGGCGCGGGGGTGAAGGTGGGCATGTCGCTTGTGAATAGCGGGAATAGAATTGGCGAGAGCTCGGATCCTTGTGGGACTCCGGCACGTATGGGGTGGGGAGGGGAGAGGGTCCCGTCCACCCTGTAGCGGAAAGAACGATTCGACAAAAAGTCTCGTATGATGAGTACGAGCCGGTCGGGCACGTTGAGTGCAAACAGCTTGGAAATCAAGCCGTCGTGCCAGACCTTGTCGAACGCCTTCGCTACGTCGAAGAAGAGTGCGCCAGTCTTACGGACTCTAGGGCGGTTGAAGTTGGTGAGAAAGTGCTCGATAATGCGATGCACTTGCTGGACACAGGAGTGTCTAGCGCGAAAACCAAATTGCTCATTGCGAATGAGCTTATGTTCGTCGGCGAAGTATCGTGCAGAGCAGGCCCGTAACTGGAGGGCTCGGCCTTCGGTATTCCGGGCTTCGGAATACCTATGACAATGGTCTCTTTCCACGATTGTGGGAAGATGTTATTACTCAAAGCCGCGTTGAAAATGGCGGTAAGTAATACGAGAAGGTGATCGGGAAAGCGCTTTAGGACTCTGTTGGTGATACCATCAGAGCCTGGGGCTTTGCGCGGGTGGAGTTTCTTTATGATGGACTGAACCTCATCTGGGGTGACCCGCTCAAGTGCGGGGGCGGATGCCGAAATGGCAGCTACCGTGCGTTCGACCTCCGCTTCTACTCTTGAGAGGCGGTCTGGGTCTATTGGCAGAGTACTGGGTGAGCATTGCTTCTCGAGACTGTCGGCCAGGCATTCTGCTTTCTCCTCATCCTCGAAAGCGGGAGGGAGGTTGGGTCGGTTGAAGGGTGGGATCGTTACGATCGAATCTGATCGGAGTTTGCGGGCTAAATGCCAGAAAGCGAACTGATCGGGTTCTAACTCGGATAACGTCTTATCCCACTGGGCCTCCCGTAGCTCTTGTATACGGTTCTTTACAGCACGCTGTAAAGAGTAAGCAAATTAAAACCTACTTGTTGAAAAGTAAGATTCAATTTGCAGTGAACAAATCATGTCGCAAACATTTTTAATAACCTGTTAACTCACGCCCGTAATCCCCGAAGGGTAGACCATAGATTTAGAATTTTTTCACTACGCTAAAGATACATAAAGCGTGGGAGCGAGAAATCCTGCTGAAATTCAAACCGCCCGAGAGAAAAAGAGACAGTGAATGAAGTACCTATATGTCAATGTTTTTGCGAGTAAGAGGCCTTAGCGTCCCGGTCTATTCTACGTCGCAGTGAAATTTGTGCATTTATGTATTAATTCTTGGATTATAATCGAGAATATTAAATGTGCAATTAGGTGACTTGTTCTGTACGTAATTGTGAGGTTACACGCCGGAATAATCCGAATAAATTTCACAGGTAAATACGATTTTATCATAAGATTTTTTTAAACCATATTTTGTAAAATTGTTGCTAGTAATCGGTTTAGAAAAATATGTTTACAATAGTATATTGATTGTAATTGATCTTTCTAAGTATACATCGTGATTATAAACAGAATTGGGAAAAATATTGAGTAAAATAGTAAATAGTTTGGTTACGCTAGTGCCTGACAAAGCGGTGACGTCACGAGTATCGATAAAAACTAAATCGTCTTTTAGCGACATCATGACATGAATACAAAGTTATTTATCCAAGTTATGTTGAAATATAATTATATTCACATTGGAAACTCATTATCTCCGTAAATTTGTTAGTTAAGTAACTGATAATTTTTCTAGGTTTCCAAGCAACCCAGCATTGTGTAAAAAGTGGATGCGGAGATATATACAGACTAGATTGGACTCCCAGTATATTATTATTTGTTTCATTTCATTCCATCAGTCAAAGCAAAACTCATGTCTTTTTGTCTTATAGGTATAAATCATAGAACCTATTTCTATTTTTTTCATTTTTTACACGCTGAATATACGAGAAATACATTTTACTCATTGTTTATAGAACTGCTTAGAATGCGATTTCTTACCGACTAATTTCGATTTACCTAATATAAACAACTGCTGATTTCATCAATGCCATAAATAATTAATCAAAAGTTTAAAAAAGTGTTTTAAATACCTATACTATTAATAAGTATACAACTGAATCAGTCGATAATGTGAAAGTGCGTCTTTGACAACACTATTTTTAACTCACACACAGACGTCAACCAACACATGTTTCAATTTATTTTGGTCATGTCTCCGAGCCGTCATTGTGTATCTTGTACATCCTAAATCTATGAGGTAGACAGAGCCAAAACCAAGTCCACTAGAGCATTCTCATACATTATTTGGGTACCTTTATTTATTCTTAGTCGTAGATGTAAATACAATGATTATACTACACTCATGTATACCAAGTGAACCAAGAAAATGTACAGATAATACGTGCAGTAGCAAAGTCAATTAAATTTAATATACATATTACTAACATATATGTTTTAATCAATATTGTACGGCGCAGCATACTATAGGACAGGCAATCTTATTTTTTCTTAACAGCTTCACTTCTCTTCAATGGTGAGTTAAGTCAACATTTATTTTATCAAAAAAATCTCTCATACTATAGTAACAAGTATTAAAGGATTTTTTGATAGCAAAATATATGACAATGTCTTTAACAGCGATGTCTTGACTTCCTAGATTCACACACGTCATACACACATGTTGCGATGCCCGCCATCCCTGAAGACGTAGAAAGAGTCAAAGCAGCAAGTTAAATCACGTTTAACTAGAAGTAAAAGTGATGAGATGGAAAACCATCTAAAAGTTGTAGTTAATAATGTCCTCTTAACCGATGTCGGTTACGGCAGCCAATCTCAACGAGGATTAGCCATCTGCGCAGGAGATATTATAGTGCACAAGTGTGTGCGCTAACACTCTCTATTCCTTCACTCTCTATTCACTCTCATAGTCCGGTGAGACGGCAATTCGACATGACCAGATAGAGGTTAGGCGCAGGACTAACGGCTTAACGTGCTTTCCGAGGCACGGGGGTGATTAAACCGCCAACTTCCTGAATTGTTACTGAGTAATTTGGATATTGAAATACCCAGCCACAAATTTTTAGCCCGACTCGGGATTTGAACCCGGGACCTCTTGGTCCTTAGGCGGCGCATGCTACCACTAGACCAACGAGGCAGTTGAGTTAAGTTAAGTCGAGTCTGTAGTTAATAGCTAGTTCGTCGCCAACGTTGACTTACGTTTATTTTTATTACATTAAGTTTTTTTTTATAAATATATGACGACATCACATACATCGATCAGACTCCGAGGTAAGTAGTTTAAGCACTTGTGTTATGGATATCAGAAGCAACAGTGGTATTACAAATATATGTATACTTAAATATTCAATATTAACACCAACGCCAACGAGCCAGTCCATGTAATCACAAACTCAGTAGGTACATTCATTCAGTCATTATTTACTACAAGATGCAAGAAACATTTAAACCATTATTTTTAAACCTCAGGCTGATATTCGATGAAACGTTCGTACACATTTTATTCATTAAGGTCAAAACTAAAAAAGTACTTTTTCAGTGAGCAAAAGTCCTGTAAATAAGTCCAGTCGTTCTGTGTTTTCACATAAATATTCGGTATCTTTCCTATTTAGTATTATACTATATTAATTAATTATAATATGTGTTTATTATATTGTACATATGTCACTTGCCTGTATATTTATCTTATTCTATTGTTACTGCACAATTTCAATTACACACACGCATTACCCCACCACCACTGGTGCCACTGAAAATCAGCGTCATGTCGCCACAACGTCATGACAAATACTGAGTGGCTACTATTTTGGCTGCATATCATAAACTTTTTGTTAAAATATTTTGTTATACCTATACGATTTTGTCCATAATGTTTGTTGTATCGTTAATATTTGTTTTAGGTTAAGTTTTATGGACCAAATAAATAAGTTTTCTTTCTTTTCTTTCTTCTTTTCTTACACATCCCTTTCTTTTGTTAAGACATTTATATAATTTAATTGCTTTAAATAGAGTTTAACAAGAAAAGTTATCATAGTTCCTTACAGTATAAATATTTTTTTTTGAGAGGACGTCTTCTTATGACCCGAGCCTATGGATGTGTGACTGACAAGCGTGTGCGAAGACTATGCTAGCGTACGTCACGATCGGTCTTATACAAGCAGTGTAAATCCTCACCTTATTTCTAAGGGACAATTTACTCCGCTTGTTAAGAAGGTGGTGCAGTCGCCCTAGGGCGAATGCTGCACGGACGCGCACGGTCTTAAAATGCTCACGGAAGGTCAGCCCACTGTCCAGTATCACACCGAGATAGCGGACCTTCCGTTCCCAGGGGATCGGTTGCCCGAATAGAGTTACCGGCGTTTGCTGAGGGCGAAACGCGGCATTGCGGCGGAAGATGACCGCGGCGTTTTTATCGGGGTGTACCTCGATGCGCCATTCGCGGAACCACGCTCCGAGCTTGTCGGCGGCGTTTTGGAGGGTTCTGCGTATGGGTTTCTCAGTGCGGGACGAACAGTATATAGCTGTATCGTCCGCAAAGAGGGCCAGATGCGTCTCGATGGGCGCGGGGGTGAAGGTGGGCATGTCGCTTGTGAATAGCGAGAATAGAATTGGCGAGAGCTCGGATCCTTGTGGGACTCCGGCACGTATGGGGTGGGGAGGGGAGAGGGTCCCGTCCGCCCTGTAGCGGAAAGAACGATTCGACAAAAAGTCTCGTATGATGAGTACGAGCCGGTCGGGCACGTTGAGTGCAAACAGCTTGGAAATCAAGCCGTCGTGCCAGACCTTGTCGAACGCCTTCGCTACGTCGAAGAAGAGTGCGCCAGTCTTACGGACTCTAGGGCGGTTGAAGTTGGTGAGAAAGTGCTCGATAATGCGATGCACTTGCTGGACACAGGAGTGTCTAGCGCGAAAACCAAATTGCTCATTGCGAATGAGTTTATGTTCGTCGGCGAAGTCTCTGAGACGGATAAAAATTTACGTTCATAGATCTTGCCGATCGTGCAGAGCAGGCCCGTAACTGGAGGGCTCGGCCTTCGGTTTTCCGGGCTTCGGAATACCTATGACAATGGTCTCTTTCCACGATTGTGGGAAGATGTAATTACTCAAAGCCGCGTTGAAAATGGCGGTAAGTAATACGAGAAGGTGATCGGGAAAGCGCTTTAGGACTCTGTTGGTGATACCATCAGAGCCTGGGGCTTTGCGCGGGTGGAGTGGGGTGACCCGCTCAAGTGCGGGGGCGGATGCCGAAATGGCAGCTACCGTGCGTTCGACCTCCGCTTCTACTCTTGAGAGGCGGTCTGGGTCTATTGGCAGAGTACTGGGTGAGCATTGCTCCTCGAGACTGTCGGCCAGGCATTCTGCTTTCTCCTCATCCTCGAAAGCGGGAGGGAGGTTGGGTCGGTTGAAGGGTGGGATCGTTACGATCGAATCTGATCGGAGTTTGCGGGCTAAATGCCAGAAAGCGAACTGATCGGGTTCTAACTCGGATAACGTCTTATCCCACTGGGCCTCCCGTAGCTCTTGTATACGGTTCTTTACAGCACGCTGTAAAGAGTAA
This sequence comes from Glyphodes perspectalis, assembly GCA_951394215.1. Taxonomy (NCBI): domain Eukaryota; kingdom Metazoa; phylum Arthropoda; class Insecta; order Lepidoptera; family Crambidae; genus Glyphodes; species Glyphodes perspectalis. Next base: position 1,025,031 of record OX596199.1, read on the forward strand.
GCAAATTAAAACCTACTTGTTGAAAAGTAAGATTCAATTTGCAGTAAACAAATCATGTCGCAAACATTTTTAATAACCTGTTAACTCACGCCCGTAATCCCCGAAGGGTAGACCATAGATTTAGAATTTTTTTAACTACGCTAAAGATACATAAAGCGTGGGAGCGAGAAATCCTGCTGAAATTCAAACCGCCCGAGAGAAAAAGAGACAGTGAATGAAGTACCTATATGTCAATGTTTTTGCGAGTAAGAGGCCTTAGCGTCCCGGTCTATTCTACGTCGCAGTGAAATTTGTGCATTTATGTATTAATTCTTGGATTATAATCGAGAATATTAAATGTGCAATTAAGGTGACTTGTTCGGTACGTAATTGTGAGGTTACACGCCGGAATAATCCGAATAAATTTCACAGGTAAATACGATTTTATCATTAGATTTTTTCAAACCATATTTTGTAAAATTGTTGCTAGTAATCGGTTTAGAAAATATGTTTACAATAGTATATTGATTATAATTGATCTTTCTAAGTATACATCGTGATTATAAACAGAATTGGGAAAAATATTGAGTAAAATAGTAAATAGTTTGGTTACGCTAGTGCCTGACAAAGCGGTGACGTCACGAGTATCGATAAAAACTTAATCGTCTTTTAGCGACATCATGACATGAATACAAAGTTATTTATCCAAGTTATGTTGAAATATAATTATATTCACATTGGAAACTCATTATCTCCGTAAATTTGTTAGTTAAGTAACTGATAATTTTTCTAGGTTTCCAAGCAACCCAGCATTGTGTAAAAAGTGGATGCGGAGATATATACAGACTAGATTGGACTCCCAGTATATTATTTGTTTCATTTCATTTCATCAGTCAAAGCAAAAGTCATGTCTTTTTGTCTTATAGGTATAAATCATAGAACCTATTTCTATTTTTTTCATTTTTTACACTCTGAATATACGAGAAATACATTTTACTCATTGTTTATAGAACTGCTTAGAATGCGATTTCTTACCGACTAATTCCGATTTACCTAATATAAACAACTGCTGATTTCATCAATGCCATAAATAATTAATCAAAAGTTTAAAAAAGTGTTTTAAATACCTATACTATTAATAAGTATACAACTGAATCAGTCGATAATGTGAAAGTGCGTCTTTGACAACACTATTTTTAACTCACACACAGACGTCAACCAACACATGTTTCAATTTATTTTGGTCATGTCTCCGAGCCGTCATTGTGTATCTTGTACATCCTAAATCTATGAGGTAGACAGAGCCAAAACCAAGTCCACTAGAGCATTCTCATACATTATTGGGTACCTTTATTTAATCTTAGTCGTAGATGTAAATACAATGATTATACTACACTCATGTATAACAAGTGAACCAAGAAAATGTACAGATAATACGTGCAGTAGCAAATTCAATTAAATTTAATATACATATTACAAACATATATGTTTTAATCAATATTGTACGGCGCAGCATACTATAGGACAGGCAATCTTATTTTTTCTTAACAGCTTCACTTCTCTTCAATGGTGAGTTAAGTCAACATTTATTTTATCAAAAAAATCGAACATACTATAGTAACAAGTATTAAAGGATTTGTTTGATAGCAAAATATGTGACAATGTCTTCAACAGCGATGTCTTGACATCCTAGATTCACACACGTCATACACACATGTTGCGATGCCCGCCATCCCTGAAGACGTAGAAAGAGTCAAAGCAGCAAGTTAAATCACGTTTAACTAGAAGTAGGAAAAATATCTAAAAGTTGTAGTTAATAGCTAGTTCGTCGCCAACGTTGACTTACGTGTATTTTTATTACATTAAGTTTTTTTTTTTATAATAAACGACTACATCACATACTTTGATCTGACTCCGAGGTAAGTAGTTTAAGCACTTGCGTTATGGATATCAGAAACAACAGTGGTATTACAAATATATGTATACTTAAATATTCAATATTAACACCCAGACACATAAAAAACTCAAGTTTTCATCATACGAATGTTTGTCCTGGGTGGGGATCGAACCCACAACTCTTGGTGCGTGGGGCAGGGTCACTACCGAATGCGCCATCGAGCCAGTCATTGTAATCACAAACTCAGTAGGTAGGTACATCATTAGTCGTCATTTACAACAAGATGCAAGAAACGTTTAAAAAATTTGATATTCGATGAAACAGTCGTACACATCCCCTTCTTTTATTATGTGATTTATATTATTTAATTGCTTCACATATAGTTTAACGAGAATTGATATCATAGTTCCTTACAGAATAAATAATGTTTAACCGTAAGCTTATACAGCTTTAACATTTACATAGTACTCATATTGTTTACACAGCACAATATTTTTGATTCATAGTACATCACATCAGTATGAAAGTCAATTGAATTTAAACAAACAAACATTACATTACGCCCATAATCCTTGGGGTAGGTAGAGTCAAAAGGACTGCAGGCCCCTTCAACCACATTTAACCAAATTCTTAATTTTTCTTAACAGCTTCACTTTCTCTTCAATGGTGAGTTAAGTCAACATTTTTATTATCAGAAAATCTGAACTTACTATGGTAACAAGTATTTTCGGAATTTCTCAATAGAAAATATATGACAATGTCTTCAACAGCGATGTCTTGACTTCCTAGATTCACACACGTCATACACACATGTTGCGATGCCCGCCATCCCTGAAGACGTAGAAAGAGTCAAAGCAGCAAGTTAAATCACGTTTAACTAGAAGTAAAAGTGATGAGATGGTAATAATATCTAAAAGTTGTAATTAAGAGCTAGTTCGTCACCTAAGACATCACATTGTATACATTAATCTGACTCCGAGGTAAGTAGCTTAATCACTTGTGTTACGGATATCAGAAACAATAGTGGTATTACAAATATTTACTTAAATATTGGATATTAACACCCAGACACAAAACAAATACAAGTATTCCTCACACGAATGTTTGTCCTGGGTGGGGATCGAACCCACAACTCTTGGTGCATGGGGCAGGGTCACTACCGAATGCGCCAACGAGCTAGTCAAAGTTAAATTACTAAAGATTAATAGGGAGTATGTAAACTTCTAGAAAATTTGTATTTTGATGGCATCTGAGTATGGAATTAAAAATTGTTTGATGGGGCTTACACAAATTGATGGTAGACGAGTTTTACCAGGTAATTATCTCTAGAAACGTCCTTGGTTCTGCTGGGAAATTTATATACCACTAGCTTGGCGGTGAGGGAAGACATCGTGATGAAACCTTCGAATTCAAACAAATTTGGATTAGTAACCGTGATTCAAAAATTATCTGGTTCCCCTATCTTAGGGTTACGAAGGTCAGGCCGGCCAGTCGTTTAAATGTAATTACCAGACTCGCTAAATCCTGGATCACGGTCTAAGCGTACCCTGTCTAAGCACGGGACATAACGCTAGGAACATGATGAATTATATTACATAAAATATTGTCTACGTACTTATTTTTTATTTTGTACACAAAACAAATTATGACGAAGATAGAGCACTAATAGCCCGGCCAAATTAGGTTCAAAAATAGCCCCCCCCGCGCGACTCCGACAAACGCGGTCGACGGCGCAGGAGGAATAAAAAAAAATTAAAAATATTTATTGCCAGAAAACAAAATGTACATTACAGGTTAGGTTGACCTCCACACTAAGTGCCTATGCATTGCCTGTCCTGTGGAGGAAGGTTACACGATTTCCAGTAACATACGGCCAGTGGCGGCGCTATACCTAAACATAATGTGGGCAAGGTATATTTTGCGGGGCCCCTGTTCCGGGAGGGGGAGGGGGTCATGTTATCACAGTTCCTGTAATCATCCTATATCGATATCTAACAGTGGAACTTCATCCCCCCCGCGCCCATTTTCGGTCAAGCAACACTGTACGTATCCCTACTAGGGACCTCGTAGGGCTCTTTGCTGGCCCAGGCCTCGTTTATTTCATTCACAATAATTTCGTGCGCCGAAGAGTGGAATATCTTTATATTGAGAAATAATTCTAATGTATTACTTTTGGATTTTCCATACTTTTTCAAATCTATTTTCATCTGTGAGGCGTGAGGCCCTTTGCACCGCGAGGCCGTGGGCGGTGGCCCACACCGCCCACGCCTTACGCCGCCTCTGCATACGGCTAACTAAAAATGCAGCAAGGACGCAATAAATAACAAATTTAAATCAATAAAAACGAAGTATTTAAGAAACTATTAAAGAATTACGTAATAAGTAACACTGATCCAGAATTCCAAAAGTTCAGCAATTCACAAAAACAAATAGTACTAAGCCTGGTGGCGGTAATGAAGTACCTTAAAAGCAAGATGCTCATTATTAAGATAAAATTTCACTAATATTATTATTATCTCTTTGTTGAGGTCAGTGGCGGATCTACGGTCTTGACCGCCCTAGGCCCCAGGCCATATAGTAAATACCAGCCGCCTCTTCACAGTACTAAAGCATCATCAGTTAATTTTTTATCACGATTGGCCGCCTCTGATATGTGGCCGACCTGGGCCCGGGCCTACTGGGTCTTAGGGTAAATCCGCCACTGGTTGAGGTTGATTACGTACATTTTGAGTTTTATATTGCTTTCATGGAACAAAGAGTTGCATAGATAACAAAAGCAAGAATATAATAAAAAACTTACGACCTAAAAATACGATGCAAACTTATACTACTATACATAAACATTATACAAATATAAATACAAGCCAATAGGGATTATGACGGCATTAAAAAACTAAAATTATATTTAGACTGCCAGTTAGATTATACAAAAATACTAGACACATGTTTTTCGCTTTATCAAATTAACAAAAAAATCACAAAGATAAAGAGCATCAAAATTTTGGAATTTGGGCTTGCGACGTCACTATTTAGTAATAATTTTACGAAAGCGTGACGTCACGCGGTAGTTTAATGTTTGTTTGACAAATAAGTAAAAAATACGTGTTTAATATTTTTTTATATTCCAACTGACGGACTAAACAGATTTTTTTAGTCATCTTGCCTATTGGTGGTCATATTAGAGGCTACGTCCAACAGTGATAGTTGTAGGCTGGCGAATGGATGAGTCAAAGCCCCCTCTGTGTTGGCTGGTTGTAGCTTTCCGAAAAAATATAGTTTCACAGGTGGCTTATTTAGGAGATAAAGCGATTCCTGTGACCATATCTTGTGGGAAGCGGAAACTGTCTTCATTGTCTTCAGTTTTGTCGTCTTTGTCGGGACTATGGCCTATAGAGGAAGTTCCAAATGTTTCTGCGGTGTCCCGATCCGAGGAGGCGACTATCGTCTTAATAGCAAGGGAGGCCACGATGCTAAATATGGATTTACTCGAGCGCTGCGGAAACATATTAGAATTGGTAGATTAGATGACTGGACGAATATGGTGCTATAATGTTTTCACTTTAAGCTGTGGAGGAAGCGTCTACAGATTTTTTTAAAATGTATAAAAAATAGTGACCTGGCGATACTCAAGCGTGTCAGGTATTGATATTTTCCATGCTTCAAACATGTCTTTGATAAGAAATAATGTATTAATCTGATGATTTGCGTGATGAGGGTGGCCATATGAAAGGAGGAAAATAATAACTCCTTACCCCTTAAGTTACGCTCAAATTGTCAGATTAGCTTTACACGATTAAAATTTACACTTCTTGGCTAGTAATTAACCCTTATATTAAACGCAGCAGAGTTTTTTTTTAATATCTGACGGGTCGCCTAAACGTATCCCTCTATATTAAGGGCTCATACTAAGGTACTCATGATTAAGTAAAGTGTCCTCCCTCATACTAATCTGATGCGCTCTAGTAAATCCCGAAATCCCCTCTTCGGCTCCCCTACTACAATATGGTTTCAAAATAATACAAACTCATATTACAAAAACAGAATAATTGATGATACGAGTATGTATTATATTAATATATTTATACTTCTCTTTGTGTTTATTAGCTATAATATATAAATAAATAATTAATATCCCACAACATCACATTCATTGATCTGACTCCGAGCTAAGTAGCTTAAGCACTTGCATTACGGATATCAAATTGAATAGTGGTAATTACAAATATATACTAATATATATTAGATATGAACACCCAGACACAGAACAAACACAAGATAATCGTTCCAGATTAACTCTAACGTATCAACAAGATAACATGAAGATTCACTGTGCAAACTATCTGCTCCAAACATTTTTTACATTTAAATATATAATAACACTAGCTGACCCAGCGCATTCGAGAACGCCCCGTTCTCGAATTTTCAATATCCATTTTTTTTTTCGTGAACTTTTAATTTTTTTTCTTTCATAAGAACCTTAACCTGATAATAACAAACACAACTAAAAATAATTAGCGAAATCGGTTCAGCTGTTCTCGAGAATTTGCCCTTAGCAACACATTCAGCGATTCAGCGATTTTTACATTATAGAAGATTATGTAGTAACCCCTTCTAATTAACTAATTTATTATAAGATTTAGATATATTCATAAAGAATTCATCTAAATTCATTTATATAAATAAATGTAGAATTCATCTAAGTTTTTATATACATATAAATATATATATAAAAAAATTAAGTGGTATAATGAAGTGATATGGTAAATTATATTTAAACAGCAACAAAAGTGATGATGTTATTTTGTTCTTGATGATCTTTTGTTCTTCATTATCTTCGTTTCTATCCTCTTGAACTCGTATTTGATGGGTGACCGTTGAAATGTGGCACACGTCGATGAAGCATACTCACTATCTATCCAGATGGATACTGGTCAGAAGTTAGTACACCACACCGACGTGGCTACTTACTCGTACAAGTTTCACTACCTAATGACTAAATTATGAGGCGCGCTAAACGACTTATGTAGTTGAAGGTACTTTTCTTATTAAATAGATGAGTTTGTTGTTATTTCGGATTCGCAGATGCTGTTTTGGTTAAAGTTATTTGGCCCCGCCTCATATACATGTTAAGGCGTTACTTACATTTAAAATAAACACTATCTAGACTATATATTTCGTCGTAGTGTGAAGATATTGTTAGTCCAAATTAAATGTGAATATTACTAAAAGATAGATTGGATAAAAATACAATGAAATTAAATGTAAATACGCCAATATTAATTACATATTTACAATGCTTGCCACGTCGATATTTTTTTTAATTTTTTTTTTTCAATACACATTTATTTTAATTCTATGCATAAATATTACATTAATCTAATTTACGCAGTCACAATTAGTCATTTATAAATAGAAATTCAAATTGTAGATTAATGTTAGATAAATTATATATGCAGTCATCAATTAGAATTATAAATATAACTTAAATTATATAAATATTAGATTATTAGATGTAATAATATAATATATATTATTATAAATTAAGAATAAATTCAGTCTCTAATTCCAAAATATAAGAAGTATGTGCTTACAGTATAGCTACATATTTATAGAAATATACAAAACATTGTAGAAAAAAAATATATAAATATTTTGTACAAATAGTTGTTTTAAATAAGATAAGACTTCGATTATTATATTTAATGGGCAGTTCTTAATGTGGTCGATTTTGTTGGCAGTTTTTAAATTCGACATTAAATGGCAGTTCTTCGTCGAATTTTTAGTCAGTTCTTATAATAATTTAATATCGACTATGGCAGTTCTCAAATTTGCCAACCTAATAAGCAGTTTCTTAAATTGTTTATTTTTGGCAGTGTATAGTTAATTATTATTAACGTGCTATGTTGGTCCAGCTAAGTAAAGTATGTACTTACATTTCATAACTTATAAGTAACAGGCCGTGAGCCGAAAGTAGTATATTAACTAGACTAAAAGGTGATAAATTTTCTTATATTGAAAGCTAATATAGTATAAATATATCCATATTTTTAACCTATTTCAATTATTAAGAATTAGAGAATACTCATGTTTGAAATAGCTTAAAAATATACCTACAAGTAACATTTAAATAAATTTCTAATTTCTTTGGTAGATAACAGTTTCCAAAGAGCATTGACCAAAAATATTCAAATTTCCATTTGATTAAATCATATGAAAATTAAAATATTTTGTAACATCCTTGTAGATGTGGACCGTCAGAAGTTTGTGAATGACTACAATATATATATAACAGCATCCATGTTATTACTATTGAATCTATGATTTAGTATTATAGCGCTAAATTATTCCCTTTTTTTTGGTAAATTTAGTATATTTTTGTGGGACTACATGGTTATTTATCTCTACTGGATTACAATGCTAAGATGCTATGGGAAATATAGGGATGATTCCACCCTAGCTCTGCGAGTTTGTCAGCACAATTCTGGTGGAGGATGGATTCCATTACTTCGTTCAGCTTCTTGCCGGCATGGGGTCTTCTCCTCCAGAAAATATGTGATGGCCTCTTCATACCGTATGTCCCAGCTTGTAGTTACTGCCTCTCGTCGCCTTGTTACGTAGATTTGTATGGAAGATGGATGTCGTCTTTGCTCAGGTTAGCCCACCCATCGCAAAGCTTGATGATGAACAGGAACAGACGAACAACGGCAGGGTAGCCGGATGTTATACAGCATTAAGCAGGTTTGAATCTCCTACTTGCGCCACAGCTTCTCGCGTCTGAGCATGTTACCATTCTTCCCGTAGGTGTCTCGCATCAAACTATATGGCCTAGAAACTTGTGATATCACCTCTACGTCTCCTTATAGTTTTGGTGGAGCGCCATCATTCTCGAATCAAAAAACTCTAGCGCAAGTCACAGATCTTGCACCGCATGTACAGACAAGTCTGATGATGAAAAAACGCTTTCACAATTCCACGCCTTCTTTTAATACACAGTTCCGTTGGATACGAAGAATCCAATTGCCCTCTTTAATGTGAACTTCTCATCTAAATTTGCCATAGGCCAATTTATCAGCAAGCTGGCTGCCATTGACCACAGACCATATTTCGGGTGCGAAGATTCCTCAGCAGACGGTCTTTATACATTGCTGGACGTTGCATGCGTTGACGTAGAATGCAGTCTGAATGGCATTGCTGACTGGTCTCCATAGGTCCACTATGAGTCTTCGTACCGCATAGCTTATGGACATCAAGTCAGCATTTAGTGAACCACGCCTCCTTGAACCGGGCAGCTCTCCTGTAAGGAGATATACCATTTCTGAGTTCCAGTACGCCTATGCGGTGCTACCGCACAGCTCAGGTGGAGTCACATCCTTATATTTCATAGGATATATCTTAAAACCCCTTAAATTACAGTTACTTATATATATGATACGATTAGTATAGATAAACCTTAACTTAACAACGCTTAAACTTGTAAATATTATATAATCTAAGTATTTATTTAGATATTTTAAATAAATACTTTGACTTTGCCTACCCCTTCGGGGATTATAGGCGTGAGTATGTAATTTAGAATATATTATTAGACTCAAGACTCAATCTGTTATTTAGACAAGTCACCTAGCTATTCTGATATTATATTGTTAAAGGGTAAGATATCATTAAAAAAGAATGGAATTGCGTTTGCGCACGTATTATCTTTGAATAAAAAAAGTAAATATGTTTTCGGTAATTAAATTATTCAAAAATATTCAGTGGGTTATGTCTTGGCTTTCATTCAATTAGAATAGAAATATTAACTAAGACATGTGTTACTGATATTTAATATTTCAGATTTTGAATAAATAAAAAAAAAGAATTTTGGGTATGCTATGACGTATGATGTTAATAATGTAATTAATCAATTATGATAAATGTACAATTTCAAAATTTCTTATAACTACGCCATTCAAACACTATATTCATATACTATATCTGTAGTGATTGATTGGCGCACTTAAGAAGAATCAAACAATTATCGGACTATATTATTGTTACTGACCTACGGTGCGCAGACATGGTCGCTTACCAAGGTACAGCGGACTCGTCTCGATATTTGTCAAAGAGGCATGGAACGCAGTATACTTGGCATCAAGTAAAAAGAGCACGTACGTAACACCACGCTGCGTACCATGACAGGCATTGCTGACATAGGGAAAAAGGCTGCTAGGCTCAAATGGGAATGGGCAGGTCATGTGTGTAGAATGCATCCACACCGCTGGGCAAATAATTCCACCGATTGGGAGCCGACTAATGGGAGGAGGCGTCGGCCACCAACTCGATGGCGCAAAGAGTTGATTGAATTCCATACCACCTGGAAAGAGCTTACACAGGACAGAAAGAAGTGGAAAGAATTGGGGGAGACCTTTGCCCAGCAGTGGGACACAACAGGTCAAATAAAAAAATAAAAAATAAAAATTGTTACGGTGGTTTCCTATTAAATGTTTTTTTTTCTACTAATGCGTTTTCATGGCAAACCATTCTCATCAATCTCAATGTCTATTGAATATAGCAGACAAAAAATTTCGATTAGTTTTATAGCTGACAACATTGACAGTTTAATATTTTTAAACTGTCAGTATTGACAGTATAACGTTTTAACTGATAATTAGAAATGATAGTAACAAAATCAAAATAGAAATGACGTGAAATATAATATCTGTATGAAATATAATGCCGGTCTGTCAAATGATAAGCTATATAAATTATTGTAGTCTACTTATATACCATATGGGTAACGGAGGGTAATGGAAATAAAGGGCTGATAGTAGAAATATAAAATGTAATAATCAAATAGATACAAAAAACAAAATTCAAACAAAACAGATCAACACAAGAGCGAGAATGTCAGATCAAACATCTGACATACTTGCTCATTGCCCTAATTGTTAGCAATTAAAAGTAAAAAAAAATAAAAATATATGAATGATATTCAATCCATTCATAGCCAAATATTGCATAAACATTATAACTGTAGTATTTTTGTACTTTAACTCATAAAACATATATATATTTATATATAGATTAATACTTAAATATAAAAGCTATAATCCACTTTTTTGTTGAATGTATTTCCGAAAAAAAAAGATACGAATATTTGGCTTCGATTTTTTGAGCTTTTAAACGGTCTACGATGGAAAATGGAGTGCATGCTTATTGATAATGTAATGATGATGCATTTTTTTTTCAAGTCGATGGATAGTCATCATCATCATCATCTTCTTGCCCTGGTCTCTTTGGGTCGCCGTTGTATGTTTAACTCAATGCAATTATATTTAATGAAATAACTATTTTGCTGCTTTAGTTATTTCAACTGAATTTATTATTGTTATCAATAATAATCATGATTATTCTGAAATAAATAAATATTTTTCATTAAATTTTATTGGGTTATTTAATATACCTTTATATTATATTTCATAGTATACCAAAAATTAAGCCGATCGACTTTTATTGTTATCAGATGAAAAATGCAATTTGTCTTTAAAAAAGAAACTTTGAATTGTGTTTAATTTTTCATGGTTCATAGAGGTTTACATCTATTTAATTAATTTCACACATCCGGAGATCATTTGCAGTGTAATAATTTAAAAAAAATATGTCAGTTGATTTACCATTGACCTCATTCTACTTAAAAAAAGCATAATTCATACTTTAAAAATGTATCTTGAAAAGCACAGGATATGTTAAATTTATTTTGTTTTTAATAAAAAAAATTTTAGAACTCCGTAAAACGGAGGCCGATTCAAAAATGTTTAATATGTAATTGCAGTTTCTGTTCAATATATTACAACCTCAAGCATTATGGAAAAGATGGTCTATGACTCCAAGTTATGCGGTAGAAATTATACATATATTGCATTTACTTACCATCTGCCCGCCATATGCCTAAATCTGTAGTTTGAGATACTAACATTCTGTCTAGCAAAAACGTTATTTAAAAAGAATATGTTACTTTTTCATGTTAAAATTACTGAATAGAAGTACCTATTGATAACAATTGTGATCAACTGTATTCCATCTTGGAATAAAAACTTTATAACTGAAACATTAGTGAGACAGAATAAACCAATCCTGTAGTCCAATCGCTAGCTATAAGAATACATTTCGTAGCATCGTAGCCCTGTAGCCTTTATAAAAGAGATTCGTCGTAGCTCCGTAACCTCAGCAAAAAGATCTACAAAGGTGTTAGACTGTGCATGATCTCGCATAATTTGTTCGACTTACTTTCCAAAATGCTATGTTATCTGTAAGGTCGACTAATTAGCATTGTACTCTTGCGACACTCAAATAGTATGGTACTGATTATCTAAAACTGATTTAATTAGCCTCGTAAACTCTGTCATTATCTAAAATAATGCTGATAATGCTGTCTGCTACATCTGTTGTTGGGTCCGTTGTCCTGTTAAAAGCACATCTACTTTTTACTGATACACATAAAAGCATAATCTTGGAGTCCAAATCTTTTTACCGTTAAGTCTTTACTGAAAGATTGGTTGAAATCTCGAGTTTAACCTCATTACCAGATTGGTTTTTTGCGCAAGTTTTGAGTTGTATCCTTTAAAAAGTGTTAAGTGACCTTCTTTTCCATGTACTTGTACTAAAAGAAACTTACCTCAGTAATGTCGGAGAGAGACGGTTCTCTTAGGATAGTCAGCGAGAGACGCGCTTTTCGCACTCGCCTCTTGAACTTCTTGTAGCGGAGGTATAACTTCATAAGAGAGGGACGCTCCAGCATGAACTTGGAGTGGAACGTGCGGATTTTTTCCATAGTTGTCCTCTACGCCTCCGCTGTCTCCTCACAGAATCCGCTCCTGCCGCTTAACTACCGCACTCCAACAATGGTTTTTTGATTTGAAATAAATATTAATTTTTATTTATTTTTGAAATCCTGTTGTTTAAAAATTTTCCGTTTACGTGACAATGAATTTAACACTTATATTTTTCACTTACAGCCGGTTTTATAAATGCAATTATAATATGAATTATATTAAAATCAGTTTAGTTTTTTTTTATATTTAAATAACTGATTTAGCAAAATTACGAATGACAATTTTTATTTGTTACATTTATTAATTAATATTGGAGAATGTGAAATAACTCGTACTCGTTTTCAAAATTAAGTTTCTAAAGCTGGTTCCTTGCCTAAATAGCTAAATGACGACCTATGTATATAATATATGATATTATAAACTTAAGACTAGATGTTTTATATTCATATACCTATTTAAATACACCTATCAGTGAACGCAACATTAATGTAACCTAAGATTTAGCACTTGCAACTAAAACAAACCTATTATTCCGTCTATTTATAAAAAAAAAAAACTTAAAATTGACTTATCTAATCTTTAAAGTCCTTAAAATCCTTAAATAACCTAAAGAAGGGCGTTGGAACATTATCCAGAGGCCATTTTGTTCTGGCAACTAAGTGATAGAAATTATAGCAACAAATTCGCCTGCAACAACACCCATAAGACCATTAGCTTTATAGCATCGAACGGGAAAATGTTTACTGCCCTACATACGAAATGGGTTGAAATCAACAGGTCAACTCGGGAACTGGTGGCAACAAGTGGTTCCTCCTCTCAACAATAGGGCATCCTTTTGGATCCGAATACGGCGATTTATATATATCTCTGTCTAACATACCTTTGCCAGCGTATATGTGTATGAATTATGTATCTTTTCATAAGTGAAGGGGTGGTGTACACACGCAAGGCGTTGCCGTATGAAATGTTGTTGATGGTTCAGGTAATTGACGGGTTTAGGTAAATAGCCAACTAATAAAAAATAAAATCAGTTGAATTGAGAACCTCCTCCTTCTTTTTGAAGTCGGTTAAAAAATTAAAAGAAATTAAAGCCACAGTCAAATGTGGTTATCTTTCCGAAATAAATTCATTTTATTTTATTTTTATTTATTTATTATTTAATGGCTGTGATCTCTGTTTAACAAGACAATTCCTAATATATTTGTATAATTGTATTTTTTCTTGTGTAATAAATAAATAAAGCCTAATGTAATTTTTTTATAGTGTTTGTCATCTAGACTACACCGCTAGTCTAACGATAGTCGCCAGATTTTAATATTTCATTAACTTTCTGCATAAAATATTTAAATTTAAAAAAGCCTTTTGAGCAAGCAGCTTTTAATTTCACGTTTCCAAATATAACCTTTATGCCAAAGCGTAGTTAAAAGCTCCGAAGCTCTGAAAGTGTCGTAAAAATATTTTTTTTCCTATTCCGTGTAAAGCGTTTACATCCTGTGTTACCGAGAGCTTTTTACACGCACGACTTCACAAATTTTTGAGATAATTATAAAAAGCTGTTATTAAAGTGCTCTTTGATTCAAATAAAAGAGTCTGCTTTTATAGAATTTAACTTCAACGTTGTCGTGTTTTATGGCGAAAGCCACAAAAACTCTTTTGAGTCTGAAACTTCATGTTCAACCCGTCTTAGTTTCCTTTTTGACAAAATAATTAATAAGTTTCTGTATGCAAAGCAAATTTATTCAAAAGTGCTCAATTTTATTTTTGACGAAAAGATATCTGGATTGTAATAATCGACTTTTAACGGATTTTCCCCCAGGAGTTATGATATTTATGATCAGTACCAATTTTCGTGGAACCCCCAGAAAGGCTTCACGGAACCCCAGGGTTCCGCGGAACACACATTGAGTATAGCTGGTCTACACAGCTCCCTTGTTGCAAGACCCTAATCACCCACCCCCACTAATAATTTAGCTCGGACTACTTTTGTCGTGTAAAACGTATACGATTATAGAGTTTTGTTGATTTGTCGCCGCATCGAAAAAATTGTTGCTAGAACTGTGGAATATTGTGTATATGGAATGTGGTTTAATGTGACAAGGTACGCTATGTTGTTTAAGTAAGCTCAAGTGTGTGCAAGGTCGCCTCTGAATATTTTAACTATGTTTGCTGGACGGTTAAATATTTGTCTTTTGTATAAGAAATCATCGGATTTCATATTTAAAAAATCAGAAATAGAAGAAGTAGATGCCGTAATGTAAATTTTCATGTTTAATTAAATTAAATCCATTGAACTTTCAAAGTGATTTTTACTGAACTACGCCAAAATTAAAATAAAGTTTATGATTTAAGCAATGTCCGTCCGTGCAATTGCATGTCCCGTCGCAACGATCGGCTAAACTACTTAACCGATTTTGATGGATGAATGCGATATCGATTTGTCATATGGTCCGAGTGGCATGGGCTACTCTCCGACGGACTTTAAAAAGGCTATTCGTATTTGTTTTATCAAAATTTGTCTGAATTTTATATCTAAGTTGCCGCAGCGAAGCAAAGTAAGACTGGCGATCAAATAAAAAGTTTCCATCTCAGCCAGATTTTAAAACGAATTGAGCCTGTCTATTTCTTATAATGGAAATTATTATTCACTAAACTAAATAGTTTAGTGATGTTTAAAAAGTTTCGAAAAACATACTAATTTGCCGTAAAAGTGATCTGAATGCTTTATCTGAATTTCAGTACGATAGCCGCTTACACGAAAAAAAATGAGATCGTTTTGTTTTAATGATGCAAAAAAAATACAAGATGGCCGTAAACGGCTGTGAACGGTACCGACAAACATTCGAACACGCATCCGAGTGACTGGCTCTTATTTGCGATGTAGTTTGATTGCAAACCGCCGGTAAATGTAGCGAGGAGACTTGCATCATGCAAAGCGCGTACCGACACATTCGTCCTGCAATATACTGTTATTGTCTCACCGTACTTAGTGGATTTAACTGCTATTGATTCTTATTGTATTTTAAGCGATTGTTTATTTCAATGTGATTTTAACAGCGAATTTTGAAAAGAGATTAGATTTCGGACGATCACTGCTTGCGTTTTTGGATAAATGAGGTGTTACAAACTTATTGCTCTCGAGACTCATGACTACTCCTTAGGGGATTACATTTTTGCTTATTTCTTTATCAATGATTAAATTAAGATTTGTGTGTTACTAGTAGGGTTAAGTGAACTGAAATTCTTTCATAGTTCATATCTGCATAATAAAGCGAGTCCTTGGTAATATCAGAGATTTATGGATATATTCGTATTATTTGCGATATATGCTTGATGCTTGGCGTAGTTTCTATAAGTGAGAAGGATAATGGGGTAAAGTTTGTTTCAGAATGTAAATCTAATAACATAAAATCCCCTGCATACTAGCGTCTAAAATATTGTTACTATATAAAAATAAGTTTAAAAAAAAAATACGTATGTGTTTTTCATATGATAAACACACATCGTAGAAAACCAGTGATTCGCTAGGCAGAGCAAAAGAACGTAAATATAAACTTTATATTTATAAATTAAAGCCTAAACTATGCCTTAGCTTCGATGTGTCTTTAAGTCTAACTTAACATACTCGCTTAAGATCCTAAGTAAGAGCTTCTCGCAACACAAGCAAGATGTATGTAAATAAATACAAAAATAGAAAGGAAAATTTTAATGGTAATTAGGATCATTTCTAATGACTGTATCACAATTATTTTTATATATAAAACAAGTATGTATTATATAAGATGTGTATCTACTCCACTTCATTTATTAATGATGTATCATCATGAATATCGGAAGGACTGAAAGAAATAAATCCATACCAAGAATTAAACATAAAAATAATATAACATAAAATAAGAAAAAAAATGCTAATTCCCATCAACACATTCCACATTTTGAAGATTAAATCAGAAAAAAATTTTTGCAAATTAAATTATCACCGCTGTTTCAACAGATTTTTGTTTAAGAAATCCGTCGACTATAAGTTGCATCCATATATTATATAACAAATCCCATATTTGTAGATAAAATTAATCTTTTCAAAAATGAGAATTTAATTTATTATTATATATAATTATATAATATTATATCAAAAAAAAATAAAATAAACACTTTAAATAAAATATATATACACAATATAATAAGAGCAACGATGAGGTAGAAGTCAAAGAAATGCATAGAATAATTCGCCTAGAAACTTCGCTAATAAGTCACATTTACCCAGCATCAATCGAAATGCCTTAGCAGCAATGGAACATGTAACTTATTTAATTTCTCCAAAAATAAACAAAAATATACTAAAAAGGAGCAGAAAGTTCGAGACTTACAGACGAAAAAGTTTCACAGTGACCGGCGCACAGCAGGAACCAGCTCAGAGAAACGATTACGAGTCGAATTCATTTCAGCCACAAGTCAGTTTACTATTAAATCTTAAAAGTGCCGTTTAATTATTTATTTGGTGATAGTTTAAATCGCGCACGTCTATCACCGTCGAGAATTCGTTTCACTGTAACGCTGGAACACCGTGTGGGTCCAGATCTGATCTACAACACCTATATGTGATTATTACCAAAGCTCAACAGGTATTAAACTAGGATGCTAGCAGATGTAAACCCTGTGTTCCTGATTTTAGTGAAAACTTTACTCCTTGAATAGAGTTGTCTCTCTCTCACATAATGCCCGCCCCTCGCGCTCTGCGCGCGCTGCTCCGCTAAGCATTTATGACAATGATTTGATTTTATTTGTAAAAGAAAATTGCTTTATTTACTCTTATTGTTAATTTTTATGTTTCATTTGGAATATTAATAGCTTTTAAGTGTAATTTTAAGGGTAAGTTGGAACGAAGGGAATGCGCGGGTGGGCGGGGCCTCCACGATCCAAGAAGAGAGGAGGGGGCAAGTGAATACAACTTTCACAGTTGTATTCACTTGCGCTGATATCCTGCAAAAATATTTTCCGGTAAACACAATCAATTAGTTTTTCGTTGCAACGAGAACAATTAATTTTGACTGGAATCAAACATACATCACGCCTATTATCCTTGAAGGGGTAGGCAGAGTCAAATGGATAGCAGGCCCCTTTAACCACATTCAGCCAAAAATAAAACTGGGCTGGGTTAGACGGAAATTTGTGAAAAATTAGTGACAAGTGGCTAGCTTGCTGACTGGAATCAATAACTGAATTGTGATATACTTACTGACCATTGTTGCGTTTTGTCGCTGTTACATTGTGGTCCTTAGTATGAGATGTATGGAAAAAACTTATTTTTGCTAATAAGTTTATAACTAAAGAGTTTTTGGCATCAAATTATAAGATTATCGATATTACTGAGAGCAAAACGTAATTATTTCCGTGAACAAGCGATGTATAGCAATATTTTCAAGGCTAATGAATGCATACTTTAGGTTCAAATAAGTAAAACCTATGAGTTTTAGTGTAGTTTTATCAGTTTATTCGAGAGGTTATTGTGCACGAAACCAAAGGTCACGAGCTCGTATTCTGCTAAGGGCAAATATTTCTTGTGATGAACATGGATATTTGTATTTGGGTCATGAATGTTTATGTTTAAGTATGTATGTAATCCAAACTCAAACTCAAAATATCTTTATTTATTTGAATCTACCACCGGTTCGGAATGTGGCATCTACCGAGAAGAAATCCAATATTTAAGTATATATTTGTAATACAACTGTTGATTCTGATAACCGTAACACAAGTGCTTAAGCTACTTACCTCGGAGTCAGATCAATCTATGTGATGTCGTCGAATATTTATTTATTTATTATTAATTGTCCCTTAATTACTCTCCTCAAGTCAATAGATAATAAGCATAGTTAACACTCTCGCATATACTTACATTCAAATCATTATATGTATTTTAATGAGAGTGCTTCTAAATTAAAATATTATAACAGGGTGTTTGACTGCTTAATTTTTTTTTTTTTATAGAGTTGCCAACATTTTCTGCATATAAAATGAGTGATATAACGCTTAAGTCAAAATAATGCCATTTTATAATTCAAAACTAAATTATAACTTTAGTTTAAGGTAAAAAATATGAATCACGTATTTCATATACGTATAAAAATGTTCTAACGCTCATTGCTAGTGTTCTATTATATGAAAGTTTAATTAATTGTTATAATTTCATGCAATATTGACAGATTTTTTTAATTGATACGATAATAAATTAATTGAGTGTGTTTAAATATAAATAGCCTTGGTACAATAGAAGTGTCAGTAGGATGTGGGAAACCCAAGTATTTTTGTATAATTTATACATTTATGTAATATATAACTGAAAAAGGTATAATTTAAGATTGAATTATCGAAAAAGTATTTTTATTTTATGTAAAAAAAAATATTTACGTATCTTAACATCTTCTGGAATTATAAATATTGTTGTAACCGTTTTTAATGGTCTTTCATCGTTAAAAGTTATCTGTTTTTAACATCAGACGCTAAAAGAGGGCTCTTATATTATTGGCGTGTCTGTCTGTGGAAAGCTCACACGCGAATGGACCGATTAAAATCTTTTTTGTTTGGAAACTTAGTCTAGATAGTTTTTAGCTATGATGAATAAACATCTTTACCAGTTTAGTAGAAAATTATGATGCGTAAATGCCGGTTTGTTTTTTTTGACTCTGCACTGACACAGACGATTGTTCTCGAATATTAGTCTTGTAACGCAGATATAAAAATAAAATACGACAATCTCATACATTGGTCTGACTCCGAGGTAAGTAGCTTAAGCACTTGTGTTACGGATATCAGAATCAACAGTGGTATTACAAATATATACCCACTTAAATAATGTATATAAACACCAGACACAGAACAAACACAAGTTTTTTGTTCTGGGTGAGGATCGAACCCACAACTCTTGGCGCATAGGGCAGGGTCACTACCTGCGCCATCGAGTCAGTCAAAATTGAGGCAGATAACTTTTCGATGCCGACGGCAGATTTATCTTTTATGGCCCATAAAGTGTTAATTGTTTTTTTATCAGATTCAAATGAAGTGAAGGGTTATCTCTGGTTTCATTTCTCACTTTGAAGTCTGCCTACCCCTTCGGGGATTACGGGCGGGATGATACGATGATGATGATGTCAGTAATGATTGCGTATGCTTTTAGTATAGAAAGAACGCTATTCAATATACTTTTAAAGTAAAATACATAACATAACATCACGCCCATAATCTCCGAAAGAGTAGGAAGAGTCAAAGGGGCAACAGGCCTTTAACCACATGGAGCCAAAAACTAAATTGGGCTGGGTAAGATGGAAAATTGTGATAAGGTAGTGACAAGTGGCTAGCTCGTCGCCTACACAATCACATACCCAAAACCCCATATACCATTAGTCGCCTTTTACGACATGCTAGGCAAAAGACACAGTAGGCACATTATTTTATAGTCCCCGACCAACATGGGACAAAGTAAAATAAAATAGATATAGTTATATATGTAAGTAGGTACATATTTTTTTCAATGTATCACTGTAATTCCTAGTTAGTTCAAAAATGTGCTAAGAGGAGAAGTATTTTATTTAGGATTTTGGCAGTTTACATAACAATTAAATTTTAAAAACATCTGTTTTGTAATTTATCGGACTTACTTTTTTTAAAGAGCTGATGAAAAGTCAACCTTTAAAAAAATAATGTAACGATTGTTGAGAGTTAATTTAATTGACTTAGTTACACAGGTTTAAATTACAGAACAATTATTATACTATTAGGTACCTATATAAAATATATAGTTGAGTATGTAAGTATTATATAATCGAGTGTACCGCTATTTTTCTACGTGGGCTCCTGTATTAAACGCCTGTGAAGGTGTGTGAGCAATGAGATAAAACGGCTTAGTGTGCCTTCTCATGAGTGGTAGGCGAGATGTAATAGTCATGCATGGTATTGTAAATATGTAAACTTATTTAGATAACATTGTATACCCCCCTAGAAATTAAGAATAACCATCATCTTCCTAGCGTTATGTCCCGTTTTAAGACAGGGTCCGCTTAGACCATGATCCAGTCTGGTAATTACATTGAAGCGACTGCCGGTCTGAACTTCGTAACCCTAAGATAGGGGAACAAGACAATTTTTGGATCATGGTTACAAATCCAAAGTTGTTTGAATTTGCAGGTTTCATCACGATGTTTTCCTTCACCGTCGAGCGTTGGTAAATACGTACTTACATAGACTTGGAAAATCCAGAGGCACGTGCCCGGGTTTGAACTCGCACTCCTCGGTTAAGAGGCGCGTGTCCTTACCATTGAGCTACCACCGCTCTGAAATTAAGAATAATATTGTATTAAATAAACTAAAAATAATCTTCTATAGGTGCCCTAAATATGTATACTTATAGATATATGGGATGGATGGCATTACAACGATCATTAAAGCCTTAAATCTTACATTTCCATGTACCTGAGATGAAGTTACAATGACTCATTACTTAGCGATATACGAAAACACTTAAAAATACACAACCTTTCAACAATTAACCTTAAAGCAATGTAATAAAATCTCAAATGCATGCCTAAAGCTTTTAACTGGTTTAGAATTTCTGCAGTTCTACCTTAGACAATTAGCATCGGAAATGTGGATAGTGTTACGGTAACAGTTTCATTCTTACTTGAAATCGTCACCAGCTATATTAAAACAAATTTGTTCCTCTGGTAAATATAAATATAATTAAACATTTTGGGTACCTATATTTTGTGATTCGTAACTTTTAAGCCTAAACTTTTTCTGAATAAATAACTTTAAAAAAGTGGTTTTTTTTTTCATTGACAACCTATCATTTCACCTAAATAAACCGATGTCCCGTTTTGAGTGAAAGAATAAATGGTCACGTTAGTGTTACCACATCTTTTCCTCAATACTGGGACTTGGGCCAAAATCGGGACAGGGATTGCAATAAAAAAAAACTGGGACATATGTTGCCTAAAAGGCGCAGTTGTTGGTATTATAAGAATTTGCTTAAAAGCCGTTGCTAGTAAAATGAACAAATTAGAAAAGTAGAATTACATTCCTGCCCCGCTAGGAAAATGGCGTGAAGAGTTAATAGTTATGCAACCGTATGAAAGCCATTAGATTTTTTTAAATTCGATAAAAAGTTTTAGGGCAGTTAAATCGACTTAATTTTTTATTTTATATTGAATCCTGATCAAAACGAAAATTATTTTAAACTACGATTAATTTTTTATATTAAAACTGATATTCTTACCTCAGATCAACAGAAAAAGGAAGATGGAGTGTCACGAACATCAAAAGTAAAGCCACTTTTTTATCCATGTGTGCATAGAAGGGTTTTATTAAATTTGTTAAATTTTTTCCCTAGAATTTGGGAAATATTTTTATAATCACGGACGACGGAAATAGCATCTAAAATAACATTTTGTGACAGTGAGTTACTCTAAGCTGAGAAAATAACTCAAATCAGAAAAAAATAACGATTTACATACATACCTTTTTAGTATATTGTTGTATAAAGGAAATTAGCATCTAAATGATCGGAACAAACCACGCTGGCTTTAGATGGCAGCCAGTCTGATTCATTCCAACTATTTCTTATTGCTTTTATCCATTTATTTTTGATTTCAGGTTTGTTTGGAAATCTAAAATATTATATTATACAAGTATGTATATAAAAATAAGAAAATAATAATAAAACGCGAAGTAAGAAATTATGATAAGCTCCTCAAGCACGCGGCGCTTTCGGGTGTTACCCGAAAGCGCCGCGTGGTGCCACCCGAATATTAGCCTAGAGCTGTAGAAATTAATCTTAATCAATGCTGAATATTTTTCATAAACTTGCAAAAATAAATATTTTTGCAAGTAGAATATAATAATTAATGATAACCATATATTAATTAAAATACATATTTGTATTACGAGTGTAGGAAAAATATTTGTTCGGGGGTGGCGCCACCGTCTATTTTGTTTAATTCGAATGGGAAAATTTTAAATCATATTATGACCACTCTCATGACAACTGTCACTACTTTCGTTCTTTCAAAGTTTATTTATAAAAAAACGATGTTATTCCAATTACATACAAGTGAAAAGTGATTCCGTGGGACTTCTTACGGGTTAGGGTATTATTTTTACCACTTTTGACTACACAGGAAGGCATAATATTTTTTTTTCGATATGTTTACTGTCCGACGGCTCGTGAAGTACTAAGAGCTGTCAGCTTGGTTTTAGTTGTAAGTGTGTGCGTGAGCGTGTATTTTACTTGCGTCAGCTTGGTTTTATGACTTCACTTTTGATGTTCGTGACACTCCATCTTCCTTTTTCTCTTGATCTGAGATTCTTACGTAAATAATATGCAGATATGTCTAGCGCGCACGCGATTAGAAGACTCGGAATTATTTAAATTTATAGATGTTTAGTTTTTGTTTGTCTTATGGGACACTTATTTGTTATCACTGGGTTCGGAAAATTTTCGGGTTGAAATGTACGCTTATAAAATATCTTTAGTAAAATATCCTACCTAACTTGATGACAAGATGCCCGCCATATCGATTAATGATGTCATGACAATAGTAGTGTCAATCTCTAAAAGTGAACTTATAGAGATTGCCCGTATTATGCAATTCATACGTCATTCTTACAAAACTATAATTAGTAATAAATATAAGAAGAACATTTATAAATCGTGTTCACATGATCACATTCACATGATCATGATGAATAAATGGAGTTTATTAATTATTTTTTACAATAATGTTAGCGTAAAAGTTAAATATATTTTGCAACTGAATATTTTGATGCGTAGAAAGTATGTTGCATGAAAAGGAGTATTGACACCTATCACGGTCATCATCTTACGTGAAACGGACCACAGTAAGTTTTTTTTTAAATATATAAGCCCACAAACTTCATCTACTATTTATTTTAATCAAACAAACCAAAAAAAAAAACCAGTTCAAAATTCCACTTATTGTAACAAAAAAATATGTAAGTATTATGCAAATTAAAATAATCAACACGATAAGAATGCTGAATAAACGTAAGAGAAATTAAAAATAATAAGAAAAATCTCAGTTCAGAGGATAAAAAAATGGGACACATTCCTTGAAGTGACTGAATGGGACAACCACTCTATCAAGAACAACCGCATTACTAGACAGAACATACATTTCATCGCTTCATTGCACAAATTAACTCTACTCTCGTATTTGATGCACAACAACTTAACAATCCTGGTATTCAAATAACAAAAGTATAAGCATAATAAATTGTCTTAATTTAAATTTTCGTGAAGAGATTTGTCTTTGTATTATATATATAGTTCTATTTGTCTTATATATATTTTTATAGATAATAAGTGGCATGAATACATGAAATCAAATAAATCAAATATACTTACATATGAAGATTGTGTTAAAAATAAGATATTTCCACTTTAATAATTATATATAAAAAATATCGATTCTGGAATAATGCGAAAGTTTGTATTTATTGATTTATGTTTGTTACTCTTTCACAAAAAAACTACTGAATGGATTTTAATTTTAAACTTTAGAATAATATAGCTCATACACCTGAATTAGTCATATGGGCTATGTATCATCGATTTACCACGCGAGCGAAGCGGCAGAAGCTAGTTAGCCCATATAATTGATATATTGTTAAAAACATGAATGTCGGCTAAGTATTATTATCGATTTTATTTTTAATTTTTTTCTTTTAATTTTTAGAATTTACTTAGCTCATGCCATTATCCTGGCCGAGTAAGAAAAGTCAACCGAGTGCAATTATAAATAAGTATAATAGGGATGATGACTACATTACAAAACTAAAATTCTATTTAGTCCGTCAGTTAGATTATACAAAAATACTAGACACATATTTTTCACTTTATCAAATTAACAAAAAATTATAAAGATAAAGAGCATCAAAGTTTTGGAGTGGGGGCTTGCGACGTCACTATTTAGTAAAAAAATTGCGATAGTATGACGTCACGCGCAACTTAAATGCATTGATCTTCGTAAATTTTTGTTTGACAAATAAATAAAAAAAATACGTGTTCAATATTTTTTTATAATCTAACTGAAGGGCTAAACATATTTTTTTTGTCATCTAGCCTATTAAGGTATAGCTACAATCGAACATTAATCGCGTTTAGATATTTATCAACACAATAATATTACAAATATGTAAGGAATCGAATCGAAAGTCTGTAAATCGAATATAATTGTCTATTTACCTATTCAATTATCGAACAAACAAAGAGCGACGAAGTAGCCATGCTCCGAGCGTCCGTTAGTCGCTATGGGTAATCAAATTAAGTCCTTCCTAGTCCTGTCCCAGTAGGTAAATCAATAGGATTATCAACAAAATGGTCCCGGGAATTTGCGGTGACGGGCTCCATTCGAATGCGCTTAGACTTAGATGCTTCTGTTAGGGTATTCTGGGTGCATTCGCAGCATTGGGAAGTTTATTTATCAGTGTAATAGTTTGTGTCAAGACCACTGTGTGCTTAGCAGCAGCGAGATTAGAGAGTCTAGCCCTTTGAAGGGGGTACGCAAATAACGTTAGATATGTTCAAAGATCTAACTCAGAACATAGCATTTACTTATTTATTCTACATCTGTAATGACTAACTATGAGCAGTGGTAGCTCAATGGCAAGGACACGCGCCTCTTAGCCGAGGAGTGCGGGTTCAAACTCGGGCATGTGCCTCTAGACTTTTCAAATCTATGTACATATTTATACCACTAGCTCGACGGTGAGGGAAAACGTCGTGATGAAACCTGCAAATTCAAACCACTTTGGTTTTGTAACCATGATCCAAAAATTGTCTGGTTCCCCTATATTAGGGTTATGAAGGTCAGATCGACAGTCGCTTCAATGTAATTACCAGACTCGCTGGATCCTGGATCATGGTCTAAGCGGACCCCGTCCAAGCACGGGACATAATGCTAGGAAGATGATGTAATGACTAACTATAAAAACGGGAATATTATTTATGTACCAGTTCCTCAGCATAATAATATTTATACCTTATTATTTATCATTATGTTTTTAGCGGTTGAACATTTTTAGTTGATCCGACAAGATGGCGCTGTTAAAGTCTGGAGCGCAAAGCTGACAAGGCACGATAACTGTTTTAAGTCTTCTGTATGAAGATTTTGTTTTGTACTGGGTTTTCTGCGCCTTTATTTTCGCTAATGTAGATTTTACCAATGCAACTGACCTGCCCTAAGACCCTCTAGCCATCATGACCAAGCGGAGCCCTGGTGTCCACTTCGAGTCCTACTATGCTGTCGGGTGCTTCGCCTCTTAACATGTGCCCAGCGCTGCTGATGAACGAGCCAGCCTGCAGGCTACACTGAGGCGCCATCTAGATCCACTTCGAGCCCTACTATGCTGTCGGGTGCTTCGCCTCCCAACTGAGGCGCCATCTAGATATTAACACAGGGATAGTCTTGAATCTTTGACATACGTTTTATAAATACTTAAATGTCCGCAATCCCCGAAGGGGTAGGCAAAGTCTAAAAGTCAGCCGGTTATAATACCGGACTGCAGTACAAAACAATTTTTTTTTTACTTTATATTTCATGATAAAAGTAACTTCTAGTATATAAAATAATAATATTGTATGTATGTAAATATAATCTTGTACGTGTTTATACCTTCCAAGTGAAAGCAAAAAATGAAGACAGATTGATTGACATTAACAAACTTACTTTCGCATTAATATTACATAAGGCATTTTCACGCTACTTCCCTAGCGAGGTAGGCATAGAGAACCGAACGCCATATGCCACGATCCTTACACACCTCACTCCTCACTAACGTCACCTTCTGTTAATACACGACCAATCTGTCCAAGCAAACGTCGTGGTAGGTGAACCTGGGCCTTCCGCGGCTCCTACATCCTTCTACTTTCGCATTGTATATATTTTTAGTAAATTTTTCTTCACCCATTCTTTCCACATGTTCGAACCACCGTAGCATGCCTCTTGTTACCATTATATTAAATCCAATATTTTCAAAAAACCCTTGCCAATTAATTATGTTGCAAAATATTCTTGACTAAACATAATTATGTATTCGACTTACTTAAAGGTTAGGTTAGGTTCACAAGTGCTTTTTTGAGGCCTACGTAAATAAAGATATTTTGACTTTGACTTTGACTTTGACTTAAAAAAGTAACTCTATATACACACATGTACATATATAATGACAAATCAATTTAAATAAATTCCCTCAACTCAATAACAATCGGAAAGTGTTTCCATTACAACACTCCCCCAACAACAACAATGCAACAACTTAACAGTACCATCACCTGACGTCCTCACGTACGCTCAATCAAAATGAGTATCCTTTCAAGGAGGCGATATACCGCTATGTCAATGCTTGATTTTCTATTCGGGCAGGAAATAGACTTTCTCCTTCCTAGATGGGTATGTAATACCGTCACTTGCTAAAGTAAAACATACATACAAACATAGTATCACGCCCGTAATCCCCGAAGGGGTAGGCAGAGTCAAAGGGACAGCAGGCCCCTTTAACCACATTCAGCCAAAATAAAACTGGGCTGGGCTAAATGGAAAATTGTGAAAAAGTAGTGACAAGTGGCTAGCTTGTCGCCTACACAATCACATACCCAATACCCGATATACCATTAGTCGCCTTTTACGACATGCTAGGCAAGGAACACAGTTGGCACATTATTTTTAAGTCCCAGACCAACACGGGACAATGGGCTGGGTTAGATGGAAAATTGTAAAAAAAAATTTGCAAAAGCAAATTTGCTAAATAAAATTATTAAATAAGTGCACACCAATTTTCAAGCTCTTATTGAGCTTTAAGGGTTACGAGGCGACATATGCTTAGATAAATAGTTTTAAAGTATATAAAAGACTATAAGTTATAGTTAACACTTAATTCTTAATGAAGTTATTAAATAAATGCACACGGATGCTCAAGTTATAATAAGCATTTGCTTTTTTGAGTACCAGAAAAAAATATACTATACTGAAATAGTTATATAAAACATCTTAAATGATTAAAATATAAACGTATTCGTCATTTAATTTTCTATATAAAGTTATTAAATCAATACACACTGTTACCTAAGCTCTTAAGCTCAAGCTTTAATGGTTACCAAACATCAAATATTACAACTAAAATAGGTAAGAAATTTTTCATACCAACATTTATCTCTGGCAGGATTCAAACCCCCGGGTTTTTATTTCATAGAGTCCCGTAACTAGACCAAACGGCTAATCGATGAAAGCTGTATCGATTTTCCCATATAGTAGGGGAGCCAAAGGGTGTCATTTAAGTAAATTCGAGCGCCAGACATTGATACACTGACCCTACATGCCTGTTAATAGCCGGTCCTGTACCGACTAAATATAAATGCTTAGTTCCTTGCCAGTTCTTTTTGGTAGAATCATTTAATTGTATGGCGACGATTTATTAGATTTTTTTAAAGTATTTAAGAATAAAAATATTTTTATTAAGTTATACTGAAATAGATCTAAGAAATATTAGATAACAACATAACATCACGCCTATAAACCCCGAAGGGGTAGGCAGAGTCAAAGGGACAGCAGGCCCAATCAGCCACATTCAGCCAAAAATAAAACTGGGCTGGGTTAGATGGATAATTGTGAAAAATAGTGGCTAGCTCGTCGCCTACACAATCACATACCAGAACCCGATATGCCATTAGTCGCTTTTTACGACATGCTAGGCAAGAAACACAGTTGACACATTATTTTTAAATCCCAGACCAACACGGGACAATGGGCTGGGTAGAATCGAAAATTGCGAAAAAGTAGTGACAAGAGGCTAGCTCGTCGCCTACACAATCACATACCCAAAGCCCCATATACCATTAGTGGCCTTTTACGATATGCTAGGCAAGAAACACAGTTGGAAAATTCTTTTTAAGTCCCTGACCATCACGAGACTAACATTAGATAGAATACCGTGTTCGTCACTCGAACATATTAATAGCGGAATACAAACGCCGGCTTTTGGTTTCATAGTCAGAGTCCCATAACTAGACCAAACGGCCAATCGATGAAAGCTCTATCGATTTTCCTTAAAAGTAGGGAAGCCCAAAGAGCAGAGCAGCTTTTGTGTTCATTCGAGCGCGCCAGACATTCATTCATCAACCCTCCGTGTATCCGAGGGTGAAAGTCTGTTAATTGCCGGTATAGCGTAGGTACCGGAGTAAACGGTCGGATGTTTGGTGTGGAGCGTAAAAATGACGTGCCAATTGAGTTTATTGCTTATCATGTAGTAAAAGGCGACAAATGTTGTACTAAGCGATGGCTTTGTGATTATGTAGGGGACGAGCAAGCCACTTACCGCTACTAGAATTAGAAACAGAAAAATCATGTAGGCTTTACAAAAGCACTTATATATCATCAAAAAAGAAAAAATATATATATATATTATATACATACTGATCCTATCACTAGTATTTTCACAATTTTTATATGTAACCCAGCCAAATTGGAACGGGAGTTTTAAAGGGACCGTGAAACGTGCCAGACTTTCAAAGGGGATTCTAGGGGAATTCTAATTAAGCTTTCTGTTCGATAGCTCACGGTTAGAATGAGCAGGTGTTTGCCGGTGGCGTGGTCCAATTAAATTAGGCATTAGTATTTTGCAGTTCTATTAGCATTCTTAACTGTAATCTTATCTTAATATATATAAATTACGCGTCAAGTTGTTTGTCCGCGATGGACTCCGAAACTACTTAACCGATTTTAATCAAATTTGCACACCGTGTGCAGTTTGATCCAACTTGAAAGATAGGATAGCTTACATCTCAATTTATTTAACCCGATTGACTGTTATAAAGCATACTAGCCTTTGTGAGCTCGCCGTCGTGATTTGTGGTTGTAATAAACTAGCAGCGCCCCGCGGTTTCACCCGCGAAGTTCCCGTTCCCGTGGGAATACAGAGATAGATTATAGCCTATGTTACTCGCTGATAAAGTAGCTTTCCATTGGTGAAAAAAATATTTAAATCGGTTAAATTTTTTCGGAGCCTATTCGACACAAACAAACAAACAATAGAATATATACAATAAATATAATATAAATAAATATCAGACTACATCACATACATTGATCTGACTCCGAGGTAAGTAGCTTAAGCACTTGTGTTACGGAAATCAGAATTAACAGTAGTATTATAAATATATACTTAAATATTCAATATTAACACCCAGACACAGAACAAACACAAGTATTCATCATATACATTAGCTGCCCGTAGAACTGTAAGTGGTGCGGTTTTTCTGTACAAAATCATTAAGACCAAAATTGATTTCCTCTTTATAATATTAGTAGGTATATAGATAATAATAAATTCTCCAGTCTGACACATCCATTCCCTAGTTCCAAACTAAGCTAATAAGCTTGTGCTATGGATATGCGGGGAACGGATAGGCACACTTAAATACGTTTATAAACATCCATGACTCGACTTGGCCAGTAGCGAGAATCGAACCCGCGACCCTTGGGGTCATGGTCAGGGTCCCTGAACATTCGACCAACGGGCCTGTCTACAACAAAAAGGGCTATATCGCGTGTCTTAATTAGTAAATTAAAACTTTAGTCGTGTCAAATAATATGTAAATTTGACGTAATAGATTTACAATATGTATTCAATTTTTTACATTTACATATAACATCACGTCCGTAATCCCCGAAGGGGTAGACGAGGCAGCATGCCTCCTTAACGACATTAAGCAAAAAATAAAACTGAGCTGGGTTATGTACAAGAATTGTTAAAAAAAATTGTGAGAAGATGTGCTCGTCTCCACAATCACACACCCGATATACCATTAGTCGCCTTTAACGACACGCTAAACAAGGAACACTGTTGGCACATTCTTTCTTAGTCCCAGACCAACATGGGACACAACATTAATCATTATTAGCTACATAATTTTCAACGTCTATCCATTCAGTTAGTGTCTATAGGACAAGCATAGCTTAGTTTAGAACCAGTGAAATGGTTAGTCAGTCTGGAGAATTTATTAAATTATCTAGTGCAATCATAACCACCGCCAGCGGTTTTGCAAGCTGAGATTCTACAAACAAAGTTCTAACTCAGTGGATACTCCTTGTGAATTCCTTCACTGAAACGTATTTGTGAATCTTCGCCCCAGGTTACCGGTATTTAATTTTGAACAGCGTCACAGTATTGTTCTGCCAAAGATATTCAACGTTCAATAACATCCGGTATTTGAGGTTAATTAGTACAATCAGGTACGGATTGCTGAGTCCTTTGAAATATTCATCATTTATGTACGTACATAGAACAAACATAGGCAACAAAGTCAAGATAAGAAGAGGCATGCTCCGGTGGGTCGGACATGTGGAAATAATGGATGGCGAAAGATTAATTTACCAGATATACAATGCGAAAGTGGAACGATGTAGGAGCCGCGGAAGGCCCAGGCTCACCTACCACGATCAAATTGGTCATGTGTTAACAGAAGGTCAGAAGGTCAGGAGCCATAAAAATCGTACGGGTTGTATGAAAGGGATTATGAATGTTGAAGAAGCAAGTGAGGTGTGTAAGGAGCGTGCCATATGGCGTTCGGTTCTCTCTACCCCGCTAGGTAAGTGACGTGAAGTTTAGTTAGTTAGTTATATTGTATCCATAGGAAAAAACTAGATACAGGATCTTTATAGTACTATCGGTATGGGGTCTGTGGTTAATTTTGGAAAGGGATCTCTTGCCCAAAATAGTTTGTGAATGCCTGTCCTACAGCATCCAAACGCCTGGCTACTCCAATAAAAAGGCACGACTATGTATTAGACCGTTCATATTAACTCATACCCATGTGACTGATGCTATGAATAGAGGGCTTAACCTCTGACTTTGCTATTGTCTTTCCAATATTTGACTGGCCCGTTGGTCGAGTGGTTAGAGACCCTGGCCACGAAACCAAGGGTTGCGGGTTCGAATCCCGCTAGAGGCAAATGTTTCGAGTGATGAACATGGACATTTGTACTCGAGTCATGGATGTTTATAAATGTATTTAAGTATGTCTACCCGTTCACCTAGTATCCATAGCACAAGCATAAGCGTAGTTTGGAACTAGGGAATTGGTGTGTCAATCTGGATTTTTTTTTTATTTTTTTTTTTATAATAATACTCCCTGAAAAACTAAAGGTAAAAAAGTACATATCCTAAGAAATGTATTAATTAGTTTTGTCATTATTAAACGTACGCATAAATTTAAGACTTTTATTAAATCATGTTTATCTCTGCCTACCCCAAGTTGCGTGAAGTTTAGTTAGTTATGTTCAATAAGAAATACTTTTTCGCGTAGAGTCCCGCAGTGGGGAGCCCGGAATCTGCGCCAACGCCCGAAGAATGACCACCGTGAGGTTTAGTCGGTAGTAGAGTGCTTTCCCCGCCTCTGAGCCCGACACATCCCTCGTAGGCCGAACCTAGGTTTACTTGGACGGTGCGTAAATGCATTCCTTACGTAAAAAAAAAAATAAAATAAAAATGACTTACTACAAAAAAATAGATGTTTATTTAGATAATAAAAATGTTTGGACAAGATAATCTGCTCGCGTGCGCAATGAAGTTTTTAATCATGATATTTTAATGTACCCCATATTAGAGATTAGTAAAACATATTTTAGAAAAAGGCTTTATGTTGAGTTTCTTGCGGCACCTCTTCTCATCAGGCCATTCACGTCGAGGTGTTGTTAGGGAAAGAAAGTGTAATGTGCCATGAATTTGCCACAAATCTACTTGTAATAAAAAATCTTTTCTTTTAAGCACTTGTGTTACGGATATCAGAATCAACAGTGGTATTACAAATATATACTTAAATATTGAATATTAACACCCAGACACAGAACAAACACAAGTATTCAGCATACGAATATTTGTCCTGGGTGGGGATCGAACCCACAACTCTTGGCGCATGGGGCAGGGTCACTACCGAATGCGCCATCGAGCTTGTCAAAATGTTTTATGAATTTGTTACTAGCGGGCCCATCCTGGATTCACACAGGTTTATTTCCTTAACATTTTGGATGAAATATAGCCCATGTTTCTCAGAAATAACGTAACATTCTAATGTTGAAATAATTTTTGCAATCGGTTCAGTAACTTTTAAGATTATTCGTTACAAACATACAAATCTATAAAAAATTGTGTAAAACAAAGTTGCTGCTTCTGTATGTTCGCTTAGATATTGTAAACTACGCATGGGATGTTGATGCAGTTTTCACCAATAGATAGTGTTTCAAGAGGAAGGTTTGTTCAGTTTTATACACGGTACAAAGCCGGGGCGTGTTGCTAGTGTTGAATTAAGTGAAAAATAAGCGGTCAGACTATTTATAAATAGCTAAGTAGCCTACGGGCGCTTTGGCACTAGACAACACTAGGAGGTCACTCGGGGAGCCTGCCTTGAAGGGCAGGTCGACCACCGGAGGTGCTGTTAAGGCTGGGCCAATACTATATACCCATATACCCATGGTACTTCCATTTTGGTGATGAGGAGCGCCGTGGGGTTTAGTGTAATATTCCTTCCATCTTCAGTTCAATTTAAAGATAATTCTAGAAAATGATCTCGGCATTACGATTAGTACCTTTTCGCTTTGGACTTACTCCAATAGGATCTGACATATTTCCCTTTTATGGTATACGGCCGTTGTGTACACACAGGTAGTTAATGCTGAATAATATTCGCAGGCTGCGAATACTCGGTTTTCCCAAATAACCTACTTTACTTGTATTCAAATGAAGGTACGTGACCCTGTATCGCCCATTGCATTAAGATATCATCATCATTCTCCTAGCGTTATGTGCCGTGCTTAGGGTCCGCTTAGTTCATGATCCAGGATTTAGCGAGTCTGGTAATTACATTGAAGATACTGCCGATATGACCTTCGTAACCCTCAGATAGGGGAACCAGACAATTTGGACCATGGTTACACATCCAAAGTTATTGGAAGAACAGGTTTCATCATGAGGTTTTCCCTCACCATAGAGCTATTAGTCAAAGGGGAAGAAAGCCCCTTTAAACACATTCAGTCAAAAATAAAACCGGGCTGGGTCATATGGAAAATTGTTAAAAATGTATTGACAAGTGGCTAGCTGTCGCCTACACAATTACATACCCAAAAACCCGATATACCATTAGTGGCCTTTTACAACATGCTAAGCAAGAAACACAGGTGGCACATTCTTTTTACGTCCCAGACCAACATGGGACAAGGACATGAAATAAGCTCTAAGTACACATCTTAGAGCTCACTTCATTAGAGTCTTGTCAGGATTTCACTGGCGACTGGCATGGCTTACTACGTCCGAGACAGGTCGAGATATCTAACTATAAGTATATACGTGTAGTTACAATAACTTCAATGTGAATCAACGTTAACGTACACAACTGTTATTAATTTACATTTTATAAGTTCTTTTAGCGGGCACTGTTGAAGGCAGTAGCTTCAATGTAATTACCAGACTCGCTAAATTCTGGATCGTGGTCTAAGCGGACCCCGTCTAAGCGCGGGACATAACGCTAGGAAGATGATGAGCGGGCATTGTTAAACTGTTTTTTTATCATCAAGTGATTAGAGACCTGCGAATTATTTTGTGTAAACAATTTGATTTCGGAAGAAACGTTTAGGTAGGTATAGAGGACGACCACCGGGGGGGTTTTAGTGAATAAAAATTTCACATAACCCGTCTTCTCCCCCTTACAAGAAGTCGGGTATCTTCTGAAGATTTCCCCCTCGACAACAAAAAAAAAAAAAAAAAAAGGTATATTGTTTCGTGGCAACGTAGATATTTAATAATTTGCGATTATATATTTGTTACATGCAAGCTACATGTTTGTGGATATACAAAAACTTAATCTATTTCATTATTCAATTGATTACTTAGAAGCAGAAGATTTATTTCTAAAATAATAGCTAAATCTTTCTGCTATATATATTAATTATTGCTACAGAAACAATCTTAAACTTATTGAATATTGTAGAGGGTTAGAACATTATCACGATATTAGCCATTATTAGCGTGAAAACATTAGATGAAAGATTATAAACCATTAATTAGATCTTCACCCTTCAATAGACATTAACTGTGCACTAGGGTTGGAAATTGCGAAATTTATTTTTGTATCTTTAGCACGTCTGCTTCTTTCAAACAAAATAAATGTAACTGTTTAATACATCTTTGGGATTGTGTATTTGCCTTATTGAATAGTCATATAATAATTCTTATAAATAAACATCCGACGACATCACATACATTGATCTGACTCCGAGGTAAGTAGCTTAAGCACTTGTGTTACGGATATCAGAATCGCATATTGACACCCAGACACAGAACAAACACAAGTATTCATCACACGAATGTTTGTCCTGGGTGGGGATCGAACCAAGAACTCTTGGCGCATGGGGCAGGGTCTTCATTACCGAATGCGCCATCGAGCCAGTCATACTTAATTAAATAATAATTATAAATAAAAATAAATCATTCTGTTACATTTTCGCACGACATTTTATAAGTCAAAAGCCTAAATTATAAAAAATTACATCGGCTATATTTTTGTTTTTGAGAACTACCGAAGTCGCTTAAAAATGGATCTGTGCAATAAAAACAGGTGTATTTCTCCTGTTATTTCCAGCCCTACAAATATCTAGTACCCATTTGTTGCATAACTCTACTAATCGATTCGTCAACAGTCGGACCCTTTTTAGGGCATATCATTGCGCGATTCGTTCGCCGAATCGATTGCGAGAGAAAGTGGCTAAAATTCGTCTATGAAATTAGTTCTTTCTCTTACGGCCGCGTTAACGGTTCAGCGGAGCTATCAAAAATAGACTAATCTTCGGAGTTATTCAGTTCAAATATTGTTAGCGAATATTCAAAACTAATCAAGTACCTAGATGTTTCATTGCTGTCCATAGTCTACAATAAAGATTACCTACTTTAATAAGGCCTGGATTGGTATAAATATATAGATTTGAAAAATTCAGAGATACGTGCCCGGGTTTGAACCCGAACACCTTGGTAAAGAGGCGCGTGTCATTACCATAGAGCTACCATCGCTCAACGCTCATTGTAAGTACACTTATCATCATCATTATCATAATATCACACCCATAATCCCCGAAGGGGTAGGCAGAGACAAAGGGGCTTTCTGCCCCTTTAAACACATTCAGCCAAAAATAAAACCAGGCTGTGTCAGATGGAAAATTGTGAAAAAGTAGTCACAAGTGGCTAGCTTGTCGCCTACACAATTACATACCAAAAACCCCGATATACCATTAGTGTGGCCTTTTACGACATGCTAGGCAAGAACCACAGATGGCATATTCTCTTCAAGTCCCAGACCAACATGGGACAGTGGGCTGGGTTGGATATATTAACTGATGGATAAATTATAAAACGAATGACTAGGTACTGTTTTGCAAGTCATCTCATCTCATTAATCATAATACTTAAAGTAAACTTCTAATAAAAAAATATAAATAAAAAATGTGACGTAAATACTATATACAAATCAAAGACATTATAGATTAAAGTTAGAAACTTTATAGTTACGTTTTTCAGCTTTAATGCTTAAAAATATATTAGTTTTTGTCTTAATCAAACAGACAAGTACCTAACAGACAAACAGTTTATTCTACAACTAAAAAACTAAGGTTAGTTAACTTTAGTTAGTTAGTTAAATAACTAACTAAACTAAATCACATTCATTGATTGATTGACTGTGAGGTGTGAGGGAAGTAGCTTAAGCACTTGTGTTACGGATATCACAAACAACAGTGGTATTACAAATATATACTTAAATATTGGATATTAATACCTAGACACAGGACATACACGCATTCGAGTGGTCAGAGACCTTGGCCACGAAACCAAGGGTCGCGGTTTCGAATCCCGCTATAGGGGCAAATATTTCGTGTGATGAACATGGAAATTTGTACTCGAGTCATGGATGTTTATAAACGTATTTAAGTATGTCTATCCGTTCACCTAGTATACATAGCACAAGCTTATAAGCTTAGTTTGGGATTAGGGAATTGGTGTGTCAGTCTGAAGAATTTATTATTATTATTTATTCCTTTATATTTATTGGTAAAGATAAATAAATAAATTAAATATTAATTCTCACCCACTTGAATAAAACAATTTCATTTAAATTGAAAACTTAATAGTCTAGTCCTGCTACTAGCAACATCATTAAAATTAAGTTGTATTTAATTTCACAAACAGAATGTAAGCTCTCCGCCATATTTGAGTTCAGCTCCAGGAAAATTGAATTCACAAATTATGGGGTTGTATTACTGATACCGCAGGCCGCTTTGCACCCTTAAGTTAATTCCGTTGGTTCGTTTATGATTAGGGTTGGGACAACGGTTCGCTAAAAGGGCAAAATTAGAAGTGAGATGCAATATAATTAAGACAGGCCTGCTGGTCGAGTGGTCAGAGACCCTGGCCGCGATACCTAGGGTTGCGGGTTCGAATCCTGCTAGGTGCAAATGTTTCGTGTGATGAACCTGGACGTTTGTACTTGAGTCATGGATGTTTATATATGTATTTAAGTATGTCTGTCAATTTACCTAGTATCAATAATACAACCTTAAAGCTTAGTTTGGAACTGGGGAATTGACGTGCCTAGACAGGCACTTAAATTACAAATAAATAAATTCTCCGGACGCAGAATTTATTTACATACATACATAACATCACGACTATAATCCCCGAAGGGGTAGGCAGAGTCAAAGGGACAGCAGGCCCCTTTAATCACATTCAGCCAAAAATAAAACTGGGCTGGGTTAGATGGAAAATTGTTAAAAAGTAGTAACAAGTAGCTAGCTTGTCGCCTACAGAATCACATGCCCAAAACCCGATTTAGGTACCATTAGTCGCCTTTTACGACATGCTAGACAAGAAACACAGTTGGCACATTATGTTTAAGTCCCATACTAACTCGGGGCAATGGGCTGGGTTAGATAGAAAATTGTTAAAAAGTAGTGACAAAAGGCAGAATTTATTTATTTATTATTTGAAGCGGAATTTGAAATACTACGGTTTCAACTTACTTTTTAATGTATATATATATATATATATATATATATATATATATATACATATGTATTTTTAATGTAGGTATGAGGGTAATAAAAGTGGTTCAGGACATGCATTGTGAAAGTACACTTTATCTAGGATACTTAATCACTCAATCACATGATCAATGATAGTTCACAGTGGTTTGTAATCGCTTTAAAACAGTAAGTGCAAAAGCACTGTAAAAATACCAAACTAACTAACAGTTGATATGTCACTACATTGGTATTTTACACGCTAAATAAAATCTACTCTAGTGGCAAATTCCATTTTGACAGATCATGTGTAAAATATTAATTAATGATAATATTTTTTTTTGTATTCGCATTTTAGGATATGTTTTTAAATTTACACCAAATAAGTTTTAATAATAAGTGAGCGGTGGTAGCTCAATGGTAAGGACACGCGCCTCTTCAAACCCGGGCACGTACCTCTGGATTTTTTAAATCTATGTACGTATTTATACCACTAGCTCGACGGTGAAGGAAAACATCGTGATGAAACCTGCAAATTTAAACAACTTTGGATTTGTAACCATGATCCAAAAATTGTCTGGTTCCCCTATCTTAGGGTTACGAAGGTCAGATCGGCAGTCGGTAATTACCGAACTCGCTAAATCCTGGATCATGGTCTAAGCGGACCCAGTCTAAACACGGGACATAACGCTAGGAAGATAGTGAATATTTAATAATAAGATATTAGGCCTTTGAATGTAATTGGCGTTAGGTTTTATACGACATAAAGGTGACACAAAAGCTTACGAATAGCCTAATAAGCAGTTATCATAGATTAGACAGGCTCGATGGCGCATTCAGTAGTGATCCTGTTCCTGCCCCATGCGCCAAGAGTTGTGGGTTCGATCCTCACTCAAGACACACATTCGGTGTTATTTCCAATATTTAAGTATATATTTGTAATACCACTGTTGATTCTGATATCCGTAACACAAGTGCTTAAGCTACTTAGCTCGGAGTCAGATCAATGTATGTGATGTAGTCGGATATATTCATTTTATGGTCTACGGATATTGCAACAAGAGATATGAATCGAAATTTTAACCCGTCGCCACCCCTGTTCACTCTCACACACAAATATTGGTTTGTTTTAATCTGACCCTTGAGTGTGTCTAGACTGAAAGGAAGCCCCCGCCAGTGTGCGAGTGCAAGGGAATACGACCCTACATCTGAGGGATTTGCGTAAATTTGATGTACAGATATGAATAGAATAGAATAGTTTATTTGGTCTATATCACATAACAAGTAGATACATCATGAAAATATAAAAAATAAACAATTTAGTAATATAGGACCAAAATGGCGCCCACTCAGCATGTGACGAGGTGGCGATAAATCACCAAGACGCTGGTTTTCACCAAGTGACGGGGGAGCGTCAGCGGTCAAGCATACTTAAATATACTTAGTAAAACTAAAACTAAACAAATAAAACGAAATGAGATCTAAAAAAAGAAAAATAATTAATGACAGACTACGATGAGATATTGTGAATATGTGTGTGTGTCTTTGTGTGTAAGTATGAACTTGTAAAGTAAGAGTCCGGTTGCTAAGTAAGTGCTATCTGCTGAACGATCCTATAGTTTCAGCGTTACGATTGGGGGTGGTAGATTGTTCCAACACTTCGTGGCAGCTCAGCGAAAGCTGCCACGAAAAGCAACCGTTCTGATTGTGGACAAAAAAGCCGCGGAGCGATCCTCGCTTTACGTGAAGCGATCCGCAATTCGTTTAAAAGGTATGATGGCTCTTGCTTATTAATACATACATACATAACTTCACGCTCATAATCCCCGAAGAGGTAGGTAGAGTCAAAGAGGCAGCAAGCACCTTTTACAACATTCAGCCAGAAACAAAACAGGGCTGGGTTAGATGGGAAATTTTGAAAAAACGGTGACAATTGGCTAGCCTCACTCAATTACATACCCAAAACCCAATACACCATTAGTCGTTTTTTACGACATGCTAGGCAAGAACCACAGATGGCACAATCTTTTTAAGTCCCAGACCAACATGGGACAATGGGCTGGGTTAGATGGAAAATTGTGAAAAAGTAGTGACAAGTGGCTAGCTCGTCGCCTACACAATCACATACCCAAATCCCCATATACCTACTATTACTCGCCTTTTACGACATGCTAGGCAAGGAACACAGTTGGCATAATGTTTATAAGTCAACCCAATGACAAATTCAGACAAAACCTCAATACTTGAAACTCGGGTCACCCATCCAAGGTTAGACCCAGCTTCCACTGCTTGACTTACTTAGTTCAAACACAAATCCGATAAAGAAAGTGCCCGATAAATTGATTTCTGTTCTGATAAACATGGCAACCATACGAGGCTATACGATACGGTCTAAAGTACTACATATGGCTACTCCTAATATAGGCAACAGAACGACTGGAATCTATGGGCGATCGCGCTATTGTCTTAGCCCGGTATTCGAACCCACTGACCCATTTCACTGCGAATGCAAAACACGTAAACGCTGCGGGGAATCGTTTATTCAGTTCGCGTTGCCTTAGCATAGTGTTGGGTCTTTGAGACCCTAATACTATCTAAACATTGAGCTATTATTACTACGTATAGAGAACCTATGTCAAACAAAAATATTATCACGAAGCATGGACTGAGCGTGTTTCAGCATTTGCAGCGCCATAACTAACAATTGTCGTCTAATTAAGCTATTAAAACACGCAGCGCAAGATCGCTCTTAGAGTACATTTTTCTCGCGACCAAAACGTCGTAAACGCCATGAATTTCATGGCGCTTACGCGTGAACGTAGGCAAGAGACTAAACGAGTTGTTGCCGATCGGCAACAACGCACGGCGCAAATAACTTATTCGCTGCGTCGCTTCCATACGCTAGTAATAATAGTTCAATGTATCTAAAAGTGTTAAGTTGTAAGTTGTAAAACTTAGGTTTAACTAAGCCTGTTCGATGCAGCGACCTCTTAGATTTAGCTTAGACTTGGTAGATAATAGTTTCCTATAAAGTCAAGCACAGTTAACTGTGGAACTCTGGTTTATGATTTAATTTCTCATTTTATAGTCACTCGCGCAAAATCTTTCAAATGTATGAAATACATTTTATATCGCGGTAAAGAACTATTAATAAGAAAACTGTAATTTTTGATATTTTATGTTTCTCTTGAACCTAATCAATTTGTATACAGACTAAAGTTACCTAGGCTACCTACCTGTACCGTTTAAGACTTATTCTATGAAAGAGTTTTTTTTTAAATATATATTTCTGCAACTTGGCGATCTGTGTTGACACATTAAGCCAATCAGTTGGTCTCTATATCTATGAAAGAGTGGTATTTTTATTGCAATCAGTATTTCGTATGAAATAGGATAAAATCTATCTCTCATTTGATGCAAAATACTAGGTAATTAGCTTTCCCGCAAACCTGCTCAGAATAGTTGTTACTAGGAAATTGCTGGGTAATTGATTTTAGGAAATAAATGTAATTATAAAAATTGTAGGAAATTTTCTCTATATAGTTTAATTTTGTAGTACCTTAATGTTTTTATTATATATATAATATCACGCCCATAATCCCCGAAGGGGTAGGCAGCAGGCACCTTTAACCACATTCAGCCAAAAATAAATCTGGGCTGGGTCAGATGAAAAACTGTGAAAAAGTAGTGGCTAGCTTGTCCATTACCATTAGTCGCCTTTTACGAAATGCTAGGCAAGGAATACAGTTGGCACATTTTTTTTTAAGTCCCAGACCAACATGGGACAAATACTTACTTAAATGTTTATATCGAAAAATGAGATCGAAAGGAGATACTGTCACAAAACTGCATTAGGCGTATATTTTTCAATTTGGCGGCGTGAGATGACAACGTTGCAATCAGAAGAGCATATCAAACTGTAAAAATAACAATAAATCATCCATTTTGAAAATTCAAAATCCATTTTAAAAATACATTGGCGTGTATGTGTTTATATAGAGCGGTGGTAGCTCAATGGTAAGGACACGCGCCTCTTAACCGAGAAATCCGGGTTCAAACCCGGGCATTTTTCAAATCTTTGTACATATTTATACCACTAGCTCGACGGTAAGGGAAAACATCGTGATGAAACCTGCAAGTTCAAACAACTTTGAATTTGTAACCATGATCCAAAAATTGTCTGGTTCCCCTATCTTAGGGTTACGAACGTCAGATCGGCAGTCACTTCAATGTAATTACCAGACTCGCTAAATCCTGGATCATGGTCTAAGCGGACCCCGTCTAAGCACGGGACATAACGCTAGGAAGATGATGATGTATGTGTATATATGAGGTAGCGATCTTTGCTCGAAGTAACAAAGCATTGTTTCAGAATGACCACGGCTCACGGTACCATGGTCGCATTTGTCATGTTCCCTGTAAAACGGCTTTTTTGGCCAGGTCAGTTGTATGCATGATACCTAAAATCTATACTTATAATAAATCTGTAGAGAGGTCAATTCTCTACATGAAATATATTTTCAAAATAACTGTCAGGGGGTGATTAGTGATCGATACCGATGCCATAAATGCAATCAGTAAAATGTTTGTCTGTCTGTCTGTCCGTCTGTCTGTATGTTCCTTATAGAAACAAAAACTACTCGACGGATTTTAACGAAACTTGGTACAATTATTCTTCATACTCCTGGGCAGGTTATAGTATACTTTTCATCACGCTACAATCAATAGGAGCAGAGTAGTGAAGGGAAATGTTGGGAAAACGGGAGAAGTTACTCCATTTTTTAAGCATCCGTCGCGTGTGCAGCCTTAATGGTTAAAGTTACATAGAAATCATGTATGACGGAAATAGTCTTTATAATATTAACCATAAACGCGGGTGACACCGCTGGCTCAGCTAGTTATGAATAAAATACTAGGGCTATATGATGTAGTGATAATATTGACTCTTTTAAACATACTTTGCGGAAATATCTTATTAATAAATGCTACTATTCTACTTGATGACAATTCTGATTATGGTTAATAATGTATAAATAATATTAATGAAAATGTTTTTTTTTTATTATATTAATTGATGCATGAATTGTGACATTTAAAATTTTTATGCTATCTTTAGCGAAACATAGTGATAATGAATTACATTGTAACATCAATTTGTACCTATGGTTCACAAATAAAAAATATTGTATTGTATTGTAAAACTCAGAAAACTTTCAAATAACTATGCCTACTCCTCACTTTAATATACAAGTAATAGAAGTTATAAATGTTATATTAATTAATTATGATCGCCGAAGTCGTCTTACATACAAGGGGCTTTGCTTCAAAACGGAGCATGAAATGAAATCATTTACTGACAAGTAATCATGATCCAATTTGTCTGGTCCTCTTGTCTAATTTCTTGTGTACAAGTTGGCACAGCAGTCGCTTCAATGTTCATTACTAAACATGACTAGACTAGACTTGCTAAGGCTTATTAGCTCAAATCGATTACCAATAAAATTTTACTAAGACCAACTTAAAAAAAAAGTTGGTAAATTTCTCTTTTTATGTCTGGCAGATAAAGTACCTAATTTAATTTCGAACTGTTAAGACACTGTAGTTTATAACAAGAAATAAATATTGTAAATAAGCAACTATTTACTTTATAAATATATACCTGCAGAAGTGTTCGAACAACTTTATCTAACAACTAACTAAACTTCATGCCACTTCCCTAGCCGGGTAGGCAGAGAGAACCGAACGCCATATGGCACGATCCTTACACACCTCACTCGCCTCTTCAACATTCATGATCCTTTTCATACAAGCTCTACGGTTTTTATGACTCCTAACATCACCTTCTGTTCATCACCACCTCTAAATTAACATATATCCTACAGGCTACAATCGGTCCAGTATACAAAAGGTTTTTATATGCGATATAAAAAGTGCGCCACACTTTTAGACTCCAAAATTGGTGAGGATATATCATTTGTCCTTCTGCGTGACACTGAAGAGTGACGTCACGAAATAGTTACATAGATATGTCCTTATTCTATATATTAATACGTGAAGCAAAAACTTTGTACCCCTTTTTATGAGAATTACGCGGACGGAGTATGAGATTGGGCACAGTTAAAGTTTATATGGAGAAGGAGTGCAGAAAATATAAAAAAATAATCAAACTAATAATGGTCGAATTTCGATCAGTGGGCGGTTACTAGTAATATTAGAATCGCGAAGAAAAATCGTGTCCTTTAGTTTTTTTTACCGCATAGGCTAAGAGTTCGAACTTTAAAAAAGTAAAAATACTAGGTTGGTGATACTAGTAGAGATTTGACATAGAAATACTTAATGCATACTTCGTGTAGTATGGATAACAAAAAATAGTACATAATTAAAATTCAAATTCAAGAAACCACTTATAAATAGTCAATGTACAAAAAAAAAGTAGTAATTAATCACAATTCATCAAAAATTGCACAATATCTTTTTTTTTTAAATACACAATAACTACTTTTTATAATATTTGCACGACTCAATAACGATTACATAAATCATTTTTG
The DNA here is from genome assembly GCA_951394215.1 of Glyphodes perspectalis. Classification (NCBI taxonomy): domain Eukaryota; kingdom Metazoa; phylum Arthropoda; class Insecta; order Lepidoptera; family Crambidae; genus Glyphodes; species Glyphodes perspectalis. The sequence continues at coordinate 1,069,387 of OX596199.1, forward strand.
TAAACTACAACTGTCTCTACTAAAAAGCCAAGCTTATCGATATTTTATGCCGGCTATCGACAAACACTATCGACAGTCGCCGCCACTGGCGCACCTGCGCGAGCGCACTTGTCGCCGTGCGCGCTCAAGCTGCTCAGTCGACCGCCGACCGACGCGCGCCGCACGCGCCATGCCACCGCACTGTCCGACGCGAGTGTAGTTCATACTGTGATACGTTACGATGGATGTGCTATATATTGCTTGTGTTTTTTCCCTCGTTTATCAAGGTACGTAACTTTTTTGAATAAAAAAAATTAATAAAAAAATATTTAGAATTAAAAATTATGATAAAAAAAATTTTTGACAAAAAAGTTTATCCGTTTTTTTTCAAATTTATCAGTTCAATAAATAAGTAAAGTTATAAAAATAAATTAGAAAATAAATATTGGGAAGAAGATATGTGAAAGTCTAAGCGGTGTAAGCAAACAACACAGTTGTATTTCCCAGTACATCTCGTATCTGGGTCAGTGAAGACGAGGCTTCTTTTTGTCCGAGACGCTACAACAATCGACTCGTACACCCATTTCCTTTGATTTCTACCGTTTTTGTTACCTTTTTGCCGAGAGATATGAAATTAAAATGGCCGTTTTCTTCCCGTTTGATTTGGAAAAAAATGGGAAGGTTTTTTTCATTATTATTCAACTTTTAAACGGGTAATTACTTCATTGTAACAATTCAAAACGAGGAATCATTGCGTGTGGCTTATAATTGGGTTGAAAATAACATTTTAATTTTTTTATCATTTACAAGCGTCTTCTAATCAAGAGCACTTATTTATTGTTAACAAAATGTTATCAAAAACATTTCTCCAAATTTGAAATCAAAACATTAGAACGAGATCTTTTCTCGACAAATGTGTTGATTATATCATATTTGAAAGTAGTTTTTATAGAGGTCCGTGGCATTGAATTGGTTGCAATGTCATAAATTTCTCTTAAACTTTCTCGAGTTTATCAACTTTTATTCAGTGCGATGGAATCTGACGAAATGTGTGATAAATGTGTACAATTGTTGCTAAAAATAAATATGAAACAATCCTATCTGGACTCGTGCAACTATGAAACAAACAGTTACTTTTTAGCACATTTAAAAATAAATAATGATAACAAGAGATTTGTTGTTACAAGTAATTTTCGTCTCGACACTATAACATCGAAGTCGATATGACATGAAATTTTTAACATCGTCTCGCATAAACATAACTGTACTACAATAATTTCTGCTTTGACATCATAAATTTACATTACTGTCAAAGTGGAATATTTCCCTGGGTATTACTGGCAAAAAGTAATATAACAATGGTATAAAATCACATGTGTTAATTTGGTGCAATCTATGTGCTAAATACTTATCGGTAAAATATGATTGTAAGTTCTCTAACTACATAATATCAGGCAGACTGTTTGCTTATCTTTCAGTTGAGTAAAAGTTCATAAGAAAGTTCAATATCTTAGACATGATGCCCTTTTAAAACTTCTAGTCGTTGAGGAAAAAAGAACGAGACTTGAATGAATGATTATTCGAGGAATGTATTGATTCGAGGTACCGACTTTTAGGTCTTAAAAATGTAATGACGGGTTCATTGAACTAGGTCTATGGTGTAACAGGGAGTCCTGAACATTCTGATAACCATCAATATGTAAACGTCCTTTAATTATGGGAACCATACAAATGAAACCTTTCTGGTAGGAGCCGCTGTCTGAGTAAGTAAGTATGTCTATCCGTTCACCTAGTATCCATAGCACAAGCATAAGCTTAGTTTGGGACAAGGGAATTGGTGTGTCGCTCTGAAGAATTTATTATTATTATTAGGCTAGGTTCCCATTTATGCTCGTAACGAGAATGGAAGGGGGCTTATTGGGACAAATACAAATATCAAATCCCTAAAAACCATTATTCTAGGATTTCTCTCCTCTTCTATCCGCAATAAGATAAAAAAAAATATTCCAAACTTTCTGTCATCAACTCTCATACTTCCTCCGGATATGAAATATCAACTGCAATATTTAAATTACAAAATCTAATTCACTAAACAATTTAAAAATTCCTCCCAGTCATGGGCATGTCAATGATATTGCACTGACCCCTGGTCCAAAATATATTGTATTGCCTCCCTGGAGCATTAGCTGCGTACGCCCATGCTCACAGTTAATGCAGTTTGAATCAATAACGACTACATTGCTTTGATCTTAACAATTTATTTTAGCGTTATAGTCTTGGGCATACTAGTTCGCAACTGAGATCGCTCAGTATAGGTCGCCGCTCCTAAACGAACTAGTTCGTTCTTATAGTTCGTTAGTTCGTCGTTTGCTCGTTTTAATACAGTCTACCTTTGACAATCTAGATCGTTCTTTTAGAAATTTAGATCGTCAGTTCACGACTCTGTGGTGAGAACGATATGCTAAGAGATATCTCGATTTAGTTCTGTGAACATGCCACTATGCCTCTGTCTAGTAGTTTATTAAAAGGGAAGATGCAGATATAATATTTTATCAATATTTTATGACTGCAACTACAAACTGTTTCAGTTAATATCAATAAAATACTCAGATAAAATACTTTGTCGTGAACTAGCGAACTATTAACGATCCAAACTGCGAACTAGTTGCGTAGTTCACCTAAAAGAGCGCTCTATCGAACTAGTTCGTTCGCGAACTACACAAGCCTAACCGAAACTCCCACAATTTACCGGTGTATTGAATTTACAAAACGGATACAAAACTGATACTGAGGGCTCCCAGTATCAATTATCTTTTGTATTCGGTCGCCTTTGAGCGGGTTCACCGATGTGAATGTGTTAATTTGTATAGGACAAATGCAGGATCAATAACTATAGTTTCGCTGTGACAAAACAGTTTTACGTGGAAATTCTGCTACCATAACTTGTTTGTACATTACTAATAATGTGATGTTAAATACATTGCCTATTATTCTGGTAAATAAAATCATAGGCAATGTATATCATCACTACTACTACATACAAAAGTATTCAAAGTATATTCATGAGTTATTACAAAAAAACTGCTTTTTTCAATCTTTTACGTTTATAATATTTTTAAGCTAACCTGATGGGTCAAAGACCTGACTTTTTGGAATATTAAATATCTAGTACTCACTCAATTTTTTCCCGTTAGTCCTATTCTTTTAGCTCGAAATGGCAAACTGACTGGAGTGTTGCTATCATCCCCTAGCTTCTTACCACCATATCTCAGATAATTTTATTTTTAGGGAAAGCATAAAGATATCATTTCTGTATAAAATTTGATCTCTTACCGTTAAAAATATGAAAAAGAAAACCTAAATTTCTTTACCACTTTTCGGTGGTATTTTAAACAATACTTTCACAGTTCGTTTTTAAGTCTCTCAAATTAACTTTTATCAGAAATTCAAGTTTTTACCTCAAAATTCTTATTAGACTTATTTTCTTGGACTACCATATATGTTTTCGATAAGATTATGATTTACTAAGAGAAGGTTTAACAAAAAAAAATTTAATATATAATATACCCCAAATGGAGAAAGAAACATATTAAAATATATCTTTAAGGACTTAAAATGTTTAACTAATAGGCTAGAAGACAAAAAAAAATCTGTTTAGTCCGCCAGTTACATTACAAAAAAATTTGAACACGTACATTTTTTTTATTACTCCAACAAATATTGACGACGATACAATGCATTCAAGTTGCGCGTGACGTCACGCTTTCGTACATTTTTACAAAATAGTGACGTCACAAGCCCTCACTCAAAAACTTTAATGCTCTATAACTTTGTGTTTTTTTGTTCATTTGATAAAGCGAAAAATATGTGTCTAGTATTTTTGTACAATCTAACTGACGGACTAAATAGAAATATAGTTTTTTAATGCAGTCATAATCCATATTCTGTTCCTACTGTATATTGAACACTGGGTACAATTTATTTATCAGTAGGATATTTTACTATAGCATCATACCTGAAAAATTGTGTTGAATAAATTCAACTTAATATTAAAATACCGAATATCGTGTTATGAAAATGTCGTTTTACCTTTTAATTGAATTATTTTGCTCAAAAAACTTTATTTTTATTTTAATTTTGTGCCTATCTACGTATATTGTGGAAATCATTTCAAAAATGTGTAAAATGCCCTATTGCATTGTCAGGAAACTGTACATTACATGTAAAACTACTAAGGTATTTTTGTGATTTGTGATCTCTTTTAGCCTCGATACCTTTAAGTAATAATTACTTTATTGTGCATGGAAAGCATGGTTATAAACGATCTTCATCTTCCTAGCGTTATGTCTTGTGCTTAGACCATGATCCAGGATTAACGAGTCTGGTTATTACGTAAACAATCTTACAGTTATTAATTACAGTATCATTTGAACCTGCCTTTTCAGGCGTATGCAGACACATGATTTTTTTTAAAGAAAAAAAAATATGTTAAATTTATAGAGATGGAGCATTTTATATTTTTGACGGTGGACAAAAAATCACTTGACACTATCGATCGCCATTAAAACAGTTGAGGACTTATTGTATTAGTCCACGATAAAATATAAAGGTAATTGGTACAAGTTATCGTAATGAAACAGCTGGTTTAATGAGAATAACAAAAACTCTTGTTCAGTGGGCCGTGAAGGCACGCGCCACATGAGTAATTATTTAAAACAAGCTCACTTTAATAGTATTTTAATTTAATAATTTATCTGCTTTAACTTAATCGTGCATGACTTAATGTCAAGTTTTATTTAACAACAAACAAATATAGCATCACGCCCATAGTCCCCGAAGGGGTAGGCAGAGTAAAAAGGGCAGCAGGCCCCTTTAACCACGTTAAACCAAAAACAAAACTGGGCTGGGTTAGATGGAAAATTGAGAAAAAGTAGTGACAAGTGGCTAGCTCGTCGCCTACACAATCACATACCCAAAACCCTATATACCATTAATCGCCCTTTACGGTAGGTTTCTAAAGAAGAAATATTTAAAACGGTTTTATATAAGTGTAAACGACATTTTTACAGCTAGGTTACGATGTTGTATAGACTTTAATACTAATGATTTTTTAATATCATTAATCATTTAAAGTAAAATTCACTGTTCTCGTATATTTTGGTTATTAATTGTTTGTTCTGTAATTTTAAAATGACAATCATGTAGTGCAAATTACATTTGACTGTGTAGGACTATAAAGTATCTACATCTTTGATAAAAAATTTTTAGTTATTAAATTAGGATTGCTTGCAGTTACACCTGAATAAATATAAAAAATTAAGTTGTATTTTCATATCACGTATATTTGAGTGTATAAACATTTTATAAATAATAATAATGTCCTCGTAACCGATATCGGTCACGGCGGCCAATCTCAACAAGGATTAGCCAACTGCGCAGGAGATATTATAGTGCACAAGTGTGTGCGCAAACACAGGTGCACTCTCTGTTCCTTCACTCTCATAGTCCGGTGAGACGGCAATTCGACATGACCGGAGTGAGGTCAGGCGCAGGACCAACGGCTTAAGGTGCTTTCCGAGGCACGGGGGTGATTAAACCGCCAACTTCCTGACTCCGGGCTGTTACTGAGTAATTTCAGTATTGAAATACCCAGCCACAAATTTTTGGCCCGACCCGGGATTTGAACCCGGGACCTCTTGGTCCTTAGGCGGCGCATGGTACCACTAGACCAACGAGGCAGTCAATATATTTAATATATTTTATAAATAATACATCAAATATATATGAAACTGGTACAAACAAATATTTAAAATATAATAAAATATAAGTAGTATGAGCGTTCTGCAGTCGAGATAATATTTACAATCCAATATGTATTGTGCAACGCAAATGAAGCTCTACGGTCCCCCTCAATCGGAAGTGGGCTTGAGATCGACTTCCGGCCACGTCACCAACATGGCGTCCGTGTTAGGCAGTTAGTTTCGCCCAGGTGGTCTCAAAGGCCGTTTCAAAATTATTTTTACTGTAATAAGAGGGTTAGGATATATTATTATGAAGTACTTATGATCGTATGTTGAAAGACATTACTAACCAAATTGAATATACCCGAGGAAATTAGACCATAATTAGTTTATACATACATACAACACGCCAATAATCCCCAAAGGGGTAGGCAGCCTCCACCTGTATCCATTTGCAGGAAGTCTAAATTTTAACCATCATCCATTCTAATAAAGTTATGATCCATTCTAATAAAGTTATGACTTATACGCGCCCTAACATAAATTTCCCCTTTTACTTATATTCATCTTCTTGGAAAAAAAAGGGGTAGGCAGAGTCAAAAGGGCAGCAAGCCCCTTCAACAACATTCAGCCAAAAATAAAACCGGGGTGGGCTTGGTGGAAAATTGTGAAAAAGTGGCTAGCTTGGCGCCTACACAATCAACTCAAAATCCATATACCATTAGTCGCCTTTTACGACATGCTAGGCAAGAAACACAGTTGGCACATTCTTTTTAAATCCCAGACCAACATGCAACACAATTAGTTTATTCTTTTTATTAATGTATTGTATATATTTATTAAAATATTAACTCAGCTGTTACTCAGCTTGACTTAAGAGTCAACAGACAGACATGCGCATCCACATTTAGAGCATTGTTGGAAACATTTAACACGGAGCACTTATCCCATGGAATTCCCTTCGCATTTGAAATCCCCATAAAGCGTGACACACGCATTTCTACTAAACTTTTATCTGTGTCCAAAGATATTCGTTATGTTTTAAAAAATCTAAAGTTCAACAAAAAATTTTACCTTTGTTAATTTTTACATTAGGGTTGTCAAAGATTATTTCGTCAATTCGGCAATAGTTTAGTTATAACGTGTAGATATGAGTATCAGACAAATTCACCTTCGCAGTAAATATATAAATTATGAATAAATAAATATAAATATCACATACATTGATCGGACTCTAAGGTATGTAGCTTAAGCACTTGTGTTACGGATATCAGAAACTACAGTGGTATTACAAATATATACTTAATTATTGGATATTTCCACCCAGACACAGAACAAACACAAGTATTCATCATACGGATATTTGTACTGGGTGGGGATCGAACTCACAACTCTTGGCGCATATGGTAGGGTCACTACCAAATGCGCCATTAAGCCAGTCGTAGTTGCAATATTAGTAAGGATTACGCCCTGTTAACACAAAAATCTCAAAAAGCTATAAAGAAAGCCTTATATATAAAAATTATAAACAAATGTTGTCAAACTCAACTCACGCGGAATTTAATAAATTTTATTTTCCTTGCGCAGTGCCCCAAATATTTACCCAACATTATAGTGGCCTTTAATGCTACCTTATACTGTTTTTATCTGTTTGCTCTGGGTATTCCAAAAATCTTTAAAATTGTTTTTTTTTTACATAAATACAGTAAAACATTTTTATGCTTTTAGTAATAATCTGTTGTTTTGTACAGATACTTAAATAAAAAAAAATATCTACCTATTGATTTGCCTGCCAACCCTAAACACAAGGCCTTAGTCCGATTATTATGTGTCCGTCCGTCTGTGGAATGCGTTTTTATAGATACGCGGTGAGGTGTTTACCCGGATGCCTTCCTGATGGGCGGAAAAAAAAAGATAGAACGCACGACCGCGAGAGGTAGATAAAGGGACTATAATGTTCAAAGCTCCTAGTTTAAGGACCCCACATATATTGGACCCTTCTTCAATAATGACTGGCTCGATAGCGCATTCTTATGAACTCACAACTTGGTGTTGTGAGTTCGATCCCAACCCGGGATAAACATTCGTATAAATATTTTGTACACTTGTATCAGTCCTGTCTAATATTGAAGTATATCTTTTTTGACTGGCTCGATGGCGCATTCGGTAGTGACCCTGCCCCATGCGCCAAGAGTCGTGGGTTCGATCCCCACCCAGGACAAATATTCGTATGATGAATACTTGTGTTTGTTCTGTGTCTGGGTGTTAATATCCAATATTTAAGTATATATTTGTAATACCACTGTTGATTCTGATATCTGTAACACAAGTGCTTAAGCTACTTACCTCGGAGTCAGATCAATGTATGTGATGTAGTCGGATATATATCTATATTTGTAATACCACTTTTGAAGATGATATCCGTACGGATGGCTACTAGGCTCACCTACCACGACAAGATTGGTCGTGAATTGACAGAAGGTTATGTTAGGAGTCATAAAAACCGTAGAACTTTTATGAAAAGGATCATGAATGTTGAAGAGGCGAGGGAGGTGTGTAAGAGTCGTGCCATATGGCGGCGCGTATATCTCTGCACGGATCGGTAAAGCCGCTGCCGCTTTTGGTGGTCTGAGCCAACGAGTCTGGAAATCGCACGACCTAAAGCTTCACACAAAACTGGCTGTTTATAGAGCAATAATATTACCTTTGTTGCTCTATGCCTCGGAAACTTGGTGTCTGTACAGGAAAAACATCAAACGTCTTGATATTTTCCACCTTAAATGTCTCCGAGCAATTCTCCGGCTGAAGTGGCAGGACCGTGTGCCAAACTCGGAGGTTCTACGCCGAACCAACCTTACAGGAATGGAGTGCCTTCTAATGAAAGGCCAACTTCGCTGGTGCGGACACGTTGTGCGCATGGAGCATACCAGGTTGCCAAAACGAATATTTTACTCTGAGCTTAGTTTAGGTAAACGCAAACCGGGTGGGCAGTACCTGCGTTACAAAGACGTGTTGAAGCGCCACCTGACTGCTGCCAACATACAGTGTGACTCGTGGGAGAGGCTAGCCACACAGAGGATTGAATGGCGAACTGCTGTCAAGTCGGGTTTGGAAGATTATGAGCGAGGCCGGCTCGAAGATCTCGACGCCAAACGCCAAATCCGCAAGACTCGGCCTAAGCCCTCCTATGAGTACACGTACAATGAATCTGGGACTCTCTACTGTGCCTCTTGCAACCGGACTTTTAAAACCAAGTTTGGCTTTGCAAGTCACGCTCGCGCCCATGCAAGAGCCCAGGCTAACACCAGCTAAGGGTGTCGCCGTCGACGGATACGTCTGGGAGGACATCATCATCATATCCGTAACACAAGTGCTTAAGCTCGTGCCAAGGATGTGAAACATCACCAGACAACAGTCTGGTATTTATTTATTATACCAAATACAATGAAGCTCTTCTATAACTTAATTGATTACTTATCTGAACGGTGGTGGAAGCTCAACAGTGAGGAAGTGGGACAATATGAAAGAGGTGTCAGTTTTTTTTGGGCTACTTATAAACCCTTTTTTTAGCACAGTTGTAGAGGAACTAAGCTGTCGCAAAATATTTTTCTATTAGTAATAGCAGTAGAATCATCATACAGGTGCCACCTTGGGGGACTGGTCCCTTCTGGTTTGGTTAATTTATGCTTAAATTTTGTAAACAACGTTATTTTATATTTTGGTGTCTGACAAACCGACTTCACGACATGGTTCAAATGCAAATATGATCTATACACCCCTGTAAAATATGTTGTTGAAAAGAGTAACTACCGAGTTTCTTGCCGGTTTCTTCTCGGTAGAAGCAACATTCCGAACCGGTGGTAGATTCATATTATTAGTTGATTTTCCTGTTGAATTGACGATTTATAAGTGTTTGTTTCAAACCTATATAAATAAAGAGTATTTTGACTTTTGATACCTACATAAGTACAAAAAAAAATCTAAGTGTTCATGCTTAAAATAGTCACTATTTTCCATTTTAGTTTTCTTTGACTTTTGATACCTACATAAGTACAAAAAAAAATTCTAAGTGTTCATGCTTAAAATAGTCACTATTTTCCATTTTACCCGAATCATTTTTATTTAGCTTAAACGTGGTTCAAAAATGTTATTTTTCCTTGAACAAAAAATTTTGTGTTTCCAAGTTTAAAATCACTTATCTATTTCCGTTAATAACTTGTTTTATTATAATAGGTTTAAGAATCTTGTTCCTCCTCGAACTCTGTTTGCACTTCAAATAGTTTCGATAACGCGCGATAGTTTGTATGCAGTATTAGGGCATGGGGTAGTGTTGCCGAAAAATCGATAGATTTGCAATCGATAGTTAAACGCTAAAATTATATATACGATATACGATTGATAGGACTATTAATAGAATCGGTAATTTTGATCGCTGCCAACTAATTAACTATCGATAATATAGATAGAATCGATAGATTTGGACTGTCGATAGTTATTCGGTATTGAAGAGCAATACTATCGATAGTTCATTGGTTGACAGCGATCGAAACTATGGATGTTATTGATAGTATTGCTGTTCACCGATAGCATTGCATCGATGGACTTTCGACACTATCGATTAACTATCGATAGATAATCGATATTGGCCTATCGAGCGGTAACACTAGATGGGGCATTAATCGGATTCACTGGCCATACCTTTTGAATATCACAAGTTCGGGAATACGCGAAAGCCCTCTCCTGCAAGCTAGTATGCTAACACAATATATTTTAGACTATTAGGGCAATGTTTCTCGTATCCCCCTGAACTCGGTGGGAAGTTACAAATTGCCCAAATTCAGTTTTAATACTTCTATGCCAAGACCTTGTTACAGGAATGTTGTCAAAACTTTGATATGATTTCATGGAGCATTTAACTAATAGAGTAACAATTTCATGCCAAAAAAACGTTATATTTAGGCACGTATGGTGTTTTATAGTTCGGTTCTTTTTGAACTATAACAGAATAATAAAGAAACGTTGGTCCGGGACTTAAAAAAAAAGTTCTAGCTGTATTTATTTATTTATTTATTGATATACCAACAGTGTACAAATTAAAGCATTAAAAGTAGACATTTCCAGGACAAATTCTAAAATGTACCCCTATTAAAGGTATATACGACATTCACTATATCATTGACATAATACAAGTACTAAAATATTAATAATACTAATAAAACACTACAACACTAGTAATTACGCAAGAAGTCTCAGTACCTTATCTCTAAAGGATGATAAATTATCAAAGTATACATCCAGATCATAGTCAAGTATATTTCTTGCCTAGCATATCGTAAAAGGCGACTAAGGGTGTATCGGGTTGGCTATGTGATTGTATTTGTCACTTGTCACTACTTTTACACAATTAAATAAATAAATGAATTCTCCAGACTGACTCCCTAGTACCAAACTAAGCTTTTGCTTGTGCAATGGAAACTAGGTGAATAGATAGACATACTTAAATACGTTTATAAACATCCATGATTCGAGTACAAATGTCCATGTCAATCACACGAAACATTGCCCCTAGCGGGATTCGAACACGCGACCCTTGGTTTTATGGACAGGGTCTCTAACCACTCGAACAACGGGCCAATTGTAAATCTAACCCGGCCCAGTCTTATTTTTGGCTAAATGCGGTTAAAGGGGCTTGCTGCCTTTGTCTGCCTGCCTCTTCGTGGATTATAGGCGTGATGTTAAGTATGTATGTACAATCTCTGGATTATTTAGAAAATAATTCTAAGTAACTTTTTAGTTTAGGAAAACTTTTAGGCAGCAAAATCTTAAGCCAAAAGGCCCAGCTCGCCATACACAATGCGGTGCTGATTCCTACGCTAACATATGGAAGCGAGAGTTGGGTATGGCAGAAACACCATGAAAATAGAATAAACGCGGTCGAGATGCGTGCGCTGCGGAAAATCTGCGGTGTATCGCTCACAGACTGCGTTCGGAATGATGATGTAAGAAAGAGAGTTGGTCTGAAGGACAGCGTCGGAGTCAAGGTAAGAAGAGGCATGCTCCGGTGGTTCGGACATGTGGAAAGAATGTAGAGCTTGTATGAAAAGGATTATGAATGTTGAAGAGGCGAGTGAGGTGTGTAAGGATCGTGCCATATGGCGTTCGGTTCTCTCTGCCTACCCCGCTAGGGAAGTGGCGTGAAGTTTAGTTTGTTAGTTAGAATTCTAAGTAATCCCATACGGAGGACCAGACTAAGTTCATAATAATATAATTTCACTTTCTTCGTTCAGTATGTCTTCATGCTTCGCATGTTTCAAAGTTATAGCTAAGTGAACACTTCATAAGGGGACTTATCTATTAATGTTGCATCAATTATTATTATCAACACCTCATCGAAGGATGCGGCGTTCATCAGGGTTGCCAACAAAATATTAGTATAAATATCAATTTGAATACCCTTACAATTTTCCTTAATAGTTACTTTGAATAACACATTTGTAAGATATATATATTTGTTCTGATTATGAATAACGAATGAACAGTAGGATAAATATGAACGTCATCAAAGTTGATAGTCCGCATGGACGAAGATCTTGGATTTAGCAAGTCAGTCTGCGAGGTAGACTATAATGCAGCCAAGGTACAAAAACTATATGAAAGTCGTTTATAGGTTGAGTTAAATCTAAATATTTATGTGTCTATTTATATTTATATGTAATTTTGCGTACGTGGACACACACTCACACACACACGAACTAACATTTTATGTGTAATAATAATAAATAATATAAATAATAATAATAAATAATAAAGTGTAATACACACAAAAATCTTCAGCTTCATCATCATCTCATATGCATAAGAAGTCGCAAGCAAAAAGTTGTTAAATAGAAACTATTAAAATTATCGGTTTTCATCATTATCGCCAGCCCTAACGCGACCCATATACAGGGTGTAGCAACATCCCTTAGAAATCAAACGCTACAAACAGGCGATGAAGAAACCGATGAGTAGATAACAATAATTGCCTTGCTTCGGTTCGGCTGAGCCCAAGGTCTGCGCTGAGGAAGCGGGCTCTGGCACACAAGGCTCTCTGACATACTAGCCAGCCATACAAAATGGATGGAATGAAATGGACACTAATACAAAGTCTGACATACCAGTCATTCTGACATACTTGCCGGTCATACAAAATGGATGGAATGTAATGGAATATAATCTAATACAACGTCTGACATATAAGACTTTCTAGCATACTTGCTTAAGCGCCAGAAAATGGTTCAGATCGCAGTATGAGATGTTGACGGATAATCATATATTTAGTAGACTTAATCAATATAGAATATTCAATTCTATACCATTCAAGATAGTCTTGAAGGCGTGAGATCACGAATAAAGTAGTTAAGATTAATACGGATAGTGTTAGCGACAAAGCGCTTTGGAGCCGTGGTAGCTCAATGGTAAGGACACGCGCCTCTTAACCGAGGAGTGCGGATTCAAACCCGGGCATGTACCTCTAGATTTTTCAAATCTATGTACATATTTATACCACTAGCTCGACGGTGAGGGAAAACATCGCGATGAAACCTGCAAATTCAAACAACTTTGAATTTGTAACCATGATCCAAAAATTGTCTGGTTCCCCTATCTTTGTGTTACGAAGGTCAGATTGGCAGTCGCTTTAATGTAATTACCAGACTCGCTAAATCTTGAACTCTAACTCGCTAAAGAGCCTTGTAAACACACACTAAGCCGCTTCTCCAAATAGCGCGACATTGCGTAAGGCAATAATTATCCCACAAAAGGGATGATATCATGCAAAAATCCACAGATACCGTAGTACGCGAAGAATGGCGATTAGACTCCGCAGTAACGGGGTAAACCTGGTCGGAATGCTTCAGAATGTGTGATGATAACCCAGATCCAACTGGTTTTTGTGCCGCAGCCGGTCCAGTAAACGGCTATAAAAATAACTGTGAACACAATAAAATATTCTAAGATGACTGCACCACGCCTTATGTCAATCTAATGGCTCGTAACTGTTTCGAACGGGCACCTAGTAGGTTCGTTTCAAATTAATATTATGGATCATTAAAATTAATTTCAATTAATTTGACACACCAAGATTTTAATATTGATTTTCTGAGATGGAATTTAGTCTGCCGTATTTAAATTAAGTATGAATGGTATTGTCTGTTTAGATTTTCTACTTTATAAAATCAGTCGAATTGAGAACCTCCTCCTTTTTTTTGAAGTCGGTTAAAAATGCTATCAATTGCTGGCTTTGCGATTATTCGCGTAAACTTAAGGTAAGCCAAACAGGAAATTAATTAGATCTTATCCCGCGCCATTAGTTAATTGCGATACCTCTGCTTCTTTAAATCCACGTACAAATTATGCCTCTACTAAGCTTGGCAGTAAGGTCAAGCATCCTGAGAAGATTTGCCTATATAAGTCATCATCTTCCTAGCGTTATGTCCCGTGCTTAGAAGGGGTCCGCTTAGACCATGATCCAGGATTTAGCGAGTCTGGTAATTACATTGAAGCGACTGTCGATCTGACCTTCGTAACCCTAAGATAGGGGAACCAGACAATTTTTGGATCATGGTTTCAAATCCAAAGTGGTTTGAATTTGCAGGTTTCATCACGATGTTTTCCCTTACCGCCGAGCTAGTGGTATAAATACGTACATAGATTTGAAAAATCCAGAGGCACGTGCCCGGGTTTGAACCCGCAATCCTCGGTTAAGAGGCGCGTGTCCTTACCATTGAGCTACCACCGCTCCATTTGCCTATTTAAGTAACCTTATATTATGTTACATTCCAGCTTCGCTTCAATGTCTAGACTGGCTGGTAAGATCATGGCCCTAGCAGATTATGACTGGCCTGTTGGTCGAGTGGTCGGAGACCCTGGCCACGAAACCAACAGTCACGGTTTCGAATCCCGCTAGGGGCAAATTTTTCGTGTTTTGATCATGGACATTTATACTTGAGTCATGAATGTTTATAAACGTATTTAAATAAGCTTAGTTTAGAACTAGGGAATTGGTGTGTCCATGAATAGAGTACGTCCATGTTCATCACGCGAAGCATTTGCCTCTAGCGGGATTCGAAACCGCGACCCTTGGTTTCGTGGCCAGGGTCTCTGACCACTTGATCAATAGGCCAGTCATAACCTGCTAGGGCCATCTTGTTGTACTCGAGTCATGGATGTTTAAAAACATATTTAAGTATGTCTATCCGTGCGTCTAATATCCAAAGTACAAGCATAAGCTTAGTCTGGACAATCTGGACAATTATGCCTAGCATGTCTCAAAAGGCTACTAATTAATAGTGTGCTGAGTTTGTGATTGTATAGTCAACGATAATCTAGCCTAACTAAATTCTTAAATGTAGGTTCCTCAATGTAGGCTAACTAAATTATGTTTAAGCTAAATCAGCTGAGCTCCTAGGACTGGGTCTACCCCTTAGGGGATAGAATATATGACATACCACCTGTTGGAGCATGAACGCACAGTTTCACATAAAACCGTGTCGTATTACAAAATCACGAATAACTTCTAATTAGCATCGGTGGGCGAATCAAAAGTCACTTTCACCTGTGCGTACGCGCCGTTTTTACTTTTACTTGTCGTGAGCACTGCCTTACGGAGCCGCAGACGATACCATACTCAAATTAACAATTAACAAAAGCGGTTCTCATAGAAAACGGTTTTGTCTCAAAGCAAGACTTATAATATAAAAAAAATATATTGTATTGAAAATGCCTTAGCTCTCCAGAAAGTCCGCATTCTCCTTAAAGTATTTCAGGGTTCATCGCTGAATGATATCCGTCCGTGCACGCCCAGCCTGTGGTACTCAAACAGTCTATCAGCGGTCATTGACCCGCTAAGTTGATCCTCACAATGATTGTACTTACGACACTTATAGCTTTAGAGTTTTGCTTCAACACACAATAGTAAATCCTAATTAATTTGTCAGTACAAAAGCGTTTTGTTAAACTCTTTCAAGCCGAAATGGCAGTTTCAATTTCAAAGACACTTAAAGGAATTGATGTTAGAATATCTAGTTAACTGGCTCGATGGCTCAGCGAATAGGCTAGTTGACTAAAATATTTTTTTAGTCCGCTAGTCAGATTATCAAAAAATATTGAGTTCGTATTTTTTGCTTTATTTATCAAATGCTCGGAAAATAACAAAGATACAGCGCTTCAAAGATCTGGAGTGGGGCGCTTTTACATCACTTGTTACTAAAATTCAACAGAACAAGTGACGTCACGCGCACCTTTAACGCGCTGTATCTTCGTAATTTTTGGTTTGCTGAACAAAAGAAAAAATACGTAAGCAATATTTTTTTGTAATCTCTATAATGGACTAATTATTTTTTTTGAGTCAACTTGCCTATTTAAAATGGACGACAATAAGAAAATAAATATCAGTTATATTCTTAAATGACTTTTCAAGCCGAAATGGCAGTTTCAATTTCAAAGACACTTAAAGGAATTGATGTTAGAATATCTAGTTGACTGGCTCGATGGCTCAGCGAATTTAAAATGGACGACAATAGATAATAAATATCAGTTATATTCTCAAATGACTTTATTAAAAAAGTTTTGATTGTTTCAAAATTAAGCAATTACGGAAAGAAGTGGAAACCACTTTTACTCCATTACTCATTTACACAAGCTCGATGGCGCATTCGGTAGTGACACTGCCCCATGCGTCAAGAGTTGTGGGTTCGATCCCCACCCAGGACAAAGATTCGTATGATGAATATTTGTTCGTTCTGTGTCTGGTGTTTATATTGAATATTTAGGTATATATTTTGTTGTACCTACTGATGATTCTGATATCCGTAACACAAGTGCTTAAGCTACTTACCACGGAGTCAGATCAATGTATGTAATGTGGTCTGAAATAAAAAAATAAGAAAAAAATTGTATTGAATAGGCTCCGACACTACTGGACCGATTAATAAAAATATTTTACCAATGAAAAGCTACCTATCAGCAAGTAACGTAGGCAAAATTAATTAGGAATCCTATGGTTGCCTGAAACTCTAAAAGAATGTACCAAGTGTGTTTTGGTCAGCATATGGTAAAAGGCGACAAATGGTTTATTGAGTATTGAGTTTACGATCAGGTAGACGACAAGCTAGTCACAATTTTTTCGCAATAAACGACCTCATACTATTATATTATATACTAGCAGCGCCCCGCGGTTTTATCCGCGTAGTTCCCGTTCCCGTGGGAATACGCAGATAAAATATAGACTATGTTACTTGCTGATAAAGTAACTTTCTAAGTAAGTAAGTAAGTAGTTTTGGAGCCATTTTGATACAAACCAACAAAGAACCAATCAAATCATTCCTCTTTATAATATTAGTAAGTATACTTAGATAAAATATATAGACTAAAATATGGCAAACTCAACATTTTAAAAATACGCATTTATAATCGCACTACAATATATTAAAAAAAAAAAAAAAACAAGCCCTTAGAAACCCTCTTTAAGCTAGCCCCTTCTCCTCGCCTTTCCAAATTCCTATGACTTTAAGTGCTCCATAATAATTAAAATAACATTTTCCATAAAAGCCCGCCATCTTGCCGCCTATCTGTTTAAAACGTTTTACTATTATCTATTGTAAAAAGGTTCTAAATCTGTCTCTAATGCCTTTGATGCTTTTGGAACGAATTTTATAGTCCTTAGTGAGTACCCACCAATTTGGAGCTTGTGCAATGCTAAGCATACGTAGAAATATCATAAGGAGAGTATTTGTTAAAATAAATATCAATCGATTGTTGAAATGTCCCCTTTTTTATATAAAATCGCAGCTGGACGTCAATCAAGCTCAATAATAAAAATCTGATATTTTCTTCCATTAACATAATTTATGTTTGAATTGACAATTTTATTTAAATCTATAATACTAATATCATAAAGATGAAATATTTGTATGTTTGTATCGAATAAACTCAAAAACTTCCAAAATTCTTTCACCATTAGGATTCTACGTTATTCTCTTAGTAATATAAGCTCTATTATATTGATGACTAAAAAAAGGCTTAAAAAAATAACCTAAGCCGGGATGAGCCGCCGATGAAAAATACCAGTGAGTAAAAAAAAATCAGTCTATTTCTAAGTCGTCTCGGTAATGCGGTAGTGAGATCATCGCAGCTCACGACGATATCGCAATGCGCAGCATACATCGCCGGGTGAGTTGCGTAGCGCAGGCCCCCGCGGTTACTAACAGCGAATTGGATACGTAACGGTGCGGGAATGTCGGCCGCTATGTGAGCGGAATGCGGGTTTGCGATTGACTGCGTGCGCGCAGAACGCGTAGTACCGCTGTTTTAGTGGAATTAATGCAATTCGTGTAAGGTTTCCTTTGCGAGGTGTAGGTAGTGCATTGGTAGATTTTTGGTGTAATGGCTCCGATGCATCGAAGTCATTTCTACAAAAAAAAAGAATTTGTAAAAAAACAAAGACTTCACACTGTCTTACTACAGCGTGAAGCCAATCTTATGCATGTGTGAGTATAAGAATCACGGTTACTAGACAACGTAAATTTGGAGCGCTTTTTGGCAAGTTGCAGCTCCGCAGATGCCTCGATGTGTAGCTAGTGGCGCGGAGTCCTTCTTTTTTTACTAATCCATGATTTAAAATTGAATTTTAGAAATATATAGTATCCTATTCAAATAAACATTAATAACAAAGACTTGGTAATGTGCCCCGAATGGCAGCGGAATCCGAACTGATCCTAAACCTTTTGGGTGAAATGTGGTGTAAGTAACTTTACGCTCTTTGATCTCTACCTACTTTTAAATTAAGGGCCTGATGGTAGTTATATATGTATATATATTACATTGACAAAACTGATTACAGTATGAGCAGTATACCAAACTTTTACACATCGACGTAAACTAATATAAAGTATTTAATCTTACCATTATAAAAACTATTACACAATTAAAAACAACAATTTCTTCAAAGCGCTTAATCAAACTACATATAAAACTTCTTCTTACTTTTAGCTAACTAGTGTTACTATACTCTGTGAATATTTTATCGTAATGAAAAAAAAAAAAAAAAATCAGTCGAATTGAGAACCTCCTCCTTTTTTTTGAAATCGGTTAAAAAAGCGAGTGAGGTGTGTATGGATCATGCTATATGACGTTCGGTCCTCTCTGCCTACCCCACTAGGGAGGTGGCGTGAAGTTTAGTTAGTTAGTTATTTTATCGTCATGCGATTACCTACACTAATATTATAAAGACGAAAGATTTAATTAATGTTTGTTTGTTTGCATTGAATAGGCCCCCAAATTACTGGACCGATTTGAGAAATTCTTCATATTTTATCCCCATACTTCCACGGGGACGGCAACTACGCAGGTGCAACCGCGAGGCGCCGCTAGTTTATAATTCAATGCCATTCAGAAGTCATAACCTAAATATACAAGTAAGTAGAAATCCACTCTAGCACTAGTTAAAGGCTTAAACACGGGTGTACATGTAATAAAAACGTAAACGTTTGCATTATTTGCATAAATACCAGTCGTAATATTAAGGTCATAAGGTCGCAACTCAAAGAACAGGTTCCGAGGGTCCCGAGGCACTTGGCCTACTGCACTTGCACCTCACCTAGTTACGACGAAGAAAGTCCATGCACTCTCCAGTACGCGGCGACAGTACATTTTTGTTTCATCTTAATATATATAAATTACGCGTCACGTTTTTTGTCCGCGATGGACTGAATGAATGAATGAAATTATCTTTATTTACGTAGGCTCAAATAAGCACTTATAAATCGTCAGTAGGTACATACAAATGAAAATGAAAATTTACCACCGGGTTGGGAAAGTAGCTTCTACCGAGAAGAACCGGCAAGAAACTCGATAGTTAATCTTTTCATCGCCGATTTCACAATAAGACTCGGAAACTACTTAACCGATTTTAATCAAATTTGCACACCGTGTGTAGTTTGATCCAACTTGATTGATAGGATAGCTTACATCTCAATTTATTTAACCCGATTATATGTCATTGACTATTAGGCGGAACGAAGTTCGCCGGGTTAGCTAGTTAACTCTATAATTTTAGTAAATAGGTTATTTTTTAACCTTTTACGGCGAAGTCTTTACGGACGATGATTTTGTAAACCTCATGTTGGTCTGGGACTTTAAAAAAAAATTACCCTATTTCTTGCCTTTTTTTTGACGTGGGGAAATGCGTTACGCAAATAGGGGACGATACGGGGAAATGCGGTATCCAGGGCTCCCTCCGGCCACGATGGTAGTGGCCGGGGTAAACCCACTAAAGCCCCGCGGCACCCCTCATCTCCGGAGTGAAGGTGAGATGTGGGTGATTCGGCCTAGCCATCGCTTCCACATTCACCTCCGGCGACCAGCCCGCCCTACACAGCGGGCACCACATGCCGATTACTCTGAAGTAAGTAACTTAGGCACTTGTGTTACGATATCAGAAACAACAGTGGTATTACAAATATACAGAACAAACACAAGTATTCATCACACAAATATTTGTTCTGGGTGGGGATCGAACCCACAACTCTTGGCGCATGGGGTAGTGTCACTAATGAATGCGCCATCGTCCTTATCTAAATAAATAATGCAGTAAACGTGGTTTCCACTTCTTTGCATAATTGTACCATTTTGAAACAATCAAAGCTTTTCTAATAAAGTCATTTGAGAATTTAACTGATATTTTTTTTCTCATTGTCGTCAATTTTAAATTAGCTGGAACCATTTATGCTGCAATTTACATTTAAATATCTAATTTGCGTGTATATTGGAGTAAAGACGTTAATATTTAATAACGAGTCAAGAGCACCTGAATTCAGAGCCGCATTTAGGTTCCTTAATTGTGACAATAAATATCGAGGTTAAGATAAGCTGTCAATATACATGCGCCCTGCAGGGGGGGCTCCGAATACTCCTGAGGTATCCCTGCCTGTCGTAGGAGGCGACTAAAAGGGCCTTTGGGGTCGTGGGGGTTAGGGGAGGTGGTCCTCTGGCCCTCTATCGTCCCCGGAGAAGCCGACTGCAGGTGTTACACCCGGTCCGTCAGGATAGGGTACACAGCTGTCTATGTGGTCGTGAAACACCACCCTAGGTGTTCTGGGGGAGAATACCACTCCCTCGAGATGGGCCGCCAGGCGGCAGCGCGCGCTGCGTAGACTTTTCGAGATGAATCCCGACAGTGGGGATCCCGTTGGTTTTGCGTTAGCGCCCGAAGAACGACAGCCTTGAGGTTTAGTCGGTAGGGTCTCCGGAGTTTGCTACCGGTTTCGAGCCCGACTCACCCTTATAGGTCCACCCAGGACTCTGTTTGGATGGTGCGTAAATGCATTCCTCAAGTAAAAAAAAAAAAAAAAAGCTGTCAATATACATGTTATTTATACAGGGGCATTTGGAAAACATCTACAACCTCGCAGGAGTAGACTGCTGACATTGTAAACAACAACGTTTGTTCTACGACTTTTCCTAAATCGCCAAAAAAGAAACGGCTTTCCATTCTAAATGACCAAACAGCCAATGTAGTTTGTATGAAAATTCGATGATATCTTTTGTCCATTTCAGAAAAATCGTAGAACAAATTTTTATGTTTATAATATCAGTAATCTACTCCTGCGAGGTTGTTAATGTTTTACAAATGACCCTGTATATGTCTGATATTGATCTGGGACTCCAAAAAATTCAATGGAATTGAGAACCTCCTCCTTTTTTTTTAAGTCGGTTACAAATAATGTGCCAACTGTGTTCCTGGTCTATAATGTCGTAAAAGTTGCCTAATGTTACATTGACTTTTAGTTATGTCATAGCGTAAGCGACAGACGAGCCACTTGTTACTACTTTTTCACAATTTTCCATCTAACCCAGCCCAGTTTTATTTTTGGCTGAATGTGGTTAAAGGGGCTTGCTGCCTCTACCTCTTCGAGTATTTATGTAAGTTTAGAGAATCTCTATATCCGAAAGTGATTTTTACCAAGGGGCACATTTCCCGCCGTGCAACTAAAGGTAATCTCAGCAGGGATAATTAAAACCTGGGGGCCTATGGGATAATTAGAACCTGGGGGCCTATGGTGAAATGCTCTTTCCACCCAAGATAATAGTGACCCCCACCATCATTTTATATAAACCCCCAGGGTGTACCCCCCGGGGGGTTTAGTCACTATATAATATCCAAACTTCTTTGATGTAACGCCATCGGAATGGTGTGCATTCACCGGGACCCCAAGCCTCGTATCTGCATCAAAACTACTCCGAGTCCGTACCTGCAGAAAATAATGTTGCATTCTCACATTTATTACACCTACGTCTCAGAAAACATACGTTCTAACGTCATCTTCGACCTTGACCTAACCTCGTGCACCCCTCATGCACCCCTCGTGCTGTCCCCACGAACCCCACATTTATCAACCACCACAGCTATTACTTTTGCACCAGCCATTTAAAATTCACCTTACGGTACACGAGTTGTATCGGGCGTATAGATATAAGGCGTTGGATTTTTTTTCTTTTAAAGGGGGGTGTTAGATTTTTTTTAATTCGCAACCTTTTTGGATTACTGGGCAGTAATCCAATCTATGCCTCTATGGAATCTATGCCTAAGATAATCTTATCTGTCCTATGTTAAAGCTATCACCCTTCATTCAATAATTAAGAATTACATATAAACAAGATATGGAAGCATACGCGATCGCCAAAGGAGTAGGCAGAATCCGAATAGTGATAAATTCCTTAAACACATCCAGCTAAAAAATAAAATTTAGTTGGGTTACATAAAAATATTTAAAGCAAAGCACCTTAAAAGGTGTATAGACTCTTATACACCTAATTAAGTTTGTAAGACCTTATAAATTGAATAATACCCTATGTACGCCCACAATCCCCGAAGGGATAGGTAGAAGGGGCAGCAAACCCCTCCAACCAAATTCAGGCAAAAAATAAAACTGGACTGGGTTAGATGGATAATTGCGACAAAGTAGCGACAATTAGCCAGCTTTTCGCCTACACACTCATGAACCTACTCAAAACCCGATATACTATTAATCGCCTTTTACGACATGCTAGGCAAGAACCACAGTTGGCACATTATTTTTAAGTCTCAGACCGACATGAGACTAAATATATGGTGTATAAGGCCAAATTTACTATCAGCTGTTATGATGTCATTAATAAAGCTGAACTCATTCCTCAGAATATTATTATTGTCCCGTGTTGGTCTGGGACTTAAAAAGAATTTTCCAACTGTGTTTCTTGCCTAGCATGTCGTAAAAAGAGACTAATGGCATATCGGGTTTTGGGTACGTCATTGTGTAGGCGGCAAGCTAGCCACTTCTCACTACTTTTTCACATTTTTCCATCTAACCCAGCCCAGTTTTATTTTTGGCTGAATGTGGTTAAAGGGGCCAGCTGTCCCTTTGACTCTACCTACCCCTTCGGGGATTATGGGCGTGATGTTATGTATGTCATTCCTCAGGACAAAGCGAATTCCGTATTGACGCAATGTGTTTCCCCATTGCGTCAATACGGAATTCGCTGTGCAAACACCACTCGCACTTGACCGCTCAGTTATACGATGATTCAAATGGGCTTTTTATACATTCAAGGAAACACCAAGCAAGTTTGAACCCATCTCGTCTGCCTGACGCAACGTTCCGATACCGTGGTGAAAGCGCTTTCTCTGTGACTCAAGCGACCTTATTACCTTATCCGTACAGTTTGTTATCGAGTGACGCACTGCTACAGGGTGCTCTGACTCAATAAACTCCTTATTTGTGACTCAGTAAGCTTTCTATCGGTTCCATTACCGGTTTCCTGGGTTAGGTTCTGAGTTCCACTTCTGGTGTAATTACTGTGTAGGCTAATTATCTTATAAATATATTTGTTAAGCAAATTAGCTCTTATTCAAAGCTACTAACACATCAGCAGATACTTCAATGTAAACTGCTGAATCTAAGATCAAGCGTTATTCGTTAATCTTCTTAAGAGGTTGAATTAGGTTTTCATCTAGGAGAAATTTGAGTAGCGACTTAAAGCACCACCAATATTTAACAATTGACACGGGTTCTTCTTGAGATATGTCAACTGTGGACTATCGAGTCTACAGTAGGCAAGATGATTAAAAAATTCTGTTTAGTCCGTCGATTAGATTATAAAAAAATATTGAACACGTATTCTTTTATTTATTTGTCAAACAAACATTGACGAAGACACAATGCATTCAAGTTGGGCGTGACGTCACGCTTTCGTACAATTTTTACAAAATAGTGACGTCGCCAGCCCCCACTACAAAACTTTGATGCTCTTTAACTTTGTGATTTTTTGTTTATTTGATATTTGACCGAAAAGTATGTATCTAGTATTTTTGTATAATCTAACTGACGGACTAAATAGAATTATAGTTTTTTAATGCAGTCAACATCCCTGTTCCCTAATACTGTCTTATAATAGCATTAATGAAGGTCCCACCACCTCCTGATCATGTGGTTACGCTAGGAGGATAAACGGCGATTATTTTATAAATTTTTATACATTTTGCTATAACTAAACAAATACTGAGGAAAAGGCCCTTTGCTTAGTTTAGCTGACAAAGGGGTTAGAAATACCTAAAATTCTTCTTACGAAACCTTGAATGGCCCCATGGATCATATTCTGTTCTTCGCTCGCTATTCCTTGATGATTGAGGGCGCCGGTTGGACTCGGAAGTACTCTGGCCAAGAGTAATAAATCGGAAAGGTAGTTTTTACTCAAAATATGACATTTGCGCTACTTTCTCTAACTTGTCACAGAAAGGAGGTAAAAATGGCAGTAAAGTAATTTATAGAGAACTATGCGTAAGCGCATACGGAGGTGCGTTAGATGTTGACACCATTCGCGTTAACGGTATGATATCTGCCAATGGCACTCATGATCTATAGTTACTACAACTATGTCTGGATCTATGGATATAGAAACAGATTCTATGGTACACCTTGGGAAAGGTCTTTTCAGCAGATGATGTAGAAATAAACGGCTGATGAAATATTTTTTTAAATTCATAAATAGGAACCAAAATAACAAGATAAAATCTATAACACATTAAATATTAAGCTTTTCCTGAGGATCTTTCAAATATTTATAAGATTTCTCTCAATCAACTACACGATTGTTTCAAAAGATTTAAGACATAGTTTTAGACTTTAAGAGATTATAAAATATCTCTTTAGGATGGCGGGTGTACCTAATATTCAAAATATCTGGACGTAGGTACACAGATTTTCAGAAGAGGTACGTAAAAGTACACAGAAGGTACCAAATATCGGCAATATGTTTAGGCTAATCTGAGAAGTACACCCGCCATTCTGACGCTCACACAGATTTAAGTTGTCTAGCTCTAGGAAGCCGCTCCAATGTAATTAGCAGACTTGCTAAATCCTGAACAGGATAAAACACTAAGATGATGATGATGGTAATGTTGATCTTAGGTCAATGATAGTGATGTAGCCAAAATGCATGTTGCGTCATGTTGCTTGTACATTAAGTATCAAGTAACATGCAATTATGACATTGTTTGAAATTTCTTCAAATTTCGCACCTCTATGTGAAATTTAGATGCGATTCATGCAATATTTCTAGTTATTGAATTTTATTTTTTTCCTTGAAAAGAGTAACTACTAAGTTTCTTCTCGACATTCCGGACCGGTGGTAGATTCAAATTGTTCTAATTCGTATTACTTGAAATGATTTTTTGAGGCCAACGCAAATAAGGATATTTTAAGTTTGAGTTTAATATTTATTTATTTATTTCTTTAGGTATGCTTACAGCTATACATACAACTATTACAGAATAATCACTTAATACGGTAGTATTATATATGTTAGCCAATAATTTGCATACACAACATTAATATTTAAAATTAATAGTTAATAATTATATGTATACATACTAATAAATAAACAGTCTCTATGGGTATTTATTAGTAAAATATAAACTATAACTCCAACAAATTTACTCGAGTCATAGATGTTTACAAACATAAATAAATTAAGTATACCTATCCTAAAGAATAGATAAATCTAATATTCATACATACATACAAACATAGCATCACGCCCGTAATTCCCGAAGGGGTAAGCAGAGTCAAAGTGGCAGCAGGCCCCTTTAACCACACTCAGCCAAAAACAAAACTGGGGTGGGTTAGATGGAAACATATTTATAGCACAAGTATAAATGAGCAATAGTCCACCAATCCCCATCATGAGGCATCAATGAGGATCATATTTTTCGCTATATCCGTGAAAATTATATGGTTAGACAAATGTCTATAATTCTATTAGCCAGCCCCGTGAGGGGCGAGGCCTAGAATTAATAGGGGCAGACGAATAGATTACCGGTAATTGCGACAGTCCGCCTCCACACATATTATGTTAACATTTCCACGCGACTGTAGCAAAAGGCAAATGCATTTTGCTTCTAATTAAAGGGTTGTATTTCATAATGAATGCGAGTATTTGATCTAGAAATGAAGGTATCATTTGTTTTGTTTTGTTCAAGCGGCCGTGTCATTAGTCTGTTAACTTGATGTTTTCTACTGGTATTGTGGCGATAATAACGCTTTTGCATTCACCCTTCGAGTTTTATTTACTTCAGCTTTTTTACCTATGAATTTTCTAGTCTTTTTTTTATCATAAGTCCCGAATAGGGATGTTGAATGGCTAGTCAATTGAGATACATTTTAAGAGCTGTCAAAACGAAATCACTTCAGAGATTTTGTATGGGCTTGTGACGTCACTAGTTTGTATAGTCAACTGACTTAATCTTAAACAGTTTTTTGGAAAATTAAAAATATTAGACTCAATATGATACAAAATCAATAAGGCTTACCAGCATACTACGATACTTTCTTTTTCTGAGTTAATATTACAAAATTAAATATAATGGGTGTCAACATCCCAATTATCTTTCCAGGTATATGTCCCGTTCGTTGCCAATACCATCCCTAATTTAGATTTTTTTTATTATTACTTACCTTGGGCTTAGAAAATCTATTGTTACATAACACTACATACAAACGGCTGCTGTGTGTAATTAGATAAGTAAATTTTAAGCTTTTGATAGCTATTATTTATTCTAGTTATTTTTCTTCCCGTCCCATTCTTAATCCAGAGCTTAGATCATCTTCCTTAATTTAGCAAGTCTGGTTATTAGATACATTGACGTGGCTGCTATCTGACCTTAGTAACATTTACATAAGAAAACCAGATAAATAAAATGGTGGTTACCTTATAGTTAATAGCGGCCCTGCTTCGAACGGATGGACATTTATTTTCTAACCTAACCTAATTTTTTCAAAATATTCTATAGCCTATGTTAATCAGAGATAACGTAGCATTCTTATAGTAAAATAATTTTTGAAATCGGTCCAGTATTTTTTGAGTTTATTCGTTACATACATACAAATCTTTCCTCTTCATAATAATTGTGTAAATTGAATGTATACATAAATAAATAAATAAATTCTTCAGACTGGCACACCAATACCCTAGTCCCAAACTAAGCTTATAAGCTTATGCTATGGATACTAGGTAAACGGATAGACATACTTAAATACGTTTATAAACATCCATGACTCGAGTACAAATATTCATATTCATCACACGAAATATTTGCCCCTAGCGGGATTCGAACCCGCGACCCTTGGTTTCGTGGCCAGGGTCTCTGACCACTCGACCAACGGGCCAATCAAACATTTCCCCACGATAGAGATTCGATTCCCGCAATAGGACAAATAGATACTAGTGTCGGGTCTGATATTTCCAGTACGCCAGTGCTCAAGCTATTACGTTAAGTTCAGATCAATATATGTCATGTTTTCTAATCATATTTGTCTTTACATTAACGAGTAGGTCCTGTAAGTAATTATCTCAGATAGTATGTATGCATGTGAAGCCGGAGCTGGCCCCCAGGCATCGAACCGGTGTCTGATGACGCGTGCACCGTTATCAGAGCGCCAGTAGGCCAGTCCCCTCAGCGCTCCTCCGGTACATCTTGAGGGCCTCCCACGCCTCGGCTCATCAATTCTGACCTACACGCAGGTGGTAATTTAAACACACCCGACATTTTTAACTGATGAAAAAAACTGAGAAGGTTTTCAATTCGACGCGTTTATATTTTGTTTATTAATAAAAACAAAAGAGCAATAAGAATATAGCATATATAATATACAGTTTTAATTAACAAGCTCGATGGCGCAATCGGGTAGTGACCCTGCCCCAAGCGCCAAGAGTTGTGGGTTCGATCCCCACCGAGAAAACAACATACATTCGTATGATGAATACTTGTGTTTGTTCTGTGTACGGGTGTTAATATTCAATATTTAAGCATATATTTGTGATAGCACTGTTGTTTCTGATATCCGTAACACAAGTGCTTAAGCTACTTACCTCGGACACAGATTAATGTATGTGACGTAGTCTGATATTTATTTATTATTATATGGACTCAGGTAAGAAGGCAGTATAATAGGGACAGCAAACTATTTTATACTTAATTAACTGTGCCCGTGGTTTCCCCCGCGTTTATAGTTAGTGTTATAGCCTAGCCTTCCTCGATAAATGGGCTATCTAACACTGAAATAATTTTTCAAATCGGACCAGTAGTTCTTGAGATTAGCGCGTTCAAGCAAACAAATAAACTCTTCAGCTTTATGTTAGACTAGCTGTGCCAGCAGTGTCACCCGCGTTTATGGTTAATATTATATAGACTATTTCCGTCATACATGATTTCTATGTAACTTTAACCATTAAGGCTGCACACGCGACGGAAGCTTAAAAAATTTAATAACTTCTCCCGTTTTCCCAATATTTCCCTTCACTACTCTGCTCCTATTGATTGTAGCGTGATGAAAAGTATACTGTAACCTGCCCAGGAGTATGAAGAATAATTGTACCAAATTTCGTTAAAATCCGTCGAATAGTTTTTGTTTCTATAAGGAACATACAGACAGACAGACAAAAATTTTACTGATTGCATTTTTGGCATCAGTATCGATCACTAATCACCCCCTGATAGTTATTTTGAAAATATATTTCAGGTACAGAATTGACCTCTCTGCAGATTTATTATAAGTATAGATATAGATAGTTAGTTAGTTAGTTAGTTATAGATACACAAATACATATCATCACGCTTGCAATCCCCGAAGGGGTAGGCATAGTACCAGTACGCTTATTTAATTTATATTTGGCTGGCTTTGAACTTGTTTCCTCATCATTGGTCGCCTTTTACAACGGGCAAGCTTACAACATCCTAGGCAAGAAATATAGAGTTAGCACATTCCTTTGAGCTACAGACCTAAGTTACTCCCACGTCTAGATCTAAAATTGTAAAAAAGTAGGGACGAATGTTTAACTCGTAGCTCAAACAATCGCGAACCTTATGCTTCATATAAATAACTAACTAACTAAACTTCACGCCACTTCCCTGGCGGGGTAGGCAGAGAGAATCGAACGCCATATGGCATGATCCTTACACACCTCACTCGCCTCTTCAACATTCATAATCCTTTTTATACAAGCTCTACGGTTTTGTATGACTCCTAACATCACCTTCTGTCATTATAAATGATTTTTATTTTAAAACATTCTAGGTAAAGAAAACAGCTAGTGAGTTATTTCCAAGTGTCGGACCAAATTGGGGCTGAATATGTCTCCATGAGGATTTGAAGCCATCAAAATGTTTTGGGCAGTTTAAAACCAGCCCAAGATATTACGCACGTTTCGCCAACTTTTTGTAATTTTTTATAGCAGTCCATGACTGTTTTTTTTTAACGTTTAATAATAGTAATTTTGTCTTGTCATCGTGTACATTGCCCTTGATAATTTTGCAGTAATAATTTCCCGCGTATCAACTCCGTTAGGAGAAAAGACACGTATCTCCTGACCCGGTCCGGTCCGGTCTCACGTGACCGCACCTCTCCGGTCCAAGAGCCGCTGTAGCATGACAGTTAATCAGATTTCAAGGTCATACAAATAGACTAGTCTAGACTTTGAAAGCCCGATACGATAAATGAATTCAGAAGTTAGATAAGTAATTCTGTTATGTTTTTCATTTACATTGACTGAGAATTTATTGATTTTATTCATTGACAATTAATTTGATTACTTACTCAATACAGTACTAAATCCGTACTAATATTTATTATAAAACATATGTCTGTCTATTCCTCTTTTACACCTATACCGCTTATTTAATGCGATAAAAATTATCTATACTTATAATAAATCTGTAGAGAGGTCAATTCTGTACATGAAATATATTTTCAAAATAACTATCAGGGGGTGATTAGTGATCGATACTGATGCCAAAAATGCAATCAGTAAAATTTTTGTCTGTCTGTCTGTCTGTCAGTCTGTCTGTATGTTCCTTATAGAAACCAAAACTACTCGACGGATTTTAACGAAACTTGGTACAATTATTCTTCATACTTCTGGGCAGGTTATAGTATACTTTTCATCACGCTACAATCAATAGGAGCAGAGTAGTGAAGGGAAATGTTGGGAAAACGGGAGAAGTTACTCCATTTTTTAAGCTTCCGTCGCGTGTGCAGCCTTAATGGTTAAAGTTACATAGAAATCATGTATGACGAAAATAGTCTTTATAATATTAACCATAAACGCGGGTGACACCGCTGGCACAGCTAGTAAGAAATAATTATCTCGCCGAAAGTTAAACTAACTAAACTTCGCGTCACTTCCATACCGGGGTAGGCAGATAGAACCGAACGCCATATGGCACGATCCTTACACACCTCACTCGCTTCTTCAACATTCATGATCCTTTCATACAAGCTCTACGGTTTTTAGGTTAAAATTATAAGATAGTACTTAGTTATTAAAATTTAATAGGTGGAGTATCGGTTATATATCAAACTTCGTGCAGGCGGAGCCGTAGAAAAAAGCTTGTGGCATAAAAAAGCCCTCATTTATCTTAATATTTTTTTTAATCTTATCAAGCGTTCTTTCTCTTTAAATATTCTGATAATTATAAAGCTATTTTACACTGTTATCTGTAAAGGAAAGTGCCAACAACTTAGTTTGCATTTGAGTTAAGTGTGCCGATGACCTCGTATAAAACAGCGCTTATCTTAGAAACTGAGTGTAATGAACTACACAATGATCCTTAGCAAACAACGTTATATTAAAGTTTGTTTATCAAGTAAGACACAAGTTTAGGGAAAAGTTTTTGTAAATTTGTAGGCCTAATTTTACCTTTCACCGTTACTAAATAGAAATAAGTTATATTAAAAGTATTTTTTTTACGCACGGACTAATAAAGAAAGATGGACTCTGCGCTATCGCATACTACAGCGCGAAGCCACACTTATGCATATCGGAAAACTGACATTTGGAGCGCTTATGTCAATGTGTGACGTAAGTTGCGTTCCAGATGGCGCTTTAACGTCTAGTTAGTGCCTTAGTGGCGGGGAGTTCTTGTTTTTTTACAAGTCCGTGTTTTTACGTCAGCATTTATTTAAGCATTTTCCTAATTTTAGTATGTGAAATATTAATAAATATTACTGCATTTATCATCAGATACCTACACGATTATGATGTTAACAAAAACTATTAATTTTCACTTACATATAATATTTTCACCCAAGGCCAGAGAGCGACCATTTTTAACCGACTTCAAAAAAAAGGAGGAGGTTCTCAATTCGACTGAATTTTTTTCTAGTATCGAATTTGCAGCATCGCTTTAACAATATTGTAAAAAATAAAAAAATTAAGTTGGAAAAATTAAAAACGACAAAACAAAGAAACGATAGACGTGGCTAACCAAACATAAAGAAACAAAATAATTAACTTAACGTCACAATATTTTCCTGTGCACCCGGTCAAAGAGAAAGCTCGGCTGTTTTTCTATAAATAGTTACTAATTATCCAGGGAGCACTTACTAACATTGCCAAAGTAAAACTGTCTGTCTTATTAAAAACTAGCATGTATAGCAACCTTTATTCCATAGACAGAACCAGACAAGAGTAGCCGCGATCTAAGATAGTATGCCATAAATTGAGCTGGTAATAGGGACATGTCGGGCTAGCTAGTCCAGGGCATACGTCACGAAGACAAACAGGGCGTTACAGTGACCTGTTTCTTAGCACTAAATTAAAGTTGACCCAGGACAGGTGTAAAGTATATCGATGTGCTTCTGCCCTATTTTCAAGTTAACTTAACCTTTTTTTGGCGAATACAGTTATTAAGAGCGGTAGTTTAATGAGTGAGGACACGCTCTTTAATGCGTCAGATCTTGGTTCAAACCCGATCGAACCCCTACACTTTATACGTCCCAAACCATCATGAGCTCTACATATATATAATAATAATAAATAATAAATTATCCAGACTCACACACCAATTCCCTAGTCCGAAACTAAGCTTATTCTTCTGCTGGGGATACTAGATGGAGGTAGACATACTTAAATACGTTTATAAACATCCATGACTCGAGTACAAATGCCCATGTTCGTCACACGAAATATTTGCCCCTAGCGGGATTCGAACCCGACTCTCGGTTTCGTGGCCAGGATCTCTGACCACTCGACCATCGGGATAGTCTACATATTAAGATAGACGTGTTATAACCAATGTTGTGCTTTACTGGTTCCGACCTGAGATAGACTTTTGTTCTGTGCTTGGAGACAGCGTAGCTATACTACCGCGAACTGACTTATCAAATAAGATACGCTTCAAATTCGACACGCAATAGCAAACACAAAAACATTACAAGTTAATTAGAAAAAGCAACAACGATTCAAACACTGACGTCAGCCATCTTGAAATTGCTTTCCGTTATAAAACAACGCCATATTTTAAGCATCTATTGGGTACGCGTCTAAACAGCGATATAGTTATTAATTTCTTTTTTCATTCAAAACACAATTGGGCACATCAAGCCGACTTCCGAGCGAACTTTCATGCCCTGAGGCTCTCGTGTCTGGGTGTTGTAAAAAATATGGCTCAGTAGGTTAGTGCGTCAGGTGAGCCGATGAGTCAACTGCAGGGGTGCCTATTCAAAGATGAGACGTGTTTGGTGAAATAAATTAGTTTTTGGTTATCGCCTCGATCTTAAGATTTTGTGCAAGTCATTAATCCGTGGTATTATTTTTCCATATGGGCTATATTAGTTCCAAAATAATTTGTTCAATTTTGTCAGGAGCTTAAAAGACTACTAAGTACAGCTTTACCTAGCATGCCTTAAAGACATTTGAATTTGAATTTGAATTTATACATATTATGTTTGTGATAACGTATTCTTCTCGGTAGATACAACATTCCGAACCGGTTGTAGAATCATATAGCTTTGGCTTTACCTGTATTTGACGATTTATAAGTGTTTCCTTGAAACCTTTATAAATAAAGAATATTTTAACTTTGACTTTGACTTTGCAGGCGGCCAGCTAGGTACAGGTCACTTCTTACAATTGTTCATCTAACCTAACAACATTTTATTATTAGCTCAAAGGATAAGAAACGGATCTTCAGGCTCAGCTAATACGACGGCAGACTTTTTAGTATGTATAAGTAACTCACAGGATAAAAGAAGCGTGCTGCTTCGTGACCTCTCCTTTAGTATATATGTATAATGTATATATTCAAAAATATTGAAGCATTTCCTAAAAAGTCAAACTCTCATAGTTTTAATACTAGAAATAAACACAAACTTGCTGTTCCTATTCAAAGACTCCAAAAGAGTGGTAATTCATTTATTGGTCTAAGTATTAAAATGTTTAATAAACTACCACAAAGTATTATAACATTACCCCTACATAAGTTCAAATTGTATATTAAATCATTTTTAATGAGTAAGGGTTATTACAAGATACAAGATTACCTCAATGACAAGGATTCATGGTTAACTTCATAATGAAGTGTTCACCTGCAGTGATATCTACATAGTCTTAAGTATATAATAATTAAGTTTACTAATTTGTAAAATTTGGCATTTAAAAGAGTAACTATCGAGTTTCTTGCCGGATTCTTCTCGATAGAGTCTACCTTCCGAACCGGTGGTAGTATTAGTTCTTATCCTTTTTTTTATGTATATTGACTATTTATAAGTGCTTTCTTGAAGCCCATATAAATAAAGATATTTTGATTTTGATGATTTTGATTTTAGGAGATTTTGGTCATGCCATGTTGGTCTGGGACTTAAAAGAATGTGCCAACTGTGTTCCTCGCCTAGCATGTGGTAAAAGGCGACTAACGATATATCAGGCTATGGGTGTGTGATTGTGTAGGCGACGAGCTAGCCACTTCTCACTCATTCACAATTTTCTATCTAACCCAGCCCAGTTTCATTTTTTGACCGACTGTGGTTGAGGGTCGGCCCCTTTGACTCGTATGAATGTATGTATGTATGTACCCTAATTTGCCAATCATCATCTTCCTAGCGTTATGTCCCGTGTTTAGCAGGGGCCGCTTAGACCATAATCCAGGATTTAGCGAGTCTGGTAATTACATTGAAGCGACTGCCGATTTGACCTTCGTAACCCTAAGATAGGGGAACCAGACAATTTTTGGATCATGTTTACAAATCCAAAGTTGATTGAATTTGCAGGTTTCACCACAATGTTTTCCATCACCGTCGAGCTAGTGGTATAAACACGTACATAGACTTGAAAAATCCAGAGGTTTTGAACCCGGGTCTGAACCCGCACTCCTCG
Organism: Glyphodes perspectalis; assembly: GCA_951394215.1. Taxonomy (NCBI): domain Eukaryota; kingdom Metazoa; phylum Arthropoda; class Insecta; order Lepidoptera; family Crambidae; genus Glyphodes; species Glyphodes perspectalis. The sequence continues at coordinate 1,103,832 of OX596199.1, forward strand.
GTTAAGATGCGCGATACCTTACCATTGAGCTACCACTACTTTACACTGATTTGCCAATCATATGTTAAAAATTGCACTCTTGTGTCGCTACCACCCCTGTGTACTGAGATGAAACAGCTGTTTTTTGCACCATGACAAGCGACGACCGGCCTCAACAGGGGTCATCGGTCAGGCGTGAACAAGTGCCTTTGATCAACTTGCTAATTGTCCCTGATCAAGTAAATACAACTTAGGTTCAATGTACCGTTTGTTTAGACCAAATATGTCCTACATATTTTTTGAGTATAAGCATAGATCTTCAGTTACTCAAAAATGTTGTGTACCTCTGTAAAACATACAGTTGAAAGTTGACACAATAGCTTAGCAGTGCTTTTCAAACTTTTTATGCTATGGAACCCTTTTAGGAAGCGGAGTATTTGACGGGACCCTAGAACAGCGCGGGCGGGAGTGCGGGGTGGGGGGGGGGGTGGTAATAATCGACTTTTAACGAATTTTTCCCCAGGAGTTATGATATTTATGATCAGTACCAATTTTCGTGGAACCCCCAGAAAGGCTTCACGGAACCCAGGGTTCCGCGGAACACACATTGAGTATAGCTGGCTTAGAGAATATTCCACCAATACTGTCTGTAAACTGTAGCTCACAGGTTCCGAGCCCGCGACCTTCGGTTTCAGTCACTACAGTAATTACAAGATTATCATGTGAATTATATTAATAATAACCCTCTACAATTCTCTTAGCAACATTTTCACAATTTTCCATCTAACCCATCCAAGTTAAGTATTTACCAAAACCCCAGTACCCCACGTTCTTGAATATCCTGGTGCCTTTTTGAATCTGCCTGCACCTTTGGAAGTTGCGGGCGTAATTATAATAATAATAATAAATAATAAATTTTCCAGACTGACACACCAATTCCCTAGTTCCAAACCTAGCTTATGCTTATCCTATGGATACTAAGTGAGCGGATAGACATACTTATATAAGTTTATAAACGTCCATGACTCGAGTACAAATGTCCATGTTCATCACACGAAACATTTGATTTGATTGGATTCGAAACCGCGACCCTTGGTTTCGTGGCCAGGGTCTCTAACCACTCGACCAATGGGCCAGTCAAATTATATGTATGTACCATAGCAACGAATCATACTGGCCATTTGTCCTCAAACCGCTACGCAGACCTCCAACGAAGGACCAATACGTGAACCCCGTTACCCGTCTCCACGTTACGCGTTACGTCGTACCAAGCCCCGAAGGAGGTCGCTCCGAACAGGCCAGACGAGTCGCGTTCCAAGTGCGCTGGTTCAGGGGAACGGGTTGGTGATCAGTGGAGCGAGCGACAACTGTTTATAACGATCGGGGTATAAGTTGTCAACCTTAATAGGGGGTACCCCCAGTGAGGTTGTTGATAAACGTGAATTTAACTGATGGTTTAGTTCAGCCATACTCAACCTTTGCTTATAGGGGCCACAGACACATTTTAGCCATGGTGCCGAGGACCGCAAGCAAAAATTGAAACATAGTTCAATTAAAAACAGCTTACAACAACAAAGGCTTGACGGGCCTCATGCGACTCACGGGCCGCAGGTTGAGTTACAAGTTGAGTACAAATCATTCCTCTTTATAATATAGTATAGAAAAATGATAAGTACTATCTCGTTAGCTTTGAAAACGTGTCACCAACCAAATGTGTTTTAATGTCCAATCAAAATCAAATAGGATAATCTTCGACCAATCAGCATATTTCTTTAAACCCATCCATTCTAACTAAACGAGAGTGCATTATGGCACCTTTTTTAGCGTAATTTCTTGACAACTATAAGTATATTATGTAAAATATTTATTGTATGCATTCATGAATGTTACAATTAGATGTTACATTAAATAAACCAGTACATCGTAATAATTTTTGGCAAAGTATATCGGCAAATACACGAGAGATGAAATTGTCTTTACACAGTATTTACCACTCAATTGACTACTTACTCACTGGGGTCTCCGCGCCGAAAGTTTGGCAACCATCAAATGAACTAATAACACCCTTCAAGTATAGCCAGTAATCAGCGCCTGCGCAGTCAGGTGTCTGGACTTCCTGCGCACGCCAAGCTCGCTTTCGGATCCGCTCAGCCGCACTGATACGCCTTTTATACTAAGCTAACATTATTGTGTGATCACTATGTGACGCAACAGGCGGTGACGAGCGAGATTAATTGTTAAAGCCGGTAATATCTAAGAGCGAGATTAATTAATTATCAAATGGATAATCACTAATCACTTATACTATAAATAATAATAATAATAAATAAATATCAGACTACATCACATACATTGATCTGACTCGGAGGTAAGTAGCTTAAGCACTTGTGTTACGGATATCAGAAACAACAGTGGTATTACAAATATATACTTAAATATTGGATATTTACACCCAGACACAAAACAAACACAAGAATTCATCACACGAATGTTTGTCCTGGGTGGGGATCGAACTCACAATGGCGCATGGGGCAGTGTCACTACCGAATGCGCTATCAAGCTTGTATAATTATAAAGCTAAGGAGTTTGTTTGTTTGCTTGAACGCGCTAATTAAAATTCTTTCAGTATTAGATAGCCCATTTATCGATGGGCTATAGGCTATATAACATTAACCTTAAATGCGGGTGAAACCGAGCGCACAGCTAGTCATTAATATGTGTCTACCCTCATGACTTGTGTTAGTGTAAACTATTAATGAATTGTAATATTAAAAACATTCAGTCGAATTGAGAACCTCCTCCTTTTTTTTAAGTCGGTTAATTAATGGTCATGATGAGCGAAATTTATCAATACATAGTATGAAAACGCGTTAATCTGTCTGTATAGCCGAATCTCAGAAACAACTGGACCGTTTTTGATGCGGTTTTCACCAGAAGATACAGTGAAGATCGGGGAAGGTTTTTGTATATAATTTGAAAATATTTCGTTTTAAATAACAAAGCAATATCAGTGTTTATCTAGAAAAAACATGCTTTTGTGCTGGTGCAAACTGTGCGAGGCTTGGCCGGCCGCTAGTTTTAATAAAATATTAACCGAGAAAACTGTATACTGCTTATACTATTAAAATATTTCTTACACAAACCGGCTCTGTACATTTTTATAGGGAAACATTTAAGAGAAAGCGTATTTACAGACAGCAGTTCAGATCGTAAAGACAATATAGATTAGTGGTAGATATTGATCTTGTTTTGACTATTTTATGAGTGCTTAATTGAAGCCTATGTAATTAAAGACAATTTCATTTAAATTTCATGTAATCACACGCAATTTTACATACATTGCGTACGTGTTGAAGGGTCCTGCTGTCCCTTTGACTCTGCCTATCCCTTCGGGGATTATGGGCGTGATGTTATGTATTTATGTATGTAAATAAATATACTCTCTACACGAATATTAGCTGAAACAAGATTCAAACCGACCTTTGGTCTTGATAATTTCTTACCACTAGACCATAGAACCTTTAAAAAATAAGACAATACTTCTGCTTATATTTACCTCAATTCATAGACAACCATTATTATTTAACGGTAATTCTTACTATAAAACGTATCTTTACATTTTTGCTCTTTACATTTACACTTATAATTAACATTGTATCACTATCAAACCACGCAAGGGTAACATAACAAAAGATTACTATAAAATACGCAATAATTTTGATTGGGATTAAAAAGGTAAATATTTAAACCGACATTAATATTTCAATACCCACAACTTTCGATGCGCATCGCCATAATATAGTCAATTGTTGAAAAACAAATCTGTCGGCTTACCACAAACCCGAATTTGAACTCTATCATCGCCGAGATAAATTGGAAAATTGAATAGCGACCTACAAGAGATAGTTTTCCAAGATATAATACCGCGAAGCTACGCGAATTCAACTGCTGCCGGGTATCTCGGTGCCGTTGTAAATTGGATTCTTCGATTGTTGGGGTAAGGTTGAATTCTGGTTGATGTGAGATGTTGAGGTCACCACGCTTTCCCGAAGAAGGTAATAGGTGTAGTATGAAATACGCGAGTGCACGTAAGTGCAGCTATTATGATATTGTTTGTGACAGTTGCTCGGTCCTCCGCTCTGGGGAAGTAACGACTTTTATTTACTCACTATTGTGGTGCTTAGACGCTCGGAAAACTATAATCAGGTGTTTCAGTCTAATTGTATTCAGATTGACATCGACGCGGTCTTCTGTAGGTCACGATAAGGAAAGGAAGATATTCCAAAAGAAACTTGGAACAGAATTTCTCACAAACTTGTTTCATTTATAACATACATTACATGGCTGAAAGTGGGCCAAGGGGCCTGCTGCCCCTTTGACTCTGCTTACCCCTTCGGGGATTAATGTAATATAACTTAATGTACATACGTATGTAATTACTGCAATATTAAAAAATTATTGTTACTTGGCTCTACATCCCTACCAATATTATAAACGCGAAAGTTTGTAAGTATAAATAGATGTTTGTTACTCTTACACGCAAAACTACAGAATGGATTTTAATGAAACTTTACAATAATAAAGCTTATACACCCGAATAACATATACTTAGGCTATGATTTATCGATGTATCACGCGAGCAAAGCCGCGGGCAGAAGCTAGTTATCAATATAAATTTATTTGCTTCTTCTTGAAGAATATTTTGTTACCTACCCTAGTTATCCTATTTAGGGCCCACTCAAAAAAGCTATTCCCAATCTACCAGTACAATAAGATTATTAATTTGCAGACTGACAGTGTCACAGCTAAGTAATTAATGATAATATAGCTAGCTACTGATAGCTTCTGCCCGCGGCTTTGCTCGCGTGGAAAATCGATAAAACATAGCCTATATATTATTCGGGTGTATAAGCTATATTATTGTAAAGTTTCATTAAAATCCATTCAGTAGTTTTGGCGTGAGAGAGTAACAAATATCCTCACAAGTCACAAACTTTCGCGTTTATAACATTAGTAAGATGTTATGCTATATAATACATAACAGCACGCCCATAATCCCCGAAGGAGTCGGCAGTGTCGAAGGGGCAGCAGGCCCCTTTAACTACATTCAGCCAAAAATTAAACTGGGATGGGTTAGATGGAAAATTGTGAAAAAGTAGTGACAAGTAGCCAGCTTGTCGCCTACACAATCACATACCCAAAACCCGATATCCATTAGTCGCCTTTCAACTTCTGGGTGTCACGGAACTCATATTAGGTGAAATTGGGTGAAGACTAGTTGCACAAGACTTGCATCTAATCGGTGCAACCAACTTTCGCGCTCACTTTTCAAGTTGGAAGTGTGGTGACCGTTGACCGCGCGCGGAAAATGAAAGTAATGAGTTTGGCGCATTCGAGACTTAGGTCAGATGCCGGTTGAGGTCACGCGTACAAACAATTGTGTCTGCTAACAATGTGTGAAGTCTTCAAGCAATGTTTGTTGAACAGTACTGACGAGTCAGTGGAGGTACTCCACAGTGGATGAAACGATTCGATTCCTGCAGTACGATAAATGCTTTTGATAAAACAAATATTCTTGATTATGCAAAAATGTGTAATGTTTATATGTACCGTTTTAAGGTCAAACGGCTGGAACGTATTTGATGAATTTCAGAAGACAGCCATCTAAAACTTGAAAGAGTTCAAAAATAGTTTTTATTTTAATCTTGCAAGAATGAATTTTACTGGATCTTATCGTCAAATACTAATGCTACCTAGATACATATCTAATCCAACATTTTCGGGCGATAAAAAAGTGTAACTTTCTTGCCAGTTCTTCTCGGTACAAATGACCTTAGAAATCTAATGAAAAATTAATTTTATTATATGCTAACGATTAACAAGTGCTTTTTATAAAGCGTAAAATAAAATATTTTTCACGTCTATAATAAATATAAATATATCAGACTACATCACACATTGATCTGACTCCGAGGTAAGTAGCTTAAACATTTGTGTTACGGATATCAAAATCAACAGTGGTATTACAAATATATACTTAAATATCAAATATTAACACCCAGACACAGAACAAACACAAGTATTCATAACACGATTGTCCTGGGTAGGGATCGAACCCACACTACCGAATGAGCCATCGAGCCAGTCTATGAAAGTGACCTGACTTTTACAAACCATCAAGACACGGAAATCATTAGAGAAAAGTAACCACAATGTCAAGTATTCTTAAACCATCATCACATTTAAATACCTAGCACTTAACGACCTCCCGACATTTACTTAGTGAAACCTGACCGCAGATTCAAAAGTAGACGGCTCACGTAAAAAAGGCAAAGAATAGGCTAGATGACTAAAAAATTCTGTTTAGTCCGTCAGTTAGATTTAATAAAAAATATTGAGCACGTATGTTTTTATTTATTTGTCAAACAAACATTAACGAACATACAATGCATTAAAGTTGCGCGTGACGTCACGCTGTTGTAATTTTTTTACAAAATAGTGACGTCGTCGCCAGCCCCCACTCCAAAACTTGACGCTCTTTATCTTTGTGATTTTTTGTTCATTTGATAAAGCGAAAAATATGTGTCTAGTATTTTTGTACAATCTTACTAGCGGACTAAATAGATTCATCATTCATCATCATCCATATTGGTATCACTTAAAACCTTCACTATTTATATAATTAATTTTCCAAACTCACACACCAATTCACCAAACTAAGAATGTATTTGCTATGGATACTGGGTAATGGAATTACTTAAATAAGTTTTATAAACATCCGTGACTCGAGTGCAAATTTGGTCATTGCACGAAACATATGAACCTAATTAGATTCGAACTCGCGAACCTTGGACGGGCCTGTCAATCAATACTAAAACTGTAAAATTGGGAGCAGAAAATAAACGCTTTACCATAATAAATAATAAAAAATAAATTCTTCAGACTGGCACACCAATTCCCTAGTTCTAAACTAAGCTTATGCTTATGGATACTAGGTGAACGGATAGACATACTTAAAAACGTTTATAAACATCCATGACTCGAGTACAAATATCCATGTTCATCACACGAAATATTTGCCCCTAGGGAGCAATCCTCGCAAAAATAAAATAAAACCCCTAGTGGGATTCGAAGCCGCGACCCTTGGTTTCGTGGCCAGAGTCTCTGACCACTCGACCAACGGGCCAGTCTAAAACTAAGACTAAACTTTCGCGTTAACACTAGCAATAATACTGGACTAAATTCTATGTGAATTGTATACTGTATGACTAAGCAGCATCAATCCAAGATTAGCCAAGACCAAGTTGCGACACGGTATGTAAGTACTCATGCCGCCAACATATCGCGCGGGCTAATGTTGCCGACATCATTTTCGCATAACCGACGGGTTGTCACGGCGTACCGTGCCGGCGGGTCGGCGACTTTGTTGTGTATTGCGCTGAATGCATATCGTTTTGTCCCGTTAGTATTAATTCTAGTGAAAACGCTGTACCGTTCGCAGGGCAGGCCCCGGCCGTAGCTCGCTTTCGTCGCGGCCACGGATCGTTATCAATTCGCTGATTCTCCACGCGATACCCTGATTACCCAAAAGTCGCCACGTGACGAATGACCTGCGGCTTACGATCGGAAAAAGTAGCATAGAATATGCAGGCCAATTTCGCGGAGTTTTATACAAAAAGTAAAACCAGTCTATGTCGTAAAAGGCGACCAATGGTATATCGGGTTATGGATGTGTGATTGTGTAGGCGACGAGCCATTACTCACTACTTTGTCACAATTTTCTATCTATCCCGGCCCAGTTTTATTTTTGGTTAAGGGCGCTAGCTGCCACTTTGACTCTGCCTACCTCTTCGGGGATTAATGTAATAGAGCGTGATGATACGTATTGGAGTCCAACTATATATATTAATCATTTCACACCCCTTAACAGGGTGCAACCTACGTAGATATTAAGGACAGTATTAAATTTTAAAAATTGGTTTACAATTGGGATGTTGACACCATCCATATTTAATTTTGAAATATCAATTCTGAAAAAGAAAGTATCGTAGTATGCTGTTAAGCCTTATTGATTTTGTATCATATTGAGTCTAAGATTTTTAATTTTACATAAACTGCTTAATATCGAGTCAGTTGACTATACTACAAACAAACTAGTGACGTCACACGTTGACAAGCCCATACAAAATCTATGAAGTGATTTCGTTTTGACAGCTCTTAAAAAGTATCTCAATTGACTAGCCAGTCAACATCCCTATTCTCAGAGATATCGAGTAACACACATTAAAAATAAACAGTCGAATTGAGAATCTCTTCCTTTTTTTTGAAGTCGGTTAAAAAATAACACAATATTCTCAACTCAGTATTATAATTCAAACTCAAAATTACAGGACATTAATATAACATGACATATTTTTTCTTTAGACCCAAAGACGGTAATTTTCTCTTCATTATATGTTCTACGTCATAGTACATGACTTGGTGTTACACAGTTTTACGTCACCACCTACTAAGTTTAACTTTTCTAAATAGGGTATATGTGTTTCATTCATTAAATACATTGAACAGTATACCTAATAAAATACATGTAATATCGTAGAAAGGGTATTGGAACCAGAAAATACACATGTTTTTCTTATTATGGAGTTAACTGTGTGTGACATCGTTTGCTATGTTCCAACACACACTAGGGGTTATACAGAGCGTATCGCTTCTATACTAATAGTGATATCTGTAGTCAGATATATTTTTTCACGTGATTTGCTTTGCACAGCTTGTTGTGCGAGCCATCGCTCCCTATGTTTGGCTTCCGCAGAATACCAGTGGTAGCGACGACGTTCTCTGTCATCATTACCTAATACTGAGCGGTGATCATTTTCAATTTTGACGATCTGTTTATTTTTTGGTTATATTATTATTTGGGATAGGGTCCCATTTAATTATTTTATGTTTGTTAGATAAGTTTATTTTAATAATGTTTTTTTTAATTGTGGTGTCAAATTAATACTTTTTCTTTCTTTCTTTCTTTCAATTATTTATTGACTCTGCCTACGCCTTCGGCGATTATGAGCGTGATGTTATTTATGTATTTAAATATTAAATTGTTAGTAGAAGGTGACGTTAGGAACCATAAGAACCGTAGAGCTTGTATGAAATGTATTATCAATGTTAAAAAAGCGATTGGTGTTGGTAAGGACCGTGCCATGTGGCGTTTGGTTCTCTCTGCCTACCCCGCTTTGGAAATAGCGTTAAGCTAGTTAATTTTTTTTAAATAGCAATTTGATAAATACACATATACCCTTAACCCAGCAAATGCAGATCAGTTCTTAACTATTCCTTAGAGGAATGGTCTAGTATAGTCTAGTCTCATTATTTCTTTAACTAAGTCTGTTATGGCTGCCCTCCTGTTAAAAGCAGTATATTGAAAGCAAAGTCGATGAAGAGGACTATAGCAGCGGCAACACTCAAGTATACCTTATTCATAACCTGGAAAAGAAAAAAAAGCAATAAGTCATCTTACAGCACATCATCATCTTCAGGCCTCTCATATGAGGAAGCATTCTTTGGCAGGCGTACAATACAACCATAGAAGGATTTCCAAAGTAATTTTTACAATGGAGACTAATATTTCCTCTGTTGCTAAATTCCAAATTTTCCCATAATTTTGACAATATAAGTGATGGTTTTGCAGGATAATACAAAATACAAGTTTTCTCATGTTTTAACCCAAACCCAAAGTTTAAGTTGTCATTTTAGATCCAGAATCGTTAACTTTTTTATAACTCCTATCAGATACCCAAAAAGGAAATTTTGCGAGAAAATTTCTCTCTGACAACACTTATAGAGCAGATATTCAAAATAAATCAAGTTTGTAAAGAAACACTTACCTATCCAAAAAGGTAGACTAGAAATAAAAGGCGAATTTAGTTCTTTAAAAAAAAATCATCTAATCAACCACAAAGACAAATACAATTAAAACTACACATTGCACAAATTAATCAAAGACAATTACATAATCTAACACTCGCTACACTAGAAATAACTATTTAATAATAACTAGTAGATAATCTTCTTTTAATCAACTTTATTCTATCTTTTGTAATACTTGAAAGTTCCCAATTGTAACAGTTACATTTATAATTTATTAATTAATAAATTTATAAGCTTTTCATATTTAGAGACAAAATCATTTAGAATCTGTTCATATTTAAAATATATTACTATGTGCTTTTATAAACTAAACAATATGATATATTTCATAAACTAAACAATAATGAAATAATATTTTAGGCATCAAACCAAAAAAACATATATAATTCAAAAACATTATAAGAAGGCACTCCCTGCAATTAGATGAGTGTGTGAAAATAGCTATGAATGTCAGAGGGTTCGGTTCTGTATGCCTACCATAAGGAATTGGCGTGAAGTTAAGGGGATCAGTAATACTGCCAGCGAAAAGACAAGCACCATTCCTGACCTAATGATAGCTGTTTAATGGGATTAGCGACGATCTAAAGATAAAGAAGAAAAACACTATTGCTGATATTGCTAAACACTGTTCCTTAAGCCAACATTGAGGCGATGGTCAGGAAGAAGGCCTGTACCTGGCGGCGGAGAGGGACCCCCATGGCACCCAGGAGCTCCGCCACGATCCTGGTCAGCTCGCCTGCCATGCGCCAGCGCCGGTAGATGCCTCCAGCGTTGAGGCAGAGCAGGAGGGTTCCTGTCGCACAGATGTACGCCTGTAACAAACCAGTTGAGATTTTAATTTGAGCTTGCAGACGATAGCGGTCGAAATTTGTGTATATTACAGTAACCACATTTCAGTTATCAAAGGAAATTATTTGTCTAGTCTATATGTATGTGATAATATATTTTGTCTTACTACGAAACTGAAGTTATCAGAAATTAGGTATTCTAAAAGCCTCTCATTGGAATTAGTTGTCAATATTTAAAGTAAACGTTATAAAATTATTTCCACCGATGTTCTTTGCAATGCGCTCACCAAACACACCAGTAGCTAGCATTTGAGGCAGACGTTATCCAACAAATCACTTAAACACAGAAAGAAAATTCTTAAATAGACCTGAAAGACCTTCGCATTGTTGTACTGCAAGCCAGCTGCCAGAGCCAGACCAAGCATTGCCAAGCCATACGTCACCAGCACCCCGCCAGACACCGACTGTTCCCAGCGAAACACCCTGACTGACCTCACGTGGATGGTCAGGGAGACGGCCAGTAGTACCACCACTGTCAGCCGTAACACCAAGAACGATTCTTGCCACTTCATATGAGAGCATTTACAAATATTTATTCAGACCCGGTAACGCAAAACTGGTAATACTGTCTGAATGCTTCGGAAGATACATTGTTAAATAAAGATTGATATTCGACTTTTATGGAATTTCGTATCTTCGCGGAAGGAATTGAAAAAAATTAAATATAATTTGTAAACAAATTTGACGGTGGGATTGCCATAATGGCAGTTGTAGTTTTAAATAGTTGGAATCAGGCTATTTAAGCAGTTGATTTTCATTTTATAGATAGATGTGGAAATAGTTTTTAGGTAGGTAATTCCACTGGTAATTCTTAAACATTAGCTGTCAGCCTTAGTTTATTAATATGAAACCAATCGTCTAGAAACTGCGAGTAGTATGGTATAAGCTCTCACCTAAGTTCATGAACGCTATCTTTTATGCAATATATATGTTTTAACGAATTGGAATCTTGTAGGCGACGAGTTAGCCACTTATTACTTCTTTTTTACAATTTTCCATCTATCATAGCTCGACTTTATTTTTGAATAAAATGTTAAAAAAGGCTGCTCCTCATACGTCTACCCCTTTGGGGATTACGGGTGTGCCGATATAAATAAATATCAGACATTGATCGGACTCTGAGGTAAATACCTAAAGCACTTGTGTTACGGATATCAGAATCAACACTGGTTTTAAAAATATGTACTTAATACTTAAATATCACATATTAACACCCAGACATAGAACATATACCTACAAGTATTCCTGATAAATTATTGATCCTTGATGTTTGTCCTGAGTGGGGATCGATCACACAAATCTTGGCGCATGGTGCAGTTTCACTACCGAATGCGCCATCAAACCCGTCAAATGTATGTTCATATGTATGTAGGAAGATATATGCTAACGTTTCCCTCCTTCCCCAGCCGCAGCCACATCATGCGGCTTCCCCGGAGTGCCAGCGCACTGCGAGGTCACATTCAGCGATGACAGCCTTCCCTACCGGGAGGGCACGGTCGCCACTTACATCTGCGACGCGGGCTTCGAGCTGCTGGGGCCGCCCAAGAGGATATGCGGCAAGGACGGCCACTGGTCTGACGGCATTCCCTTTTGCGGTAAGTTCATCTTCCTAGCTCTTTCGTCTAATTTAGCTGGGTCATGGTCCATTTAAACAAAGCCCGTTTTGCGGTGTCTTTTCCATCATCTTCATAGCGGTATATCCAAAGATTAATCGGACCATGGTCCACCTAGACTGATCCCGTTATGGGGTGTATTTTTCATCATCTTTCTAGTGCTATGTCTCTTAATCGGATCATGATTCCCTTAGAGTAATTATAAATTAATAAATAAATTATAAATTTCCGACTATATCACATACATTGATCTGACTCCGAGGTAAGTAGCTTAAGCACTTATGTTACGGATATCAGAATCAACAGTGATATTGCAAATATATACTTAAATATTTGATATAACACCCAGACACAGAACAAACACAAGTATTCATCATACGAATGTTTGTCCTGGGTGGGAATCGGACCCACAACTCTTGGCGCATGGGGCAGGGTCACTAGCGTATGCGCCATCGAGCAAGTCAAAAATTTCGTTTTGCTGTAAATATCATTTTTATCATTTCCCTAGCGCGTCTCGTACTTAGTCAGTCCACTTGAGATTAAAGGAACTGCCCATTTGACCTATATTACCCTCAGATAGGGGAACCAGACAAATCTGATCATGGCTACTCATCCTTTGTTATTTTTATTACAAACAGGCTTCACCTCAAAATTTTTCCTCACAGTTAAGCAACTGGTATCAATCCGTATTTAGATTAAAAAAATCCACAGATATTCTTTCTACTGTACTTTTCAAGTTAAGGGTTTTCTGCCTCTTTGACTTTGCCTGCCTCTTCGCGGATTACGAGCGTAATAAGTAAGTATTTTTTACATTTGACCATTGTAAAGTCGGCTCTTACAAACTGTATATAATTTCAACTCATGCGCATCTGCAGTATAATTGCTGACGTAAAGTTATATGCGCGTGCGCAGCTCGCGTTTTTATGATTCTAATGTCTGGTACCGACAGAATACGCGTGCTACTCACACATACGCAGCTTCCGTATGACATTCGCACCGATGATTGTGAAAAGATTTCCTGTCCGGCTGAATAGCTTACAGAGATTACATCAACAGCGATTCTCAAACTGTTATATATCTACTAGTAACTATCATACTACGTAACTATACCATTTAAATACTTACATATCGTTACGCTCGCAAGGGCCCGAAGGGGTGAGCAGAGTATTTAAAGCAATAAGCTTCTCAAACTATATCATATAAGCAATCCTTACTATTGAAATATATTAGTACAGAAAAAATAAAATAAAGATCCCGCGAGAGGCACGATGAGGTCCCAATGTAACACAGGTGAAACCGCGGGTAAAGTAAATACTTTATATATTGTAACGTACTAACCACTTGCCCCGGCTTCGCCCCGTGGACACAAATTAATAAAAGCTTAACATATAAATCCTCTTCAATCTGTTAGTGAAATATGCAACACCATCCCTTGCGTAGTAAAAGAGATCTAAGCGAACAGACAGAAGCGGCGACTCCGTTTCATACTATAAACAAACAAACAAACATGACAGCACACCCATAATCCCCGAAGGGTAGGCAGAGTCAAAGGGACAGCTGTCCACTTTAACCACATTCAGCTAAAAATAAATAAAACTGGGCTGGGTTAGATGGAAAATTTTAAGTCCCAGACCAACACGGTACAATGGGCTGGGTTAGATGGAAAATTGTGGAAATTGGTGAAATCATGATATCATGTAAAGACGTATATAAGGCTATAAACCCCGACCGACTACTAACACAACTTTGATAATCACTCTACCCAGATGTGGTCATTATCTGCGCACGCGCAGATGGCAATTGCGACGTTCATTTATCGCGTGCCCCGCGCCGTCAGCGTCTGAACCAGATCAATCTACAGGAAGGAAGTGCCGCCATCTTGGGTCTATGACACGTAATTGCATTTCCGGTTAATCTTTCATCTTTAATCGAAATAGGGATGTTGACACAATTTATATTTAATTTTGTTATATTCATTCCGTAAAAGAATGTTTTGTATTATGTTGTAAAACCTTATTGATTTTGAATTATATTAAATATATGATTTTAAATTTTACAAAAACTGCTTAATATTTAGTCAGCTGACTATACGAACTAGTAACGTCATAAAATGACAAGCCCATATAAAATCTATAAAATGATTGGGTTTTACGCAAAGCTCCAAAAGTACTTAGCCGATTTGAAAAATTATTTCACCAATAGAAAGCTACATTATCAGCCAATAACATAGGCTATATTTCATCCCCGTATTCCTACGGGGACATGAACTATGCGGTTGAAACAAATCAAATATTATTTCCATAAAATTACATGTGCAAACCGCGGGGCGCTGCCGATATAACGATGTATTAATGACTATGACTGTGGTACTAATGCCACACCGGTACCGAACCTCGAATATATTCAAAGCTTACAAAGCAAATTCTCAAAGTTAAGTAAAATACATAACGTGTGCCGTCCCACTTTTACTTTCGTTGAGAAACCGATTCTCATGCCGACTGAATGGGCCACGCGAGCATTGTGGAAGGCTCCCAGCTCTCTCTCGAAAGTCGCTGAGTCTCGCCCTTGGCTCCTCATCAGGTGACGAGTTACGATGTAACGCGTAATTTCTCCTCACATTTTTTTTAGCCGAATGTGCCAGAAGACGTAAAAAAGGCGATGGTCAGAGGTTTTCCGTTCTTTTTGTTTTTCTTTTTCTCAGGATAGAAATTTATTTATAATACATACTTACTACATAACACCACGCCTGCAATTCCCAAAGAGGTAGGTAGAGTCCATGGGGATGTCATATGTGGCCGAAAATAAGATTGAGTTGAATTTTATGGAAAATTGTGAAAAAGTAGTGACAGGTGGCTAGTTCGTCGCCTACACATTTACTTAATACACGATTAGATAGTACGCCATATTAGACACAATTGGCACAATGTTTTTGAGCCCCAGACCAACATGGGACAATTTTTTATATCAGCTCTTAATATTATACCACTTTATACCCACATGAAATCATGCCTGTTGCAAAGACTCTTGTGTTTCGAATAGAATCAGTAATTTTTTTCTGAGGATTCAAACTCTTAGCTTGCAAAATTTAATTTCAATCTTCTAATCTAGTTTAAGCGAGCAAACGTAACAGAGAAACAAAGTGATTATGGGCGTGATGTTATGTATGTATGTACAAAGTGACACAGTATAATATTACCAAGGACAAAGAAAAAGGCCTGAACATAAAACTCATCACACACCTAACTTTAAATTTGGACGGAACGATGAATTCATTAATAAGTAAAAAATTTAATGTCGTTAGTTATCGGGATTTTCAGTTGCACATACAGAAACTCGAGGCTCCGGACGCGTGAAATTCGATCTGTTGCCCAAACTCTATTGTGCTTTCTACGGGATCAGTCAATTTCAATGGGAAACACGCCTATGTCTGTCTATAATGCGCATGTCCTTTGTACGGTTTCAAACTGTTGGCGCACCAAATTTCATCACACATACAAACAAACATATATCATAGCTCAAATCCCGGTTGGGGCTTCCATTTGTGGGTGGGGATTTCCGTATTGAAATTATTTAGTACCAGTCCGAAAGATGACCGTTTATTGAATGAATGAATGAATGAATAAACGTTGATTTGGCACTATACAATATCTTTACAATAATAAACAAACAACAGCATGAGGCGTGACACTGGGTGCCACGACGCTTGTATTCTACGGATACCTTAATATATAAAAGATATATGTCCGGCATTGTATAAACAAATATAATATTATGCAAATTAACCTGTTATCTGTTTTTAATCTAGACTAATGTCAGTTTATTACAAAAACAAAAATGGAATTTATGTCAGCATACATTTAAATGTTAAAAATAAATTAAATTGTAACGCCGTGCCTCAGAATAAGGTGCCTACTAGGACTCACTGCCGTAAGCCGTGTCAATGAGGGTTTTCAAGAATACAAAATCCGCTAGGTGGCACGAGGGAGTCCGGTGGTCATATCACTGTCACTATTGGCTCATTGTTGACAGAATTTCAGTTTGTCGCCACCTTACGCCATCTTTTGGATGTTTTAATACAAAAAACCCTTATAGTTCGCTTCTTCCAGATGCCGCACAAATGCTGGTAAGCTTTCACCATTGTATCGTAAAGTCTAATAACGAGAACTTCAACTTTGTTGATATAGCTGCAACGGTCTAGGTACAATCAGGAGATTATTATTGGTCCATATAGGTACCTAAAACTCATTGTAACGCTTTATTATTGTACTAGCTGTGCCCGCGAACTCATGCGCATGGCCTTCGATCTAGGTTGTAATATTCTTTGCGCGGAACCCTAATCTCTAATCCCTTTTCTGAAATAAATCTGGCTAGCATGCACCCTGTAATAATAACTTTAATTATTATATAACTTACATACATACATAACATCACGCCTATAACCCCCGAAGAGGTAGGCAGAGTCAAAGAGGCAGCAGGCCCTTTTAACCACATTCAGCCAGAAACAAAACTGGGTTGGGTTAGATGGAAAATGGTGAAAATTATATAACCTAACTTTATTTAATATAGGTATGTATAGGTATAACTCAACTTAATATATTTTTATATTGTTAACTTCCATTGTGCTTGATGAACTCTCAACGACTAATTAATTATTAGTCAACAAAATTACACTCTTTTTTTGCCACATAACAATTTAATACTTTTTTCTAATTATCAGTACCAGCATAATACAATTATATTATAAACATTTTCCCATCACGTCACATTATTTTGTCATTTGCCTAGAAACATTCAAATATCTGCCATTGAAACGATTTTTGTTGTATTTTTTAACAGCATAAAGATTAATAAAATGTAAACATAATACATGCGATTTATAGTCAGAATGCTGAAAATTTCAATGTACTTCGAATTAAGCTTTTACTATGATTCTATGCAAAGTTAAGTCTAGTTAAGCTTTACCATATTTTTTGCGTACATTCGAAGCTGCGCATTTTATATGGACGAATTCTTAATACCATTCTAATGCGAATATTTTGCGATACATTAGTATAGCAATATAATTTACACTGTTAATCAACAATTTGGGATTATTTCTTTACACAAAAGACAAAAGATATGAAAAATGTTGTATTAATAAATGAATTTATTAATACTGAAGTCAGACCTTTAAGCCAATTTAAGTAACTTTGTTCTCTAATATCTCAAAAATGTGACCTGATGATAAAATTTGGATGACGGAATCTGAATCAGCTGTTATTGTTTTATCAAAAAGGCAATGAGTTGATTCTGTGCAAAAAAACTGTTGACTAGTGATTAAATTTCTGGTAAAAGGAGTTGGTAATAAATTTATTTGTACCTGTATTCAATAATCAATCAACCGTACTAGTTTATCGCTGTTTATTTATCCTAGGACATGCCGGATCATTTAATATATTGTATTATGTATATGTAGATGTATAAAAAAGCAGGACCTTGTCCGTGGGCCTCACTCGGCAGGGCGCACTGAAAACCAGCGTCATGATTTAAATGCTGAGTGAGGCCCTTTTCCTATGGACATCGCAAACCCGTCTCTGGTCATTCAGCTATTAATACTACGTATAGAGAAGCTATGTCAAACAAAAATATTATCACGAAGCATGGACTGAGCGTGTTTCAGCATTTGCAGCGCTAAAACTAACAATTGTCGTCTAATCAAGCTATTAAAACACGCAGCGCTAGATCGCTCATAGAGTACATTTTTCTTCGACCAAAACGTCGTAAACGCCGTGAATTTCATGGCGCTTACGCGTGAACGTAGGCGCGTGACTAAACGAGTTGTTGCCGATCGGCAACAACGCACGGCGCAAAAACCTTGTTCGCTGCGTCGGTTCCATACGCTAGTAATAATAGTTCAATGTGTCTGGTTATCGTAAACTCTTTTAAACTTTTTTCTCTCTCAGTTGTGTCACTCCTTTTTTGTTGTTGTATTTGTATTGATGTAATATCGTGGTTGTGTTGTGTTGTCCAAATGTAATAAATGTTTCTTTCTTTCTTTCTTTCATATACTTGTGCACTATAATATCGCCTGCCTAGTTGAGACTGGTCGCCGTAACTGAAATAAGTTGGGCAGATATCAATTAATTAAATCTATTTGACGTACTGGATTTCATAACATAGCTAATATTAATCATAATGGTCAATGCTCGATTTTTAATGGTCCTAAATGAAATGAAAAATAACAAATTACATTACAATACGAATGACTTTAAAATGTCATCTGCTGTGTCTTAAATAAAATAACGAATGACATCCATAATTTTGTAATTTTCTACTTTATCGACTGGTTATTTAAGAGACGCAATAGATGAATAGACAGACAGACAGTTATATTACCATTAGTAACGATATTAGAACGTTAAAAACGTATCAATGTCCCGTTTCCATCAACCGTCTTGAATGGCACATAAGTGCACTTTTCACAGAATGATTTACGAGCAAAGTTCTGAGGAATCAGCGACGCAAAAACCTTCACATTTTCCGTATATGTGCTAGAAGACTTAAGATGAGAGTAAATAGTTTGCTATTGACCATACATTTTTATGAAATTTGAACAAAATACGGCGTGTCATGACGGCACGAAGCACGTCAAGTCAGCTAGTATCTACAAAAAAAAATCAGTCAAATTGAGAACCTCCTCCTTTTTTTGAAGTCGGTTAAAAACAAGCAAATCTTTCCAATACCCAGCACTCCATCAAACAGACATGAGATGTAACACAGCGTCCGTTTCAAACAAAACGTCTGCATTTATTTATTTATTTAATACACCATTTAGTACAGTTTCAATGTAGTGTAGATCATGGTTACAAATCCAAAGTTGTTTTTGAATTTACAGGTTTCATCACGATGTTTTCCTTCACCGTCGAGCTAGTTGTATAAATACGTACATAGGCTTGTAAAATCCAGAGGTACGTGCCCGGGTTTGAAACCGTACTCCTCAGTTAAGAGGCGTGTGTCCTTACCATTGAGCTACTACCGCTCAGCTATATAATTGCATTGAAGCTTATCAATTAACATGCGACGAACGAATCGAATAATGACTGGCTCGATGCCGCATTCGGTAGAGACCCTGCCCCATGCGCCAAGATTTTTGGGTTCGATCCCCAACCATTCGTCAGATGAATACTTGTGTTTGTTCTGTGTCTGGGTGTTAATATTGAATGTTTAAGTATGTATTTGCAATACCACTGTTGATTCTGATATTCGTAACACAAGTGCTTAAGCTACTTACCTCGGAGTCAGATCAATGTATGTGATGTAGTCTGATATTTATTTATTTATAATTCCTCTTTTTTGAATATACATATTATTTACCATCACTCCCGTGACCCGGCGTACGTCGTATCACCCCGTTGTCGGATTTTCAATATCCATTTTTTTATTTTCCGCGCCACCTTTTTATTTTCATCCTTCATAAGAACCTTCACCTGACAATAAAAAATTTAACTAACAAATAATTAGCGAAATCGGTAAAGCATGACCAGGAGAAATGAGGGTTCATTTTTATATATAGATATGATTAAGAGTTGATAGTTATCGAGTTTTGCAATAAATTTTCAACGTACGCATTCCCAGCATTATATAACCGTATTTTGAAATTCTGTGACATAAAATCTTCTTCATTGAGACAGGCTACATCTGCGTGGTTACAGACTCTGGATTATCAGGCATCTGAATCTATCTTACTATTTTAAAAACATTACATTCTTATAATACTACGTCCTTACTATTTCTACACATATACACTCCACACACCACAATTTGACACTATTTCTATTGTAATTACTGATGCTTTGTTACTGTCAAGACAATTGTTATTGGTTACCCAAGATACAGGCTAAGCCTAGTTTGGGATCTCCTGTTACATTCAACACTTAGAAAGAAAATAACTCGTGTTTAATATTAAGTACATACTAATTTCAATGGTATAGTCTAAGTAAGATTGTTCAGAGAGTACCTAATAAATCATTTTTATTTTCATCTAGACTAATTTTAATTCATATTTAGTTTAATAGTAAGGCTAAAATACCTTTCAACGTTCGCTAATGAAACCTTTTCACAGTATCTCGTTACGTACGAAACCAGAACATAGAAACGGAAAACTATTAACTTTGGGGTCCCTTGCAATATTGCATGGCGGTATTAAAATCAGTATTGGAAGAGAGCTTTTGCAAACCTGAATGCAATATTCTACAAGCAATATTCATTTCAAAAGCAGTGCACTGGGCTTTATATTTTAATCAGGCCTTATTTAATTATTCG
Source organism: Glyphodes perspectalis (assembly GCA_951394215.1). Classification (NCBI taxonomy): domain Eukaryota; kingdom Metazoa; phylum Arthropoda; class Insecta; order Lepidoptera; family Crambidae; genus Glyphodes; species Glyphodes perspectalis. Next base: position 1,124,503 of record OX596199.1, read on the forward strand.
GATTCAGAAGAGCGTATTGAGAATTTCAATTCCAGTTTCAGAGAATATTACTTACAGGGACAGTAATACTGATGTTCTGTTGAAACGCAGTAATCAAAACGAGGTATGGTCCAATATAAATTTATTACGATTTGCAAAAGAGGGATTATTTTCTTGTTTTGGTCTTTTTTTAGACTGACTCACCAATTCCTTAGTGGCAAACTAAGCTTATAAGCTTGTGCTATGGATACTAGGTAAACGGATAGACATACTTAATACGTTTATAAACATCCATGACTCGAGTACAAATGTTAAATTCATTACACAAAACATTTGCCCCTAGCGGGTTTCGAACCCGCGACCCTTGGTTTAGTGGCCAGGGTCTCTAACCAGCCAGTCAGTCAAGTCTAGCATGTCGCAAAAAGTGCCTAATGGTATATCGGTTTTTGGGTGTGTACTTGTGTAGGCGACCAATTAGCCACTAGTCACTAACTTTTCACAGATTTTCATCAAGCCCAGCTCAGTTTTATTTTTTTACTAATTGAAGTTACCTTCGGGGATTAGGGGCGTCATGATATATAGAATTTAGAATGTAAAAGAATCGTGTTCTAACTCTCGTGTTCCGAGACTGTAAAGACCTCTCATCTTTCACTATCGCCGTGTTGGGATAAAAAAAGTGAAATGTGGCCAAAATGGTGTGGCCATGACCGAACGCGAGACTCCATAAAAAGTGACCACAAAGAAACCACTCGTTCGTGACAATGCAGGGTTGAAGACTCGAATGTGACGGGACACAATAGCATCGTGATGGGACAATCGTGCAATATGTATGTGCAAATTACAAATACATAATACGCAGATTTGTTATAAGCGCTCGCAATTTGAATTCTCGAACAGATCCCAATTGAGATATTTTTCTACAGTCCGGTCCAATGTAAATGATTCATGATTTAAAAACTCCGTCTTTTTTTATGTATTGATTTTATTAAAGCACACTGTATATTTTTAATTGTTTGCCAATATAGTTAAATATTAATTAATTGAAAAAGTGTTTGCGGCTGAACATTTTTTCGGTTAAAATGAAACTGCAAAAAAATATATATAGCGCGCTATAAAAAAAAAGGATTTTTTTTAATAGGGGTGAGAGTTTCCCGCTCCCCCGCCAGACCGGTAGGTAGTAAAGGCCGTCTACCGACGTCCTGTCAAAAAAAAAATGTTTAAAATAAAATAGCACACGCGTCAATATACCACTCTCTGAATCCACGATTGAAGTCCACACGAATCCCAAAAGGAAAAGAGCTACAACACTATAAAAGTGATGTTGTAATGCACAACTTATTTAAAGGGTTTTGGAGTCAAAATCGAGGGAACAGTTTAATTCTGTTTTCCCCATATAATCTCTTCTCGAAATCCGTAAGTAATTAAACGGCACACTGGCATGTCAAAGGGATTTGTGCGAGGAACAAAAATATAGCTAAAGGCTCGGCTTTAATTTTTGTCCCGGAATCCCGGTACAGATTTGGAGTTTGCGATGAAAACAGAAAAGTTCGAAATCGGTCCGAATGTCCAACGTTCATACCTGACCCGAGTACAGTTAAGTTTATACGAAGTTCTATTAAGCTTAGACTCCACTAGATAAGAGAGATAGCTGCAATAGATATGTTTAATATAAAAATAATATATCTTGTTCATGGTTACTCAATGACAATTATTCCAAACTCCAGGTACCTTTATTCCGATTATCTTTTTGTTAGAGTCCAATAACTCAAAAATACAGGTTTTTTCGTAATAATATAAAATCAGTCATCATGATAGAAAGGACGAAAAATATTTAATAGCTTTAGACAGCTTAGAAAAAAAAAACGCAATGAAAAGCAATTAAAATAATAAACATGTCAAATGATTTGTTCAGCTGATGATTGAATTGGTGCTAAAACAATGTCTGACATAATACTAAAAATGTTTATGACTAGAATCCTACTAATATTATAAATGCGAAAGTTTGTATAGATGGATGTTTGTAACTCTTTCACAAAAAAACTACTAAATGGATTTTAATGAAACTTTAGAATAATATAGCTCATAAACTCGAATAACATATAGGCTATGTTTCATCGATGTATCACGCGAGCGATGCCGCGGGCAGAAGCTAGTAGTGTAATAGAAATCAAATATGATATATGGCGTTCAGTTCTCTCTGCCTACCCCGCTAGGGAAGTGGCGCGAAGTTTAGTTATGATATAAATATTTTTACAAAAACCTAAGACATATATCGATTTTAACTGTTCTTCTGTGAACCATAGAGTTTAGCCTTATAGCGTGTTAGCTTCCCCTCTATATTAACTGTCTCTATGGAATACCAACCTTACGTCGTAAAACGTGGCCCACACGGTCGTTACATTTATTCCTTACCAATGAGCGGAGCGCTAACATAACGGCACTCTATGTAGGGCGACTATTGATATTAATTTAGCTGTTACATTGAAACAGGTGTGTCATGCTGTATCACTATAATTTTGTAGCACTACATGTTTACAACTATTGAGCGGGGTAGCTCAATGGTAAGGACACGCGACGCGCCTCTTAACCGAGGAGTACGGGTTCAAACTCGGGCACGTACCTCTGGATATTTCAAGTCTACGTACGTATTTATACCACTAGTTTGACGGTGAGGGAAAACATCGTGATGAAACCTGCAAATTCAAACACTTTGGATTTGTAACCATGATATACTCACCGCAAAGAGATTTGTTAAAACTATTTAATCTAGTCAACTGACACACTTTTTATGAACAAAACGATATGATACATTATAAATGACAAACGCAGTGTGCTATACTTAATAGTTATTATTTTAATTTTTTTTTTTTTTTTTTTAAATCATAATTATTTTTAAATACCTTAATTACTAATTATAATCAGTAAATCGTCTTAGCTTCATATGACAGGCCCGTTGATAGAGTGGTCAGAGACTATGGCCACGAAAGCAAGAGTCGCGGGTTTGAATCCCGCTTGAGGCAAATGTGACGTATGTTGCACATGGATGTCTGTACTCAAGTCATTGATGTTTAAAAACGTATCAAAGTATGTCAACCCGTTCAATTAGTATCCAAAGCACAAACATACAAGCTCAGTTTAGAATTAGGGAATTGGTGTGTCTATCTGGTGAATTTATATTATTTATTTATCTATAATATAAAAATGAATCGCTGAATGCGTTACTAAGCGCAAATCTCGAGAACAGCTGAAAAGATTTCGCTAATTCTTTTTTACTTGTGTTTGTTATTGTCTTCTTAGGTTCTTATGAAAGAAAAAAAAATGCGCGGAAATTATAAGAAATGGGTATTAAAATCCGAGAACGGGGCGTTACGAACTGCGCCGGGTCAGCTAGTTTATCATAAATGTCTCGCTTGTAATCAGTTCGCTTCGACCACGACTATTTTATTAAAAGTCAGAATTGACGTTGACAGATAATGTACCAGCAAACTTATTACATAAAGCACTCCTTGTGCCAACGCTTCCTTTTATATAAAACTTGGGAGTCATATTACATTTTTGCACACAATAGCCATTATAAGTCTCCATACTAACTAGGGTTCCTTCAATGATATAAAAAAATTAGGTTCGGAACTTAAGGTACTATACCTTTGAGCATATTGCTGGGTGTGATTAATGTTCTAAATGATCGACCAATCACCTCAATCCGCGTGCTGTCAACAGATAAGTTTTAGGGCCTAAATCAAAGCGCTTAGAATAAATTGACAACCCCATTCGAGATTTTGCTTTAAAGATATTTTAGGCTTCATAAGTATCGCAAATGCGAGTTATCTGATAGCTGTTATCTACACTAATATAAAGCTGAGTTTGTTTGTTTGCTTGAATCTTAGAAACTACTTACTGGTCCGTTAGAAAAAAATATTTCAGTGTTAGATAGCCCATTTAATTTTATCGAGGAAGCCTTTACGCTATTCAACATTAACCATAAACGCGGGTAAAACCGCTAACAGTTGTTATATCTCCCGGATGGGCGTTTAACTAGGTATGGATTACCATAATACAAAAGCTTATTGTCGGTAATTTACAATGAAATAAATGTATCCGAAGTTTTCTTATATTTTAATCAATATTTTACACTAAGACAGTTCGTTCGTTTGACGCAGAGTGATCTGCATCCTTTAAACCAAATTGGTGAAGTTTTTAGTAGTTATAAATTACTAGCTGACCCGGCGAACTTTGTTCCGCCTTAGAGGCAACAAATTAGCAGATTTTGGATTTTATTAAGGTAAATTTTTCATTAGATAATAAATATAAATAAAAAAAATCATGTATTTTAATGATTCTTTATTGGCCATGTATGTTGGTGCATGGGTTGCACTATTCAATGAAGCAACTTGTATAGACGACGTTTTATTATTATGCGCAAGAACAAATGACGCAGATGGTCCTCCAACCCGTGAACATACCACATATGTCAGTTGCGTTTTGTTATACCACGTCTTATGTCACGGCCCACGGGAACGGGATAAAAATAAAAAATATCATATTTCCGTCTCCTGGTTCTAAACTACGTCCCCACCAATTTTTTGCCAAATCGGTTCCGCCGTTCTTGAGTAATAAATAGTGTAACTAATATGACTTTCTTTTAATTAAATAGATTTTTTTAAATCCAAGCACTTTTTTTTTTCATTCTTTAAACAAATTGTAAAAATAATCCTTGTTCACAAAAAGGTTGGTTAAGTCCTAGTAGATAAACAATATAACAGAGGCCCCTGAAACAGAAAACATCTTTTCCGTGAATGAAAGTAAAACGTTGCCCGCCATTAAACATTGTACGTAAATCGCGTGCAATCCCAACTCGCTCTTGACCGGTCTGGTGTTCCCGTTGTCTGGGTCAGTAACACACAGATGGTTGCACAATCGATATTGGATTCAAAGAGGGCGAGTCGATGCGTGTTTTGGCAGGACAGCCCTCGCATCGGTGAATAATTACGACTATATTCGCTTTTAACAATGAGAATCATGTAGCGAATAATAAATATCGACGTCACATATATTGAGACAAGGAACTTATTTATTCCTTCGACTCTGCTTACTCCTTATAAGATTGAGGGCGTAATGTAATATGTACATAGCTATGTATCACATACTTACATTTATCTGATGTCGAGATAAGTAGCTTTAACATTCGTGTTGCGGATTAAGAATTTTAAAATCAAACATTGGTCTCAAAAATATATACATACTTAGATATTAGAAATTTTCACCCAGACATAGGACAAACACAAGTACAAATATTCGATTAACAATAAAAAAAATATTACCACCCAGGACAAATATTCGTGTCACGAAGACACGAATATTTGTCCTGAGTGGGGGCCAAACCCACAACTCTTTGCATGGGGCAGTCACTACTGAATGTGCCATCGAGTTAGTCGAAAGTATTTTTCATACAAATGTTTGTCCTGGATAGACTCTACCAATGAGGATTTTTTAAAATTAAAACATGGCGTAACTGTCACCCTCCTCATTGGTTAGTTGTCAGAACAAACTGACATTCTGTCAACGATGAGCCAATAGTGACAGCGATAAGACCACGAGACTCCCTCGTGCCAACTAACGGATTTTGTATTAAAACCCTAATTGATTCTCAAACTATCTAAATCCAATTTCTTGGTAAACTAAAAGAAATCGGAAGGAAGCTGCGCACGAGTTTCACACGACGCTATTGTTCTAATTAACTCGATCACGAGATTACATCGAAACCCACTTATTGACTGCCGTGAGAACTATTGTCTGATGACATTCAGATGGCGTTTCTTTTTACCCGATGGAGTATGAGAGAGGGTAAGGCACTAACAATGAAAAAATATTTTTATGTTGTGATGCTATTCCGTAGTGAAGTCTTTTTTGTTTATAATTCGTATCCATTAACCAAATGTTCATTCCTAAAACAAACTATGATTTTATATCTGTTGTAGGTTATTGGTTTAATAAATGTGTGAATCTATAATGTATATCACACGGACTAGTAAAAAAAGAAGGACTCCACGTTGTCATACAATAGTGTGAAGCCACGATTATGCACGTGTGAGTGAGACTTATGGATACCGGTTATCGCATATCTGTCATTTGGAGCGCTTATTATGTCAATGTGTGCCGTAAGTCACGTGTCAAGTTGTAGCACCTGAGGGGCTTCAATGTTTAGCTAGCAGCGCGGAGTCCTTCTTTTTTTACTAGTCCGTGGTATATCATAAATAAACCGTATCTTTATTTCTCAGAGGTTATAGATATAAAGCATTTAAAAAAATATGTGTATTTACTTATAACACTGCATTACTTTAGTTATATTTTAATTTAGTCACGGATCCATTTCAAAAAAATACTAGAGGTTCGTTACTTCAAAAATGTTACAAGACCCTGCTTGGGTAGAGCAGCTGGAACAACATAGCCGATATCCCCGTCCCGCTCTACCGCGGGTGCGCGACAGAGACGCACGATCAGCGGTGCGCGGGCGCAGGTGGCGGCGCGTGCGGCACCTCCCGTTAGCGACAAGTGCGGCATACTTCGCGCCCGTTACCAGGGCTGGCGCGTCAGAGCTTTGCAGGATGCTGTACGACAGTATTTATTAACTTAATAAAGACTAGCTGACCCGGCGAACTTCGTTTCGCCTAACAGGCAATGACACATAATCGCGTTAAATAAATTGAGATGTAAGCTATCCTATCTTTCAAGTTGGATCAAACTGCACACGGTGTGCAAATTTGATTAAAATCGGTTTAGTAGTTTTGGAGTCTTTCGCGGACAAACAACGTGACGCGTAATTTATATACGAGTATGCTAAGATAATGTTACCCCTTTTTCCCATGGAGGTAGGCAGAGATCAGATACTTTCATTTGCTATGATCTTGACATACAACGTAACATTTACATGTAATTTTATTCACGTAAGCACCCACTTCTAGATTGAAGACGAATTATAGCAGGCCACTGCTTACAAAGAGCTTGCTTGACGTTTGATAAATCATGATTTTATAATCCATGGCATACCACCTCTCAGGCAAAATACGTAAGAACGCCGGGGTACGCTCTGACCACCATTCCTACTCACGAAACGAGGGTCTAGGACTCATAATCCTTTTTTTTTATTTATAGGATTACCAACATAAGGTTCAGCATAAATTTAAATAAAATGAACCAAATATAATATTCTTAATCTAACTGTCCTTACAATTATATGTAATCACAGCATCCACAGTATAAATATTCGAAGACCTAACCTAATAGTACAAATAACAATTTTGTAAAATAGGTACCTAATAATATATTTCTGAAATAAAAAATACTTTATAAAATTAGTGGTTGATTACATTAATGATGTGGACCAATTACAACGGACTCAAGAAGTCATCACTGCTTTTAACAATACACAACAACTTGGGTAAACTTTGGAAACGTATATCCAGTTCTCACAGTGGTTTAGTGTCGCACGATGTCGTGGACACCTTACATAAAGGCGTAGAGGTACATCCCAGGGCTTTAATCGGTATACTCTGCCCACCACCACCTTGGGCGGAGCAGGGTCCTCCTATCATCTCGAGGGCCCCGGGAGTCCGACACACCCCGCTGTTTCCCCCCGGTATCAGCGGAACAGTGCGTAACGCATTCCCCTGGGTCAACAAAAAAAATTACTCATAATCCTTTGAGTAAATTACAGCCAGGATACAAGTGAAGCCAATAACTCCAATAAGTGACATTAAAAGACGCTATCGTTGCGCAAGCACAGCCCTGGCGCAGTGATGCGCGCACGACGAATTGTTTGCTCCGGGCTTCAATGGCGCGCTCTATAACTCGCTTCCCGCGGCAATGAATGGCTACCGGCCCGGGTACAGTGGAAACGTCAATTCTTCTATGGCAGTTGTATATGTAACTAGTTTATTTTTTAGAGAAACGTACTTCATAATAAATAAATAAATAAATAAATAAATAAATTCTCCAGACTGACACACCAATTCCCAAGTTCCAAACTAAGCTTATGCTTGTACTATGGATACTAGGCGAACGGATAGACATACTTAAATACGTTTATAAACATCCATGACTCGAGTACAAATGTCCATGTTCATCACACGAAACGTTTGCCCCTAGCGGGATTCGAACCCGCGACCCTTGGTTTCGTGGCCAGGGTCTCTGACCACTCGACCAACGGGCCAGTCATAATAAAAGGCTACTCGCTCACAATCGTCCGTCTAACCCAATGCAGTTATATTTGTGGCTGAAATTGGTTAAGGTGGCTAGTTGGCCCTTTGACTCTGCCCACACCTTCCTATATTACGGGCGTGACGGTATATATGTAGGGTAACTGGTAAAAAAAAATATTTGTCCGTCTTTTAAAATTAAAAAAAAACTGTAAATATCTGTTTTTTAAATACAAACAGATTCTGTATGTCGTATTTTTTTCGATCGGCAAATAAAAAAATAAGATTATAGATAGCGCGTTTAAATTTTGGGTTACGTCCGTAACTCATACAGATTCTTGATTATAATAGCGCCTAAATTTCGTGTAATTGATAAAGAAAAAAAATACATATCATCAAAAATACGTGTCAAATAAAAAATTGATCATTATCGCAATAACAAGTTAAATAATATTAAATTACAAGTAGAGCTTCTAATAAGATTATAGATTATATATTAAAAAAAATATATATTATAAATTCTCCAGACTGACACACCAATTCCCTAGTTCCAAACTAAGCTTATGCTTGTACTATGGATACGTAAAATGTGTAAGCTTTTCAAAGTGTCCACATTGATTTATTTGGATTTGCTTATGATACAGAAATTTTAAATAAATTGCGTTACATAATACTTAAACGCTCCCCAAGCTCTGCTAACCACGTAAAGCTAGCTCGCTAGTATAGTCAAAAAGCTCACCTTAATGCGTTTCTCATTGGTGCACACGCCTTCCTCAGCCATATTAGCAATCTTCAATTCAGACCAGCAACCAATCAGCCAGCCGGCTTCAGAAGCAAACTGCTAATATGAACTCGACGTCGCAATTCCAGAGAATATCGATAGAGTTAATATAAAATTCACCGATGACGTGCTGCTTAGTTAAGCCGAGTTCACACTGCCCGGCTGTACGCAGTGTAGTAAAAAATAAAAATAAAAAAAAAAATATTTCTGACTTGTATTGATTGTTCCGTGGATTTAAACGATATTATATAATTGTGTAGGTACTGTTTTATAATTACATGTGATTGTAACTAGCACCCTGCATTTATCGAAGGAGTGGGTAAAGCCCAAGGAATAAGACGTTTTATCCATAACTAAATTGAATACCATTTACACGGAAAGAAATAAAAATTTAATAACATTTACACGGAAAGAAATAAAAATATAATAACATTTACACGGAAAGAAATAAAAATTTAATAACATTTACACGGAAAATCGGGAAAGTAGTAGAAATCGCGACAAGTAATGATTAAGCATGAAAAGTTCTAAAAAATGGTTAACCTGTCGTGTAATCGCAAACGCGATACACCATTAGTCGCATTTGACACCCTAGCTAGGCGAATAAAATTTCTACCTACCTCCTATCCTTTTTTTTACCACCATAGAAAACATATTTGCCACTAACTTCAGCTGTAGACACTTCATATAGGTTCTAAAATACAAATCTAAACTAATATTATAAAGAAGAAAGATTTGTATTTTTGTATTTTTGTGTGTGTGTATGTTTGAAATGAATAAACTCAAAAACTACTGTGCCGATTTCAAAAATTCTTTCACCATTGGAAACCTACATTATCCGGAAGTAACATTGGCTATATTTCATCCCCATATTCCCACGGGAACGGGAACTACGCGGGTGAAACCGCATACAAACATATAATAATTATGTACATTAAGACTGCTCGTTTCCAGTTCCACGTATTTCTGTTAGTGGTTAAGTTCCAAGTATTTACTTACTTTTCCTTTGACTCTGTCTCCTCCTTTGGGAATTGCGAGCATGGTAGTGTGTGTGTGTGTGTGTCATTATTATTAATTTAGTGTAAATTTTGAACCGTAGATGGAAAATCCTGTAAAGTAAAGCAAAGGAAAGAAAATCATGCAAATAAGTATATTTTACGGTTTCGTACCCAAAGAGTATCACTAAGACATCGATGGCCGTCCGTCTGTCTGTCAGTCTGTCAGCTGGCTGTATCCTGTGACCAGTGATAGTTAGACAGTTGAAATGTAGATAATGGTACGGAACCGTTCATGCGCGAGTCTGACTCGCACTTATCCGGTTTTTTATTTCCGTAAGTTACAGTAAATATGGACTCAAATTACACTTTTATTTGCAGACTAATTTTGATTACCTTCCTCCGTTGTACACCCCACGTCGTTTCGCAATAACATTTCATATGCATGAAGCCATGCGATCAAGTAATAACCCTCAAATAAACGATGTTTAATCCCCGCTCATTTTAAATTTTAAACGCCAACTGTCCCATTCTCAACCACTTGCACCTATTTCGTATGCCGTTTCTAGAATGTCAAAGGGAATATTACCATTAATTATGGCTTCACTTTATTGACATACGTACTATTTATGCAATTAAAAGGATGACTAGGTGGTGCTTCAAAAACGAATCGTCGGATGTTTGACATTTGACACTGTAAGTGACAGCAACTGTCAGCGTTCTTTTTAACTAGCGAACTGTCACGCTATAGATCAATGGCGGAAATTGTAACGGTCATTTATAAAATATCAGAAAGAAAAATAGTCGACTGATTGTTCGACATTACGTAAAGAACAGGTGACTATGACATTTTAAAATACATGATCGGTATTGTAATTTGTCGCGCTGTTGTCGCGCTGTTAATTTTTAACGGACTATTGAAAATATAGCCTTAGTACGCCAATCATGGCGGCCACGTTACTTAATGATGTCAAAGATGGAAAAGAAAGTTATTTAAAAGTGCGATTGTATTTAGTGTGTTTAATGGTTGTATAAAGAATGTGTTTTATTCGGAGTATTTTTGAATAGGCCTCGTGATTAAATTGTCAAAATAAGTTTAAATCGATTGTAATAAATATATTGTTTTCCGTAAAGTAATATGTCGTTTTGTATGAATTTTGAAAATATGTAGTTAAAGTCACCGACTAGCATTGAACTATTATTACTAGCGTATGGAACCGACGCAGCGAACAAGTTTTTTGCGCCGTGCGTTGTTGCCGATCGGCAACAACTCGTTTAGTCACTACGTTCACGCGTAAGCGCCATGAAATTCACGGCGTTTACGACGTTTTGGTCGCGAGAAAAATTTACTCTACGAGCGATCTAGCGCCGCGTGTTTTAATAGCTTAATTAGACGACAATTGTTAGTTTTAACGCTGCAAATGCTGAAACACGCTCAGTCTATGCTTCGTGTTAATATTTTTGTTTGACATAGCTTCTCTATACGTAGTAATAATAGCTCAATGCCGACTAGTCAAAAATTAAAAACACCACACTGGCATACTATAGCGTGAAGCCACGTTTATCCCTGTGTGAGTTAGATACTTAAGGATACCAGATCGGTTATCTGTCATTTCGAGCACTTATTATGTCAAAGTGCACCTGAGGAGCTTCAACGTCTAGTCTAGTGGCGCGGAGTCCTTCTTTTTTCCTAGACCGTGGTTTAAAATGTTACAAGTGAACAAAATGGGCGTTTGTTCACTTATCAAAGGCTTAGTTAGACGTGTAATTGATTTAAATACATCAGTTTTATTTTAGGCTGAATGTATATAGTGGAGCATGCTGCCCTTTAACTCTGCCTACTTCTTCAGGGATTTCGGGCGTGATGTTATATATGTATCTAGCTTGAAAACATGCAACAAGTTAGCTATATGTCACATGATAAAGTATTTATGCTACAGTAATAACTAATCTATTAAAATATTAATTCTTGGATAACTCTCATAGACTTTAATAGAAATACTCAGGAGCTCTTTGGACTGACTCTTTGAGTTAACTGAGGCAAATTTTGTATTCTCCAGGTTCGCTTACTCCGACCGACTTAAAAAAAAGGAGGACGTTCTCAATTCGACCGTATATATTTTCTTTGTACCATAAAATCATACCTAACGCACTCACTTGTGCCCACTAAAAACGACTTCAAAAGTCTCGAAGTCTACCAAAAATCGTTCTGTCTGTCCGTCTCTCATTAATGTTAGATCAAACGCCATACATTACCGCGTTCACGGCTGTTGAATGAGGCTAATGCGTCAGGTGGCTGTTATTTGGCGCATCCTTCGAGAGGGAGAGTGGTCGGACTCAGAAGTGAATGGGTGGCCGTTAGTGATGCCGATCGATAGTCGACTATCGATAGTCTATCGATAGTTGACGTCATATCAATAGTATCGATAGCCTATCGATACTATCGATAGTATTGCTTTTATGCAATAGTATTGTTGGTCAAGAAGAATAAACTATCGATAGTATCGATACTATCTAACTATTGATAGTCGTTTTATTTTCGACACTATTGTTTAGAAATTATTGGTCTAATGGTCTAGTGACCATTAGACCTACACGTACTAGTAGTACGTGTAGGTTTTTTTTACGGTAATTAATTACTAAGACTTCATTACTTCTCTAACAGTAATGCTGATAATTTAGTTTAACCTAAAACTCTTAGTAATACCATCGAAAAATAAGGAACTATCGATAGCTTAAAACTATCGATAGTATCGATTCTATCAATACTATCGATAGTTTACTCGCCATGAACAATAATAGTATCGATAGTATTGATACTATCGAGAGTTTGGTAATATCTAGCCATAATACTATCGATACTATCGATAGTATTGCAAGTCATCAATAGTATTACCCCAATTTGGGCTATCGATACTATCGATAGTATCGATAGTATCAATAGTCCTATCGATATTCTAACTGATTTTCGAGGTCAACTATCGATAGTTCGGCATCGCTAGTGGCCATTTAGACAACAATATCTGTGAGCTGCCGACGGCGAGTTTGTTCGGGCAACGCTTAAATCGCTTGAAGCAAGCTCGGCTCAAGTTGAGAACTTATACAAACACTTAATGTGCCCACAGTTTCACCTAGCTTAATCGTAACATGATGTTACCAAGCCCTTTTAACCACATTTAGCCAAAAATAAAACTGGGCTAGGTTAGATGAAAAACTGTGTTAAAGTAGTGACAAGTGGCTTAGCTCGTCGCCTACACAAGCACGCACCCAAAACCCGATGTACATTAGTCGCCTTTTACATAGTTGGCAATTATTTTTAAATCTCAGACAAACATGGGACAAAAATCTATTTATGTAAATAAAAAAATTCTTATTATTTTTTTTTTGTTTACGTGGCTTAGCACCGCCGCAGCTATTATATAAATAAATACAGGTACTCCAATGAACTTAAATAGGAATATAGTTGTTACAAACATCACGCCAGAACACCAACAAATATTTTGGATAGAAGTTTCTTATTGTTGGAGACGTCTGTAAGAGTCGCCGGGTTCCTGCAAATGCAATATTTCCCAGCACATTACGCATGAATGAACGATCTGAACTGCCTGAACGTAGGAATGAATTTATATTCCCGAAATTCCGAAACGGGAGTTCGTCTGAGGTGGAATCTTATCGGTGCTTGCTACCCACGGACTAGTACAAAAATAAAGACTCCGCGCTACTAGCTAGACGTTGAAGCCAGTGGCGGATTTAGAATCTTGGCCGCCCTAGGCCCTAGGCCGTAATTCTGAGGACTAAAGCGTCATCACTTAATTTTTATCACGATTGGCCGCTTCTAATATCTGGCTGCCCTAGGCCCGGGCCTACTGGGCCTTAGGGTAAATCCGCCACTGGTTGAAGCTATGCAAATGCTTCAACTTTAAATGCAACTTACGTTACACATTGACTTAAGCGCTCCAAATGGCATATTTACGATATTTGATATCCATAAGAATCTCACTGACACATGCATAAACGTGGCTTCACGCTGTAGTATGACGGCGCGGCATCCTTCTTTTATTACTAGTCAGTGTTGCTTCCTTTGATAGTAACGCTTTATATGGTGTAATAGCTCGGTATTCATACATACATACTATCACAAACATGTTGGTCTGGCACTCAAAGAGAATGTGCCAACTGTATTTCGTGCCTAGCATGTCGTAAAGGGCGACTAACGTTGTATTGAGTATTAGGTGAGAGATTGTGAAGGAGAGGGGGTTGTCACAACTTTTTCATAACTTAGCATCTAACCCAAGGCAATTTAATTTTTGGCCAAAAGCGTTCACAGTAGCTACTCTACCTACCCATTCAGGGATCGTGGGCATCGTGTTTTGTTAAGCCTAAGATTATCTATGATAAGACTCAAGATTGTATCACTATAATTTTCTAAGCTAACTTTAAAAGAATGCGCCAATAGGGATGATGACTGCATTAAAATGCAATGCATGCTGCATACACGTGTGCCATCGGATCGCCAGCCATAATTTAGTCAACCCAATAGGGTTTTTTTCGATAGCACTTATACCTGAAGAATTCTGTTAAATAGGTTCAACTTAATATTACAATACCGAAAATCATGATTCAAAAATGAATTTAATAATACTTTTATAAATACATTTTAAAAAGTAACAAATAGCTCGTAATCACGTGACTAAAAACGCCGTTTACGTCTGTTAGTCGACATTATTTCCAACAAGTTCAGCATAATGTCCAACATTCTCTCCTGAGTTTGACAGAAAGTTAGTTTTATCTACCTAACCGATGCGAATATGACGTCATTTCGACACCATAGTAGGTAGTCTAAGCAAACTAATAACTATTTGCTTACAAAAAAGACTTTTTTATGTTAATTTTGTGTCTACCTATATCATAAATGTGGTTTAAAAAATGTTTAAATACCTTATTATATTTTTGGCTAGGAGCGGTAAACACCCGCTTCTTAAACCCCTTTTGGGACGCAGGACCGTTTTTCGTTAAGTCAGTATATCCAAAATATTATCTTCAAACATCGTTCCATCTCGCTCGCTCAGCGCATGCCACTTTCCGTTTCGGACGCGTTTGGGCGCGTCACGGTTCGGCTGCGCGTGCGCATATAGTAAACTAGGTATTGTAGGTGCGTTGTTAGAAAGAGAAAACTGTATTACTGTCCCGTTCCGCGTGTACAGTATGAGTTATTGCTAATTGGTATTATGCTTCGCTTACTATAACGTAGCTTAGCAGGTAGATAAGATTAGACTTAGGTTTCATATATTCTGTCGCGTTAGGAGAAACGCCTAAAAAATCATTATCCAGACTAACTTGGTAAACTTAGCAATTCCCTCGAAATATATAATATATCCTTGTGCTATGAATGCTAAGTTACAGATAGACATACCTACTTTAATTACATATTCCATGACTCAATGTTCATCACACATTAGAAACATCAAGCGGGATTCGAACCCGCGTCCTTTGGTTTTTGACCAGTCAAGCAAAATATTCCTGCTTCGGGCGCTCCAGACGTTTTATGGAGTAATAGACAGCAGTAGGTATGCCGCGAAAAGTTTGATTCGTGTGCAACTTGAAAGGCGCATTAAAATTTCACAACTTTATTGGAACTCAAAGGGCTTCTCACACGCATACCGGGTGCGGCTGCGCCACTCAGACGGAAGAAGAATCTGAAAATTGTCGGCTTTACGTCCGTAAGCAGGTTTAAACAGAGATGTAGTAAACCTCGGTCGTATTCCTATTTGTAAGAAACCCGTATGTTCGCACTGTTCAAAACCGGCTTGTTATACATGCCGGTTAAAGTGTTATGTCCTTAATAATATGCCATTTATTTGATTTTTAAATAATATTTTTTATAGAGATATTAAGATATTAGCTCTGTGATCATTTTAGACCGCTAAATTAAGTTTTTGAGTCGTTCAAAAGAAGGCAATTTTTGTTTCAGTTAATTTTCAAAGTTTTGAATAGGTATAAGTAAATAATTTCTATATAAATAACACATTTTTTTATTAATTATGTACCGTATGTGCTATGGTAATTAAAAAAAAAATACAATTAAAATATAAATAAATAAATAAATAATAATAAAAGGTTTGCTGGTCCCCACACTAGGCTAAGCCTGTCCTGTGGGGAACGAGTCACGATTTTCAAAAACAGCGTGAGGTAATTAATGGCGCTAGTACAAGGAAATTTGTGAATTAATACAATTACATATTTAGCAACTTACAATACAGATATAGTAACAAGTTAAGGTCACATAATTAACTTAATATATGCATGCATATATGAATAAACACTTTAAAAAAACCGTACCTACGTCAGTATTTAGTACGTCACGTCAGTAATGCAAATAAATAATGATCAGTGGTTAAGGGTTAAATCCCAAGCAACATGGGACAAAATAAAATATATATGATATAGGCATGAGAAAAAAGCGTGACATTATGTATGTATGTATATCGGCAATCTGTTTAATCCGGTGTTGTAAAGAATACCTAGACATTCTACAAAATGCCTAAAGCGTTCAAGTAATATAATGAAATATAATTTATTTCATAATTCTCATAATGTTTCATGCATTGCCTGAACGCGGCATTGTGTATACAATGCCTAGGTATTGTATAGAATTTCTGGTTTATACACTTTGTCGGTAACGTATACATATCATCACGCATCCACTATAATTATGTTATTAGCAGTCGATTCCTTCTTGGTCTGGGAGTTAAAACATCACGCCTTTCTCCCATGGGGGGGGGGGGAGGCGGAGATCACATCCTTCCATCTTCCGTCGTAAAACGCTAATGGTGTTAGGTTTGTGATTATGCAGGCGACAAGTATTCTTTTTTTTTCAATATCCGACAACATCACTTACATCTAACTCAGAGGTAAGTAGCTTAAGCACTTGTGTTACGGATATCATAAACAACAGTTAGTATTAAAAATATATACTTAAATATTGGATATTAACACCCAGACACAGAACAAACACAAATATTCATTATACGAATATTTGTCCTGAGTGGGGATCCAACCGACAACTCTTGGCGCATGGGATAGGATCATTACCGAATGCGCTATCGAGCTTGTCAATAAACAATATTACTATGGATTATCGTTACGCGACATCCTCAAAGAAATGTGTCGCAGTTTGATGCGCGGGCGCCGGTCCGTTAGCCGCTAACCGTGACACGCGAATTTGCATCAATTATCGACAGTTATCGAATGCGGACACCGTTACTTAGGGTTGCCTCGCTAGTTTATTAGGTTAACTGGTTGTTGGTCGTGGAATATTATTGAAATAGCTAAGCCGGATGTTGAGAGGAGCTCTCTTATAGGATCTATGGCATACTCTCATGCTCTGGCGATTTAAAAGTAAAAAAAACAAACAATAATAAATTTATGAAACACACTAACTTGCACAAGCTTCAGGATTAAAAAAATAACCAAAACCTTTGTGACTGCGTCTGATTAAATTTGTAAATAATAATATTATAATAAAAGCGTATAATCTTCAATTTCATATTAGAATTTGTATTTTTGAACTATCTAATATTGGAAATACAATAAATTTCATATTTAGAATTATATAAATGAAAAAATATGGTACTTATTATACTAAGTAATGGTAGTTTAAAAAATCTTAGTTCGTTAAACTCACTTACAAAGTGCCAACCCTGCCTCTTAAGACCGTGGCTTAACTGCGAGCGTGACGAGGGCCGACCACCGCCTTACGTTTTGTATCCCTTAAATCCGCCGCTAGTCACGGGGTTCGACGCCAAATTATACCCACGAATACATAATTTGTTTCCAAACCACTATGAGTTTTAATTGAATACCATTTTGCATGATTATGGTATACTTCGGCTTGGTACAGTTGGATAACAGTACACGATTATAAATACTGTAATAAATTCATTGGATACATCAGCAGTGAATGTACAGCAAGCTACTTATTTAAAGTTTTAAGTTCCAATCTAGCTTTCCATGGTGATTGCAATTTGCAACACTAACCCCAAGCACATTACCTAAATGCTTGTAAGATCGTCCCAGGACTCCCTTCAAAATGAGAGCCCTGGTTAAACTGACTGACAAAAGGAATAGGAGACGACATTTTGAAACATTCCGATTGCCATTCATTCACCAATTATCTTAAGTCTATCTGTTGAAAATTAAATGCCAAGTCTTATAACTACTACAACTGGTTACAATTCTTAATCAAGTCCTATCAGTGCAAGTGAACAGCTTATTCTGAGGCCGACTATATAGTTACTTATCATTTAAATAGTTTTAATCATTCGTAACTTTTCGTTTTCTTCCAGTCATAAACGTGGCAGCCGGCAAAGCCCCGATGCAGGTCTCGACGGAAGACGGTGGGGTTCCACAGAAGGCCCTGGACGGAAGCACGGCGTCTGCGTTCAGCGCGGACACCTGCACACTTACGAAGCCTGAACGCGTGCCCTGGTGGTACGTCAACCTGCTGGAACCGTACATGGTACAGCTGGTCCGATTGGACTTCGGGAAGCCGTGCTGTGGTGAGTACCATCATACTTAATAAATAATAATAATAAATAATAAATAAATATCAGACTACATCACATACATTGATCTGACTCCGAGGTAAGTAGCTTAAGCACTTGTGTTACGGATATCAGAATCAACAGTGGTATTACAAATATATACTTAAATATTCAATATTAACACCCAGACACAGAACAAACACAAGTATTCATCATACAAATATTTGTCCTGGGTGGAGATCGAACCTTGGCGTATGGGGCAGGGTCTCAACCGAATGCGCCATCGAGCTTGTGAAACTTAGCTGGTATTATTAACTAAGAGGTATTCGTGTCTGTTGTGAGACTGATTTCTGAAGATGAAGTTACTTACTTTGAAGTGAGGTCTACATTTATACATACAAACATATCATCACGCCCGTAATCCCCGAAGGGGTAGGCCGAGTCTAAGGGACAGCTAGCCCTCTTAACCACAGTTAAAGCACTTGGAGGACTATACTCGATCTCCCAGAGGGCCGAGTTGACGGCAGTGGTGGTACGGAACCTCTCGCTTCCTAGCCTTGCAGAGGCTATGCTTGGGAGCGAAAGAGCCTGGGCGGCGACCGCCTCTTTCTGCGAGAGCGTTATCTCTGCGAAAGAGGCGGCGGAGCGGGGCCGGGAGAACGACCCTCTCGCGCCTCCGCTCCGAAGGCGTCGGAGGGGCCGAACGAGGCGCCAATACAACAGCCTTGGCCCTCCTAGCGGAGACACGCGGATGGTTGGTGCGGGAGCACCCCCATCCGCATTGTACGAGTCTCCGCTGCCGCTGAACGGGAATAGCTCGGTGCCCCCGGCTATTCCTGTCGCCCCCTCCTTCTAGGGGGGGGCATGTGGTGCCCGCCGTGTAGGGCGGGCCGGTCGCTGGAGGGCGTCGTGGATGTAAAGGCTCAGCCATACCCACAATTTCCCTCCACTCGAGCGATGAGGAGTACCGCGGGGTTTTAGTGGGTATACCCCGGCCATTTTCCATCCTTGGCCGGAGCAGGGGCCTCCAATTCCAGAGGCCCCCGGAAGTCCCATACACCATCCTGCCCCCCCGGGTAGGGTGAAGGTGCGTAAAGCATTTCCTCAAAAAAAAAAAAAAAAAAAAACTATACTCGATCTGCTAATTAATATACATTTGCTTTATCTTCACCCGCATTTAAGTAGCTCAGCTATTTTAGAGTTTGTGATACGTCCTCCGATCCGATCTTCTTTTTAGAATCAAGGAATATGAGGATAAAATTAAAAGGTCAAAGGGGCAGCTAGCCCTTTAACCACATTAAGCCAAAAAATAAAATAGGGCTAAGTTAGATGGAAAATTGTGAAAAGTAGTGACAAGTGGCTAGCTCGTCGCCTACACAATCACATACCAAAAACCCGATATACCAATATTCGCTTTTTACGACATGCTCATAGAACACAGTTGGTATCTACATTATTTTTAAGTCCTAAACCAACATGGTTCCAACGGTTTCAATGTATCAGTGGAACAAAGCAACAAAAAATAAAGATAATCTGCATGTGTATTTAACTGCTAATTAATTGTTATTAACACTATCACTGTCCATGCGTTACATGTAATACACTGATGAGTTAGCTCGGTACGTCCGTGCATGATATACAATACAGTATAAACCACCAAGGATAGTGTTGTTCACAAGAAGCTTGAAAAGTCAATCAAATCAAAAAAAACAATGTTAAATTGTATTCAACCCGCCAAGTAGAGGCTGCCATACCTAAGGGGAAAAAAAATTAAACCTTATAAGTTTTATCTTTTAATCAAACAAAAATTAAAAATAGTTTCTCTTACCAATCAACTTAAATAAAACCTTATTTTAATATTTCCTTTTTTTTAGCTCTACGCTAACACGTCCTAATTTTTTAAGGCATTTCTAAGAGAGAATAAGTTACCTCCACAGTCGATTCAATGTATAGCATTAAGTGCCACAAAATTAACTTTGCATCGTGGCACTATGTCACCTAAATCGTTATAGGCGACATATTATGTATTTTTACAGTCCAAACAATTGCCTGTAAACATTAATCCCTCGACGTTTAAGTCCAACATTGTGTGCTCTGGTAGAAGTCCGCGAAAATATACACGAGATCAACGATTTGACCATGTTTATTACCAATACATCGATCGTGTTTCGACGTATTTTGGACAACACTATTGGTCGGCGGTTGAAGTTCATACGTCCGTGCACTGCATATAACGCACTATTGGGACGTGTGGCAATTGTCGCTGGAGTGGTGGCGCTATGTGGCGGGTCGTTACATTCCCTAATATATGGTTGAGTGAAGCGATGGCTGACACATACGTCATGCTTGGGAACAGGTGCCGCCCTTAGGGACTGGTCTGCTCTGGTCGGGTCAAGTTTTTGGTTGTAATTTATATATTTTTATTTTGATACTCTACAACAGGCCCACACTAAAACGTGGTTCAAAGTTAACTATGATTCATACACCTTATATAAATTGTATTGAAAAGAATAACTACCGAGTTTCTTACCGGATTCTTCTCAGTAGATACAACATTCCGAACCGGTGGTAGAATCATATAGCTGTGGCTTTACCTGTATTTGACGATTTATAAGTGTTTCCTTGAAACCTATATGAATAAAGAATATTTTGACTTTGACTTTGACTTTGAATTGTATTAACAATGTCTTTGGGACAGTGATAGTGTTAATGTAAGTGATACTGAAATGACAGTCGAGTGGCATGCACAGTAACAAGCTTAAGCTTGGAACATTTACCAATGTTCCAAAAATTAAGACAAAGCAGAAGAAAAAAAATCAAATGAAAACTATGTATTAGCCAATGTGATTCGCACTTGAACTGAAATAATAAATGTTATTAATATAAGAGGGATGCACGGCAGGCGGCGTGGCGTCGCGCGACGGCACTCTTGCGCACCCAACCGCGCTGGTGTCAACTCGATATTAATTCTCTCCGCCTTTTGCCGTCGCAGATTTGCAATACGGCGTAGTTGTTCATGCCATGCGAACTTCGCTTTAAGAGAATTAGGCTTTAAGTCTGGCAGGCAGACACTGTAGCCCATGGACACGCAAAGGTATCACAAATACGATGTCGACCTTGCTGTGGAAGCTTCTACTATCATAGGAATCATCATCTTCCTAGCGTTATGTCCCGTGTTTGGACGGGGTCCGCTTAGACCCTGATCCAGGATTTAGCGAGTCTGTTAATTACATTGAAGCGACTGCCGATCTGACCTTCGTAACTCTATAGACTTGAAAAATCCAGTGGTACGTGCCCGGATTTGAACCCGCACTCCTCGGTTAAGAGGCGCGTGTCCTTACCATTGAGCTACCACCGCTCACCGCTCTACTATCATAGGAATACTCAGGGTATATACGAGTACATTTTTGCAACGTCCTTAATCCCCGAAAGAGTTAAAGGTACAGGGAGGTCTTATTTAACCGACTTAAAAAAAAAAGGAGGAGGTTCTCAATTCGACTGATTTTTTTTTTTATCTAAAAGTACAACGATATATCTCGGTCGTGATTTCCTAAAAGATAGCTAGAAATTTAAAGAGCAGAGTTAGATTAAAAACAATAAGGAGCATAGTATGGACAATATCTACATGAGCTTCTAACCAAAACTAAATTTGAATTCGTTTAGATGGAAAATTGTGGAAAAGTGGAAACAAGTTTACAAATGTTGAGGTCAAACAAGTAATCTTCTTTCTCACCATTTGCCGTTGCACATCAAGAGAAACCAGCATCGGCGACGTGTCTCAGATTCAAGAGTCCCAAAGGACACGCCAATGCCACTAACACGGAACCCCATTGTTCTTGGGCTACCGCGCGTGACGGAGCGACTTTGACAATGCACTTGCAACACACTCTTTTGTTTTGAAACTACGTCCACTTGCCATTGGCCGTGACTTTGGGTGTTAATTAACAATTAAGTGTAGTCACGTAGTCATCGTAGAAGTTTGACTGGCCCGTTGGTCGAGTGGTCAGAGACCCTGGCCATAAACCGAGAGTCGCGGGCCCGAATCCCGCTAGGGGCAAATGTTGCGTGTGATGAACATGGACGTTTATACTCGAATCATCGATGTTTATAAATATATTTAGTATCCAAAGCACATGCACAAGCTTAGTTTGGAACTAGGGCATTGGTGTGTAAGTTTGTAGAATTTATTTATTTAATATTTATTATTATCGAGGTACATAAGCTCGGCTGGATCAAGGAGACAAGTACCGCTGTCATGGAGAACTGTCTTACAATAGCAGGACTTGTACTGCTGTGCTACGGTTGGCAACGCGTCAGAAATTCTACAAACGCAATCAAGTGATTGTTTTGTCAGTTTCTGACGTCACTAGTTCGTATAGTCAAGTGACTAAACATTTGAGCATTTTTTTTTTATTGAAGACTCAATGTAGTTCAGGATCAATAATGTTTTATAACCTAATTTTCTTCTTTTTACAGAATTGGTATAACAAAATCTATATGTACTAATATTATAAAGCTGAAGAGTTTTTGTTCGTTTGCTACCTACTGATCCGATTTGAAAAATTCTTTCACTGTTCTCAGTACCACTGATTACTAAATAGTTTGTCAGTACTTCGCTTTTGAAAGAGCCGTGGTAGCTCAATGGTTAGGACACGCGCCTCTTAACCGAGAAGTGCGGGTTCAAACCCGGACACGTATCTCTGGATTTTCAAATCTATGTACGTATTTATACCACTAGCTCGACGGTGAGGGAAAACATCGTGATGAAACCTGCAAATTCAAACAACTTTGGATTTGTAACCATGATCCAAAAATTGTCTGGTTCCCCTATCTTAGGGTTACGAAGGTCAGATCGGCAGTCGCTTCAATGTAATTACCAGACTAGCTAAATCCTGGATCATGGTCTAAGCGGACCCCGTCTAAGCGCGGGACATAACGCTAGGAAGATGATGATGACTTCGCTTTTGAGTCGTGAATCGCATGTTACGGATAACTACTGCTTATAACTTTATTGATCCGATCGTATTGTATCCTGGATCGTTGAAAATAACACTTAACGGATTTCTTATTCAAAGTAAATATTACGTCAATATTCTCTTAGGTGACTTCGGTCACAGCCAATCTCGGGATTAGCCTACTCCGAAGAAGTTATTATAGTGCACAAGTGTCAGCGCAAACGCATGTGCACTCTCTGTTCATTCACTACCAAAGTTCGGAAAATACGGAATTCTGACATAACCAGAGAGAGGTCAGGCTGTGTTTCTCTCCAAGTATGACGTCAGGACTAGTGGTGGTGGACTAATTGTTATTATTATTGGATAATCACCTTTTGTTTTACTTGAGGAACTCCCACGATCCGTCACCCTCTGAACGCGGATTCAGAGGGCGGTGTGTCGAACTAGAAACGACTAAACAATTGGGTTATCACCTATTCAAATTTATTTTTGGCTGGTACTTTTTACAATTAGTACTTGAGTTCTTCATTCCTTGAAGGAGATTGCAGATGTGTTGGTATAAATGTATATTATTAGCCAACAAACAAACAAAAATAGCATCACGCCCATTATCCCTGAAGGGGTAGACAGATTCAAAGGGGCAGTAAGCCCCCTTAACCACATTCAGCCATAAATAAAACCGAGCTGGGCCAGATGAAAAATTGTGAAAAAGTAGTGACAAGTGACTAGCTTGTCGCCTACACAATCACAAACCCAAAACCCGAAATACCATTAGTTGCCTCCTACAGCATACTAGGCAAAAACCACAGTTGGAACATTATTTTTAAGTCCCAGACCAACATGGGACAATGGGTGAGTTAGATGGAAAATTGTGAAAAACTAGTGACAAGTGGCTAGCTCGCCTACAGAACCACATACCCAAAACCCCATATGCCATTATTAGTCGCCTTTTACGACATACGGCAAGAAACACAGTTGGCACATTATTTTTAAGACCCAGACTAACATGGGACAATCTTATTAGTCTTATCATCAAACAGTTTAAACCAGCCGGAAAACTGTCTCAACCTTTAACAACAAACCTAAACCCTACCAACATTCAACGCAACCAGACCAGTAAATCGTAAACCCACCACCATAATAACTGTTTCAACGACTTCCATCAAGATGGCGACTTTCCAATCGTTTAATGAAAACCTAAACCCAAATAGGTATTATTACATTAAATTAAAAACAGTTGCGGATAAGCTCCAACGATCTTGGATAAGCACTTACAGTGAAAGTCTGAGACAAAACGAAATGAAAGTTACAACAATCCTCCTCTACACTTATATCTATCTTAACTATTGTAAGGTGAACCTAGACAGCTAAGTTGAGGTATTAACTTTCGTTCTAAATAATAAAAAGCTTGTTGTCTTATGCAGTTTTTTCATGTAATCATATCCATTTATCATGTAATCATGACCGAGGTACCCGGACGTTATTTAATCTATTTTCCTTAGTAGTATTTCTATTTAATAATTATCATATAGTCTATGGTAATCAGATCCTACTTTCCGGAGCCGTAATCGAGAAGGGCCACAGTCGGATAAGTGTCATATAGATCGAGGCCTTAAATATACATAACATCACGCCCATAATCCCCGAAGGGGTAGGCAGAGTCAAAGGGACAGCAGGCCCCTTTAACCACATTCAGCCAAAAATAAAACTGGGTTGGGTTAGATGTAAAATTGTGAAAAAGTAGTGACAAGTGGCTAATTTGTCGCCTACACAATCACAACCCAAAACCAGGTATACCATTAGTCGCCTATTACGACATGCTAGGCAAGAAACACAATTGGCACATTCTTTTCATGTCCCAGACCAACACGGGACTAAAATATAATTTAATCATAAAAAAATATATATTTCCACAAGACTACAGGTGTGATGTATGTTGTCATACTAGACTAAGCCTCCTATGGTCCTATGGGAAACATTTGTAGCTGCCAATCTTCCCCAGATCCGCACGAGTAGTTAAAATGCCTAATACGCTTAAACCTTCATTATGAATCGCCCCATCGTAAAATGTCATTGCCTGTTTCTTGAGTGAATTACCATACGACATCCGCAAATTTGTGACTTTATACTATCGGTCGGTTAATTCTTATCTGACTTTCAAAAAATCGGGCCTAAAACGAATAAACAAACACGGCGGAGTTTTGCTCACAAATTCTCAAAGGAAAATGTTCTATATTTCTATCTTATTGATTATAAACGTTATAAAGTAACTTGCAATCTAACTGCTCCTATACATTATAAATCTCCTGCAAGCTTTCATCTAGCCGCGTTAGTCTATCTTTAGTCTCGTTGTCTGTCCGTCAGCCTTATTAAGCACATTTTCAGTTCCTTCAGTAAACAACTGAGCGAAATTTCATAGCAGTCTTCTCCTCGACGTTTTCTGCCAGTCAATGTTAAAAGTTTAATGAGTATGTGGAAAATATCTCAACGTTAGAACAAAACGCGGTTGTTGGTGAAAACTTTGGTTAAGTTAATATAACTTTAAATATAGTGATAGGTACACGTGATGTTCGAAATATATATTTTATCATCACACTCACAATCTCAGTCGGGATACTCATAGAACAGCGAGCTCTTTATTGGCATTAACCAAATACAAAACTGGGTTGGGTTAAATGGTCAATCCTGGGAAATAGTCATAAGTGGCTAGCACGTCGACTACACAATTACAAACCCGATACACTATTAGTTCCTTTAAAACACGCTACACAAGAACCAATTACATATGTTAACTAGGTATTTAATTAGGACTTATGTCAATAATAATAGAATTCTTTATAATATTCAAAAGGCTTGCGCAATACTCTGGAAGAAATATGCATGGAAAATATTCTTGCCAAATAAAGCGTTAACTTATGAATAATAATATTTGATCGAAACACGATCAATAACAGTTTCAAACTAAAATATGACGTCACTCGACCCGTTAGAATTATTCTTCTCTCTCTCTCTTTCTAACTGAAATCATTGAAGCACTAAAAAAGACCATATTTTAATTAAATATCAGATTACATCTTATAGGTACATTGGTCTGACTCCGAGGTAAATATCTTAAGCACTTGTGTGCCAAATATATACTTAAATATTGTATAATAATACAATGACACAGAAAAAATACAAGTATTCATCACACGAATGTTTGTCCTGGGTGGGATCGAAGCCACAACTCTTGGCCCATGGGGCAGGGTCACTACCGAATGCGCCATCGAACCAGACATTTTTAATTTCCTGTATTAAAAAATAAATTAAATATATTACTCTATTCCATACGACAGAAGCACTAGATAGATTGATACTATTTAACAAACTAGTAGAGGATAGCCTGATTCAAAATATCAACCAGTTATTTTACCTACTGTTAGCCAATAAACTAGAGTTGGTTTTAGTCACATCACATAACGAATACCACAGAGTAATAATATACTACGTACAACTTACCCAACAGTCTTCTTCGACATACTAACCAAAAAACACATTATTGTTAAGTTAAGTAAGTTGTAAGTGTGAGCAACTTAACGATAAGATATAGTTTATGTATATCTTCCTTATCGTAATCAGGACATCTGCAAATGTTAATTAGAGCACGGGACGGACAACTAACTTGACAATGCACATAATTTTGGACCGTTAATTAAATAACCTGTTTAATTATAATGAACAGACATGATATCCATTAAATTAGATGAGATTCAGTCTAAATCAGCTTGTTATCAGATATCATTCGTTCTAGAATCTCAATACCTACAATAATATAAAATAAAATAAACCCGCGATATTCCGGCCCCTGTCTGACCCGGCGCCATTTGTAATCCAACATGCCTATTACTGTACAATAATGCTAATTGAACAGGTTGTAACTTTTACACATTACCAAGGATAATGATGTTCATTTTATAATGAAAACGTATGTTCTTTATTGTACTGCTTAATTGACTAAATCAGAATCTTGAATTTAAAATTTTTGTTTTGCAACTTATCGGATTACAAGGTACTTTTCCAAATACTTTTCGGACTATAGAGGGCTCGCTGGCAGTCCGACAAATTCGATTATCCGACATCGCCATGCAAAATTTCATTTGTCGGATTACCGGGGGTCTACTGTATCGTGAACGTTGAAGAGGCGAGTGAGGTGTGCAAGGATCGTGCCATATGGCGTTCGGTTCTCTCTGCCTACCCGCTAGGGAAGTGGCGTGAAGTTTAGTTAGTTAGTTAGTTACTGTATCTTAAACAGGTAACGGGAAATCATTTTGTATGGTTCACTTTACTCTCTAGAATCCCAAAATCTTAAACAAATGACGTGTAATAATTTATCTATGTTAACATATCACTGTATGGAAATACCCATTGTGACCTCTCGAAGATTTGACCTTCCAGAAAGTGGCTTCTTAATATTTACAGTTATACTTTATGTTGTCCTACAAAATTATCATAAACGTTATGTCCGTATAGATCGTTAGACTGACATTTTCCCCATGGTTTATGGTGCTGTTAGAAGCTATCAACTGGTAATTTATTATTAATTATTAACTGTGTCGTTTGACTGCTTTTAAAGTGCAACTTATACGCGTGAGGGTCGGCGAAATAAATATAAGATGATATGGAGACCTTTACGTGCTATATATTTCACTTCTTTTCAATTATGACAGTCTGTTATTATGTATTTGTTATGTATGTATGGTTGTTACATAATAAACATTTTTCTTCCCTTTTTTTGTCTTTCTTTCTTTCTTTCTAAAGAGGAAAGATTTTAATGTTTGACCTGACAAGCTCAATGGCAAATAAATTTCAATCCACTATCCACACGATCCACATCTAACAAGCTCGATGGCTCATTCGGTAGTGACCTTGCCCCATGCACCAAGAGTTGTGGGTTCGATCCCCACCCATGACAAATATTCGTGTGATGAATACTTGTGTTTTTTCTGTGTCTGGGTGTTAATATCGAATATTTAAGTACATATTTGTAATACCACTGTTGTTTCTGATATCCGTAACACAAGTGCTTAAGCTACTTACCTCGGAGTCAGATCAATGTATGTGATGTGGTCTGAAATAAAAAAATAAAATAAAAATGATTGTATTGAATAGGCTCCAAAACTACTGGACCGATTAAAAAAAATATATTTTACCAATGAAAAAGCTACCTATCAGCAAGTAACGTAGGCTATATTTTTTCCCGTATTTCCACAAGATATATCATTCTTTTTTCTACTTTGGCTCCAACAAAACTCTACGTACTTAACGGAAAATATTAAATTGGAATACTATTTTTGGCGTCGAATCGACACAATACGCCACGCTCAAACAGAATGAATTAAGGTCGTTTAAAATGTATGCTAATTAAAATCCGTCAATGAATATAAGTAAATAAAATTTTGCACAAGCGTAATTTATATATCAAGAATACAAAATGTATTTCTGCGCAGTGGACATTAAAAACTTAATACGCAATATTTTGGGATTATATTTAAATGTATTGAAAAGGTTACATTAGCAATTCATAAACAAGGTCAATTTCAGTACATATATATTAAAACCGGAACACGGGTCCAATATTTTCATTTAAAAATAAAAACCGACTTCAAAAAAACCCCGCAAAATATGTTTACGAAAAAAACACAAGTAAGAACCTCCCTTAATAGCTATATAATTGTCCAAACTCTAAAAAGTATAAAATAAATTCTTCCGACTGCTTCGTTGAAAGTATTAATCTTTAACACGTATTTAAATATTTACAATAATCAGTTAGTTTTGGAGTCGTCATTGTCGTCATTGACAGAAAAGTCGAATTGAGAACCTCCTCCTTTTTTTTAAAGTCGGTTAAAAAATATAATGGTATCTCAAAACTCACGAAGTTAAATTTTGTATTGGCTCGTTGTCCTCACACTAGTATGATTTTGCGCTTTACGGCATTTGGGCTTATTAGAAATAATACTAACGGGACTAAGCGACCTGGTGACCTTGTAACAAGCTATGCGCGCGCTCCATACAGGTTTTAGTAGGATGTAACTTTATTTGAGGTTTTGTTAATTGAACAAAATATAACATGGTATAAAACCATTGACCCTGCCTCCCCCTTAGGGGATTATTATATGTATGTATGTACGACATGCTAGGCAAGGAACATACTTTTCGAGTCCTAAACGAACATGGGTCATGCTGATATCCTTACGAATGACTGAATACATTTTTTTCTCCACAGGAGCCAACAAGCCCGCTGTGGTGGTGGTCAGAGTAGGCAACAACCGCCCCGACCTGGGCACCAACCACATCTGCAATCGATTCACTGGCTTCTTAGAAGAAGGTAAGAGTCTTAACTGAACTAAACGTATTTACAGAAACAGCGGTGCCGACGAAATAGACTAGATGACTTAAAAATATCTGATTAGTCTGTCAGTTAGATTATAAAAAATAATTGACACGTATTTTTTTTTTATTTGTCAAACAAACATTGGCGAAGATACAATGCATTCAAGCTGCGCGTGACGTCGCGCTTTCGTACAATTATTACAAAATAGTGACGTCGCAAGCCCCACTCCGAAACTTTGACGCTCTTTAACTTTGTGATTTTTTTGGTCATCGATAAAGCGAATATGTGTCTAGTATTTTTGTATAATCTAACTGACGGACTAAATAGAATTATAGTTTTTTAATGCAGTCATTATCCCTATTGTAACACCCCATCTGGATGTAACAATGGGCGTGGGGCCAAAAGGGTAGAAAATAGAAAATACTTTACGACTTTCACGTAAACAAAATAAACAAAAATATATTAAAATCGGTCGAGCCGTTTCGAAGAAGTTCGACCACAAACACCGTGAAACGAGATTTTAATATATTCGATTTGCGGTACCTACGTTACTTAATGCAAATCGCTTTTAGTCTCGTTATTAAAATGCGAGACGAAAGTTTAAAATTACATACCTATCATCATCTTCCTAGTAGTGGAGATACAAAAATACATTTTGGGTAAATGTGGTTTAAGGCGCTAATGGACCTTGGACTCTTCCTGCCAATTTAGGGATTAGATTATGATACATAACATCACCGAAGGGGTAGGCAGAGTCAAAGAGGCAGCAGGCCCCTTTAACCACTTTCATTTTAGATTATGATGAAGAAGAAAAAGCATCGATTAGGTATATTAGGTAGATTTTATGACACCCAACATCCCTATCATGGATGAAAGTAATGAACTAAAAATACAAGGATTAAAACGCTGTCTTTTATACAAACTGAAAGAGAAAGGCGAACTCGTTGATGCTAATCTGGTGACATTTATCTCGTGCACTCGCTATTATACTTATTTTGTCAGCAAAGCCTTATACCATAATGCACAAAATGTTAGCTGCCATGACCGCAGAAACGGGTGACTCGAGTTTTCTTTTATTAAAATGAAACCATCTCTAATTAAATGTTTTAATTTTGTTAAAGCAGGTTCTTAATTAGTTAGGAGACTTCTTTTTGTACGCCCCGAGATTATGCTTTGGCGCAAGGGATGATTCCGTTTTTCTTTGAACCTGGAGGCTTAATACATACATTTTATTGTAAGCTGAAGGCCTCTGAATTGATTGGTTCGCTTAGCTTAGCTTAGCTAATTAGGAGGGCAGTTAAGCCATATATTTAATTTAATGCTGGGGTCTCAGAATGTTTGAAGAGTGAGAGCTTATAACTTTTGGTGAGGCCTGAAAGGTTTAAGTTTTTATTCAAATTAAGTTTGATTTTCAGCGCCGAATTTAAAGGAATATGCATATCAATAAGTATCTACGAACCTCCTCAGTTCTGATCCAATACTAAACCCTCCTAGGCCAGCAGCAATGTTTCTGAGACGCTGATCATCAAGACCCCTCAAGCAGCACCAGTACTGAACTCTTAATTGTCACCAGGCCAGCCTCTGTTCCTGCCATGCAACCCCCCGATGCCAGGAGCCTTCGTTAGCGTGCACCTGGAGGCCAGCTCGCCGAGTCAGCTATCCGTCTGCGAGGCCTTCGTGTACACCGACCAGGCGCTGCCCATCGAGTGGTGCCCCCAGTTCAGAGACCAGCCCCCTGGCAGCACTGCTACGTACAACGGGAAGTGCTATATATTCTACGACTCACAGGTGACGTACTATCTTGGTAGCTTATGCTGCTGAGCTGATGTTTGGCACTTTTTTTTTTATACCATTTAAGGTGGCAATTAAGCATACGGCCCGCCTGATGGTAAGTGGTTACCGTAGCCTATGGACGCTAGCAACACCAGAGGTATCACTCGCGCATTGCCGACCCTGTAAAAAGCACTATACAGACTTGGAGTTTAACGCAATATGGACTGATATTATTGTTCCATCTGTTGTTATAATTTTTCATTATTATTGTTTAAATTTGATTCATTTGTTTTCCAGTTGAAAAAAAGCCCTGAAGGGGGCTTCAGGGCTTTTTTTCAACTGGCATGATGTGGTTACCTTTAATTTGGAAGACAGTTAGCCTTAATTTGATCTTTAATTTATTCATATTTTTGCTGTATCTTATGTTAGTAATCCAATAATTAGATTTATCTAATAATATTTAGCATGACTGCGAATGGTGGTAGCTCAGTGGTAAGGACACGCGCCTCTTTATCAAGGATTGCGGGTTCCAACCCGGGCGCGTATCTCTGGATTTTAAAATCTATGTACGTATTTATAGCACTAACTTAGCAGTGAGGGAAAATATCGTGATGAAACCAGCACATTTCAACTAGTATGGATATGTAACAATGATCCAAAATGTGTCTGGTTCCCCTATCTAAGGGTTACGACATCAGATCGGCAGTCGCTTCAATGTGATTACCAGACTCGCTAAATCATGGCTCTTGGTCTAAGCGGACCCTGACTAAGCACGGGACATAACGCTAGGAGGATGATTTAGCATGACTGAATAGTATGAAATTTGGCAGGCCACACAAAAAAAGTCATAATTTTGATACTTATATCAAAAAACATAATTTCAAATAACCTACCTACAAACATAATTAAGTAAAAGACGCCCAAAAAATTACGTTGTAAAAATCTATATTATATTCCAAACTACAACCTCGTCTCTTAAAGCTCTTTTTTTTAAACCAGGGTATACATATCTCTTTAAAGCCAGCAGACCCTCCTCTCTTAAAATGAGGCATATAAATTTAATAAATAATAAATTTTCCAGACAGACACACCAATTCCCTAGTTCCAAACTAAGCTTATGCTTGTGCTATGGATACTTGGTAAACGGATACTTAAATACGTTTATAACCATCCATGACTCGAGTACAAATGTCCATGTTCATCACACCAAACATTTGCCCCTAGCGGGATTCGAGCCCGCGACCCTTGGTTTCGTGGCCAGGGTCTCTGACTACTCAACCAACGGGCCAGTCAAAAGGAAATTACTGACAGCTGCATGACATTTGACAGCCGGCGAACTTCAGAGATGCCCTCGGCTTCTGCCGCTCCCGAGGCGGCACCCTGGTGGAAGAGAGCAACCCTGCACTACAGGGGTTCATCAGCTGGGAGCTGTGGAGGCGACATCGGTGAGTCAACAAACCTACGCTGGCGATTTACGATTGGACACTTGACTTAAATATTTTTATAGCCAGTTAGTGAGATTACATAAAAAATATTAATATTTTTTCTTTTGTTCACCAAAAATTGCGAAAATTCCAATGCTGTTGGAATGGCGCGTGACGTCACTATCTCGCAAAATTTTATGCCCTAGTAACGTCCAAGCGCCACACCTTTAGCAAAATATACATATTCAATATTTTTGCTAATTAAAAAAATATTTTGAGTTAAGTACCCAATTACTACAACTATATTATTTTTTGCCCAACCCTATTTAACAACCGACGCATAGGGGTGTTATAAGTTTGACATGTCTGTCTGTCTGCCTGTGTGTCTGTCTGTGGCATCGTAGCTTCTAAAAAATAGACCGATTTTGATGCGGTTTTTTTGTTTATCAGTCAGACGAAAGATAGCAGTATGATATGTATTACAAATATATGTTTCAGCCAAAAAATTAAACTGGACTGGGTTAGATGAAAAATTTGTGACAAGTGGCTTGTTCGTCGCCTACACAACCACACACCCAAAACTCGATATACCGTTAGTCGCCTTTACGACATGCTAGGCAAGGAACACAGTTGGCACATTTTTTATAAGTCCCAGACCGTCATGGAACATTTATATGGCAGATGGGAGATTTTTATATTATTGTTATATGGGCAGGAGATTTACCTTAATAATAGTTTAATGTTGGTATATAAAGGTCTAGTAGGAATCTCGCAATTATCTCTGAAGCCATGGAAAATGCAATAAATTTCATATAATTATACTTAATAACATTCGCTCTCCAATTTATTTATGTACTACTTATTCCGAATCCCTGGAACTCGGCTGCGCACCATTTTCAAGAAATAATAAGACTGTAATATTGCTTTCGCCATAAATGGAGTTCATTTCATCATTTTGAACCATGCTTATATTAAATTATAACGTGAATTTCCAAAAATATAAGTACATTATTCTGCTTCAAAATTAAGTAGCTTAAGCAATAGTATCATCAAGCCAACAAAGGTGCAAGTATATAAATACATACATACATAACATGACAACACGTCCATAATAAATAAATAAATAAATAATCCCCGAAGGTGGGTAGGCAGAGTCAAACAGGCAGCAAACCCCTTTAACGACATTCAGCCAAAAATAAAACTGGGCTTGTTTATATGGAAAATTGTGAAAAAGTTGTGACAAGTGGCTAGCTTGTCGCCTACACAATCACATACCCAAAACCCGATATACCATTAGTCGCCTTTTTACGACAAGGAACACAGTTGGCGCATTTTTTTTAAGTCCCCGACCAATATGGGATAAGAAGTTTCTATCACGATTAAACACTTACTCAAAAATGTTTACCAACTCTCAGACTATGGGTTGCTTTCATTCTACGGCTTATAAACGTAAACTTCATTGTTGCGCATATGGTGTGTACAGAAGTATACAATTTCAACAAAAGAGGATTAAACATAAATCTTTTAAAAATAATATTTTAAAGCTGTTGTTGACCTGAAAGCAATATTTTTCTGTTGTCTGCTCCTGAAGGAAAATAAAAACAGTACATTTAAAAAAAAAAAGCGGTCAAAATTTTATTTTTAAAAGGAAGATGTTAGTGGCGTTTTTCGGGGATGCTTTAAATATTCTTTATTGTAAAAGTAATATCATACCATTACATGATATAGTTACGTATAAACATACATAGTCTATACAATCAAAGTCAAATAGTTAAAAAAATATATATTTTAGTAGGTACCTACTTATATCTGAACGCCGCTTTTTGGACTTATAATAATATGTAGTCAAACAGGAATATTATACACAAAATTTAGTTCAATAACTATATTAATTATCTATAGTAAAAACATCGAAAAACCCAAAATCCAACTTTTTAAAATATTGACGACATACATTCTCTGATATAGGTATTTCAGTTTCAGAGCAAATATAAATATTTTGCAAATGGATACCGTGTGCAAATAATATGAACCGAATCTGTACATTCGACGAACTACTGCGAATTGGAGATTCAATATTAACACAAGCCGGCCCGGTGAAGTAACATTCAGGCACCCCGGGCATTGTCTAGGCACCCCAGGCATTGTCCAGGCACCCCGGCTATTGTCCGGGCACCTCAGCCATCGTGCTGTTATAACCCTAGTTACTATGGTCAAATCGCTGCATCAACGCTTTACTTCAATTGTAATTTTCCAGTGTCTTTTGCCTATGTTGCATTTTGGTCTCAGTCCCAAACCTTTGCATACTTTTAAAGTTAGTTAGAATCTGAACTTCGCGGATAGCGGTACTTTTGTCGCTCCGGGTAAATTGGGAAGTCCGTGCGTGGTAAACTGTATTTTGTTGTAGTCAATAAAATCAGTGCGTTAATTCTCGCGTGTTTTTTTTAAAAAGCCAATCGGGGTCGGCCTCCTAACAAATTGGTGTCAGAAGTGGGATGCCATACGGGAAATCGTCGTAAATTCCCAGGCATCTAGAACCGAGGCTCCCGTCAATTGGCTCTGGTCGACAATAAGCCTGCACCCAAGGTCCAGCCTGCACCAGCCACGTTAACGCCGGGTCTGATCGACATTAAGCCTTGACCCCAAGGTCAAGCCTGCGTCAACTACCTCACCACATTACTGGTCGACGATAAGCCTCCGCTCTTGAGCGTGAGCCCGCACCAACTACCTCCGGTTCCTAACCTGCCACGAGGCCAGATCTAACTCACTACCATCAAGACAAGTATCCTTGTCTCCGCTGTATCCGCTGAATCGCTGCTAGTTCCTGCTCATCTGTTACCACGTGGTACCTACGCGACCCTCCAGCGCCACATCTACGCTTGGGTTATCGTCTTCATCGTCGAGTCATCTGGATCGAGATGAAAGTGCTAGTGCTACTGTGAGTAACCTTTTCCTGTGCAGTGAATTAATTACTATTTCTACATCCTATTTTACAAGTTTTAATTATTTTTACAAGTGCTTATTTACATTTACACGTATTCAAACTTATTATTCTAACTTAATTAACTATTTCTGTGTAACATTTATCTGGTCTAACATATCATAACTTTTAAAATGTCGCTTAAATCAGAATCATCTTCTACGGAAAAGATAACCTTATCAGTCCTTACTAAATTTATCAAGCCTTATAACGGCGATCGCGAATCGCTTCCCGCATTTTTAACAAACTGTGACAATGCCATGTCCCTGGCTTCCACAGAACAGAAAAATGTCTTATGTAAATACATATTATCCCAATTAGAAGGCAAAGCGCAAGTAGCGTGCAGCCTTAAAGCTTTTGGTAACTGGGACCAGATTAAATCATTTTTAAGGAGCACATTTGGCGAGAAAAAACACGCCACTCATTTATTAGTAGACCTTCAAAATTGCAAACAACTTTCTAGCGAGGATGTAACCAAGTATTCCCTCAGGATTGAGCAAATCCTGACTAGGATACAATCAGATATACACTATAATTGCAGGGATCATCGTGAACTTGTAGGCCGAATAGCGGCAATGGAAGACCTTGCCCTTAACACCTTTTTGCTAGGTTTGAATAGTAATATCTCCACCATTGTTAGATGTCGCAATCCTTCCACCCTCAACGATGCTATACAGCACGCTACGGAGGAGGAAAAACTATTTAACCTTTCTAAGACAAGTTCATCTAAATTAAGGCAATGCACCATCTGTAATAAAGGTGGGCACACAGCTTCCGAATGCTATCTTAAAACTAAACCTAAAAATAAACCATTCTATCATAAAACTTTCCACGTCGATTCACATTCCAATACTTTTGCTAATTCAAATAAACCTCATAATAATTATAATCGCATTTCTTGTAACTACTGTAAAAATATCGGTCATACGATTGAACAATGCCGCAAAAGGCAATATAATATGGCACGGCGCGAAAACGCAAACGCGGCGCAACGTGACCACCAACAACAACCACGTGCAAGCACCTCCGGTGTCAAACTCTGCACCGCTTCCGAATTACAAAATCCCGATAATTTAAACTAGATAAGATTTTGGTCCCGTGTCTGCCAAAGTCTAATCACTTATTAAATGACACGCAAACTCATTCTAAATCCACATCTCAGATAAACAATCTGAGTCCTACTAATTCTTCATCTCGGACACAGCTTCCGAGTCCTACTAAATCCACATCTCAGATAAACAATCTGAGTCCTACTAATTCTACATCTCGGACACAGCTTCCGAGTCCTACTAACTTTACATCTCAGAAAATTAATCTGAGTCCTACTAATTCTACATCTCGGACACAGCTCCCGAGTCCTACTAACTTTACATCTCAGAAAATTAATCTGAGTCCTACTAATTCTACATCTCGGACACTGCTTCCGAGTTCTACTAACTTTACATCTCAGAAAATTAACCTGAGTCCTTCTAATTCTTCATCTCGGACACAGCTTCCGAGTCCAATTGAATCTTACACTAATACTAAATCTTATTCTAACTCTTATCCTAAATCTTATGCTAAATCTAATGCTAAATCTTATTCTAACACTTACACTAAATCTTATGCTAAACCATGTAATAAAAGAAATACTTACCCATCTACATCTCGAGATACGTCCTCGAGTCATTCATCTCAGCCTCATCTCACTGAGCTGAGTCATACCATTCCTATCTTCGAAACAAACATTACTAAATCAAAAGTGTCTCTGCCACATTTATATTTAAAATCAAGTTACTCTACTAACTCATTACGATTACTTATTGATACAGGCGCGAGTATTAGCCTTATAAAACAATCTAGCTTAAATACTATTCCCGAATTGTCTCGCGAAATTGTTAAACTCAAAGGCATAAATAGCCTTGAGTCTTGTTCAGAAACCTTAGGTACTTTCCAAATGGATTTTATACTAAGTCCCGATACGTCATACCATTATAAATTTCATGTCGTCACGGATGACGTCAGTTTAGACTATGACGGAATCATCGGCAGTGATTTCCTAGGTCACTTTAAATCAAACATCGATTACGATTCTAATTTAATAAATATTCGCGGACATTCATTACCAATAAATTATATTCAACCAACTTATATTATTCCTGCGCGTGCCGAAGCCGTTATTGAGTGCGCGATATCAAATTACTCGCCCGAGCGCTATCATAACAATGAAGCTCTCGTATTAGATCAGTCCATATGCGATGGTGTTTACGTCGCAAATTGCATTGTTTCAATTAAACAAAACAAACGAATTAATGTTACTATTTTAAATACGACAGACTCGAATATCGAAGTCAAAGATTATCGCGCAGAGATCACACCTTGGGTAAAAACTAATTTTAACACTGAATCTTATCCAAATATTAATTCTATTTCTACTTCTAAATCAGATCGAGTTCAGAAGGTACTTAACCTCATTCGATGCTCTCATTTAAATTCAGAAGAGAAGAAATCACTTCTAGATTGTTGCTCTCAATACACAGACGTTTTCCATATGGAAGGTGAACCCTTATCATATACTAATGCCATTGAACATTCTATCAATTCTGGCGATGCACCTCCCATCCACGTCAAATCTTATCGCTTCCCGGAATGTCACAAAGAGGAAGTCGACTCCCAAATCCGCAAGATGTTGGATCAGAACATCATCCAACCTTCTATTTCACCTTGGAGTGCCCCAGTATGGGTAGTCCCCAAAAAGATGGACGCCTCCGGCAAACAGAAATGGAGGATCGTCATAGACTATCGCCGCCTCAATGACGTCACTGTGTCTGAGAGTTATCCGCTGCCCCTTATTACTGATATTCTGGACCAGTTGGGTCATTCTAAGTATTTTAGTACTCTGGATCTTTCTAGCGGTTTCCATCAAATTAGGATGAAGGCCGAGGATGCGCCGAAAACCGGATTCACGGTAAATACAAATTCTGCTGCTTCTGGACACTACGAATTTACCAGAATGCCATTCGGGTTGAAAAATGCCCCTACAACTTTCCAAAGGCTCATGAATACGGCTCTTTCTGGGTTACAAGGCATACATGCCTATGTGTACCTCGATGATTGCATCATCTACTCTCATAACTTAAGCGATCATATCTCTAAACTCCATCTCGTTTTCGACAGATTACGAAAATTCAATTTGAAACTCCAGCCCGACAAATGCGAATTTTTACGTCGCGAAGTCGCGTATTTAGGGCACATAATCACCGATAAAGGTGTTTCTCCAAACCCCGAGAAGGTTAAATCTGTAACCGAGTTTCCTGTACCTACAAACGTCAAACAAATAAAATCTTTCCTAGGTCTAGTTGGCTATTATCGCCGTTTTATTGAGAATTTTTCCAAATTGACTAAGCCGCTAACATCATTACTAAAAAAGGACGTTGCTTTTAATTGGTCAGTCGAACAAGACACAGCTTTCAATATCCTCAAGGACAAGCTCACCACTGCTCCTCTTCTCCAATATCCAGATTTCACAGCTCCGTTTATCATCACGACGGATGCTTCTAACTATGCCGTTGGTGCAATCTTATCCCAAGGCGATGTAGGGAAAGATAAGCCAATAGCCTATGCCTCCAGAACGCTTAACAAGCCTGAAGGTAATTATTCCACTACCGAGAAGGAACTTCTCGCTATCATCTTTGCTGTCAAGACCTTTAGACCTTATATTTTTGGACGCAAATTTAAGATCGTCACTGACCATAGGCCTCTTGTCTGGCTCTTCAATAATAAAGATCCTGGATCTAGATTAATCAGATGGCGTCTTAAACTAGAAGAATATGACTACGAAATAGTCTATAAACAAGGTCGTCTCAATTCCAATGCAGATGCATTGTCCCGCTGTCCTATTAACGCTATAAATATAAAAAACTTGAATAACTTAGCCTATGAAAAATACTTTAAATCTCAATTCGTAAATAAATTACCAGTTTGTGATACTAGCATTGAAGAGTGTAGTCAAGCCCTACACTTAACTAAAATCAAATCTATCGCATGTCCCTTCTCTTTAGACTTCGACTATTCTTTGCCACATTGCGAAGAAATACTATCGCAATTGGAGAACGTTAATGAACGCTTATTACTTCCCGAACGCGAAGCGCTTACAATTCAGGTGTTAAGTGACAAAAATAAAACTTACTATTTCTTATACACTAAAATATATCATTATGAAGAGACTAAATATAAAGATATTTATAACTTATTACTAAATCTACGAAATAAAATCTTAACAGACAGTCCAGATACGACTGAGCTCGCTATATCAGATTTCTCTGATCCATTTTCTAAGATAAATTATACTAAGATCTATAACATGATCTCTTACATCTTTCATAACACAAACATTAAGATTTATATTTACAAAAATCAGTTAATTTATCCTACCCCAGCTGAAGTACCTACAATATTAAAAGAAAATCATGACTCCACAATCGCGGGTCATCCCGGTACAAAGCGCATGTACAATCGTATTAAAGCCGCCTACTATTGGAAAGGTATGCGGTCTGACATTGAACACTATGTCAAAAATTGCAAACTTTGTCAGGTTAATAAACCTTTACGTAAATCTAATCGAGCTCCTATGGAAATAACATCTACTTCAACTAAGCCATTTGAACGCTTAGCTCTCGACATTGTTGGTCCACTACCAGAAGCTGGTTTCCAAAATTTCAAGTTCATCTTGACACTTCAAGATGACCTTACCAAATTCACAAGTGCCTATCCCATGGTCACCTCCACTAGTGAAGAGATCGCTCGAAATCTCGTTCACTTCATGTCCCTATTTGGATTCCCTAAAACCATCCTAACTGATCTAGGTACATGTTTCACCTCAGATTTATTTAAACAACTAACTGAAATACTTAAGATAAAATCACTGTTTACTACTCCGTATCATCCGCAAACAAACGGTGCCCTTGAACGGTCACATGCTACATTCAAAGAATACCTTAAGTCATTCGTTAGCGAAAATCAGAACGATTGGCATTGTTATTTATTTACAGCCATTTTATCTTATAATACTACTCCTCATTGTACAACGCAGTTCACCCCATATGAACTACTTTACGGATATAAACCCGTCATTCCTAATTCCCTTTACGAAACTAACGATAATAACACTTATAACGAGTACATACGAGCTTTACAATATCGTATGAAATTTAGTCGCGAAAAAGCGATACAAAATATAATTCAAAGTAAGGAATCTTCTAAACGTTATTATGATCAGTCCACTCGCAGTACAAGTTATAAAGCTGGAGACACAGTTTATTTAAAACAACATCATAGACTGCGCAAAGCCTTATCTCCGATATGGAAAGGCCCTTATAAAGTAATAAAGGTTCATAATAAACATAACGTGACCTTACAAATAGGTCGCAAACATGTAAAATATCATACCAATGAGATAAAACCTGCTACAACTTAATTCCTAATCTTACTATTTTAGTTATATTATCTTTTATTATATTATTACAGGGCATTGTGCTATGGATGCTACGCTGAGACGAAGATTACCCCCATAGTTAATAGCCCCGGTATCTATTTCGAACCTATTACTAATATTTGTTTTTATAATGATTACTGGAAGATAGTTACGCACATTGATATAATGTCTATAGAACCTTATCTTAACACTATTGAAATGTTATTACGTAAATC
This sequence comes from Glyphodes perspectalis, assembly GCA_951394215.1. Taxonomy (NCBI): domain Eukaryota; kingdom Metazoa; phylum Arthropoda; class Insecta; order Lepidoptera; family Crambidae; genus Glyphodes; species Glyphodes perspectalis. The sequence continues at coordinate 1,166,186 of OX596199.1, forward strand.
TCTGAATCTTTGTCACAAACTACAATCTCAAACCTTGATTCAATGCGAAGACATTGCTAGTACGTTAGAAGTTTTGATCGAATCCAATTTTAATAAGTTACAATCTTTGTCGCATATTATCTCCGATCAAACACCATCCAAGGTCAAAAGATCTCTGGAATTCGGTGGCGAAATTCTAAAATTCTTTTTCGGCACCTTAGATGCTGAAGATGCTCGAAAGTATGATGCTGCTATTCAATCATGCCAAAAGAGCGAATTTGAAATGTACAACCTTATGAAGGATAATATTCACATTGTTAAATCTACTATTAATAATTTTAACTCAACTATTTCTAAACTGAATCAAAATGAGATTAAATTAAACTCTCATATTAATGCTATGAACGAGATGTTATCCCAAGTTACCAAATCAAATAATTTGCTATTTCATATCTCTCGTATAAATAGTTTACTAAATATAATTGAAAGTTCTTTACTTAATATTTCTAACTTACTTGATACTACGCTAAATGCTATTCTATTTTCTAAGGTTAATGTGTTACATCCTAGTGTGCTATCTCCTTTACAAATCTACGCTGAATTAAACAAACACAGCGGTCAAATTAATAAAAGACTCGATTTTCCAGTTCAATTATCGATACACAACGTCCATTCTATAATTGATGTATCTAAACTTAGTTCTTATTATTATAATAACAAAATTATTTTTATCTTACAAATTCCCTTAGTAACAGCTGATAAGTTTATTGTATATAAAAACATACCGCTACCTACTCCTCATAATGAGTCAAATTACAAGACTTATGCTCTTATTCAGCCGTCAAATACATACACCGCGTTAAGCGAAGATCGTATGCATTATGCTATGTTGGACACACTAGATAAATGTAAAGTTATAACTAATGACTATTTTATTTGTGAACAACCTTCAATTTATTCGTCTGTCGTAAGTCCTAATTGTGAGTCAAAATTATTGACTGAAGTTAATCTGTCGCTGCCTCCTCTGTGTAACACCAAATTATTATTTGGCGAAATTGATATTTGGCAAAAACTTCGTAATAACAAATGGATATTTGTACAATCCAATGTTAATAAATTAACTATTAAGTGTGATGATGATATTACAGATCATTCTATTGTTGGGACAGGTTTTGTTAAAATAACTGATAATTGTATAGGTTACTCTAAAACTATTCAGTTAATTCCTTCTAGTTCTTATTCTTTTATTATGAAATCTCCGTTAGATATTAACTTTAATATTACCGCAGATGATTGCTGCAACAAGGAGATATTTAATAAAACTTTGCCACATTTATCGCCAATTTCATTGAGTAAGATAAATCTCGACTCGTTAAGATATACATCTCATCAACTAGATAGTTTAGAAGACGAGATAAATAAAAATCAACAAGAATCACATATTGTTAAATATGGTATATATTATTCATCTTTTACCTACTTTTTAATTATTTCTATGTTTTTATTTTGTGCATATAAACTTTACAAATGTTGTAAGAAACATAAGAACCATGATTCTGGATGCTGCATACAGATCTTTAACCAATGTCACAATAAAAAGAAAGTTAATAAGCATAGGTCGCAAACCTTAAATTCTATAGAATTAACAGATATCTCAAGCGCGTCTGATGATGATAAACGCTCAATAAAATCTTTACCGGCATTCCATATAAATCATCGCTCTTATGACTCAACTAAAAGAGTTGAATTTGTCAAAAGTAATCGAAATTTAAACTTTTAAAATACCTTATCAACTTACTGATCCTTAGTATGTACATTGTGGCTTTGTTATCTTTAAATCAAGAGGAAATCTTAAATAATATATATATGATTGTGATCTACATAAAAATATTATGTCCTAATACTAGTTTTAATTATTTCTATTTCTAATTCTTTTGTAAACTGACTTCCCAGTTTCGTATCGTCATCTTATCTCTTTGAAATCTCTTAACTTCGCTTCATCTTAAATTCGATAAAGCTCCGTCAAAAGGGGGGAGTTGTTATAACCCTAGTTACTATGGTCAAATCGCTGCATCAACGCTTTACTTCAATTGTAATTTTCCAGTGTCTTTTGCCTATGTTGCATTTTGGTCTCAGTCCCAAACCTTTGCATACTTTTAAAGTTAGTTAGAATCTGAACTTCGCGGATAGCGGTACTTTTGTCGCTCCGGGTAAATTGGGAAGTCCGTGCGTGGTAAACTGTATTTTGTTGTAGTCAATAAAATCAGTGCGTTAATTCTCGCGTGTTTTTTTTAAAAAGCCAATCGGGGTCGGCCTCCTAACAGTTCGAACAATTTATTTTATTACTTAATTCTTATACAGATTTTTCCCATGTTGGTCTGGGACTTGGCCCATGTTGATCTGGGACAAAAAAAATAATGTGCCAACTGTGGTTCTTGCCTAGCATGTCGTAAGAGGCGACTAATGGTTTACGGGCTTTTGGGTATGTGACTGAGTAGGCGACGAGCTAGCCACTTGTCACTCCTTTTTCACAGCTTTCCACCCAACCCAGCCCACTGTCCCATGTTGGTCTGTGACTTAAGAAGAATATGCCAACTGTGGTTCTTGCCTAGCATGTCGTAAAAGACGACTAATATTGGTATATCGGGTTTTGGGTGTGTGATTGTGAAGGTGACAGGTTAGCCGCTTGTCACTGCTTTTTCACAATTTTCCATCTAACCCAGCCCGGCTTTATTTTTGGCTGAATGTGGTTGAAAGGGCTTGCTGCCCCTTCGACTCTGCCTACCCCTTCGGGGATTATGGGCGTGATGTTATGTATCTATGTTATACAGATAAAGGCTTAGCGATAATTTTTGATGTAGCTATTAAATCTATCTGTCTATCTTCATGCCTAAACTAC